>CM053400.1:96375409-96422518 GCA_028644305.1 Xerus rutilus | reverse complement strand
GCGGTGGCTCATGCCTGTAATCCCAGCACTTAGGGAGGCTGAGACAGGAGGATCGCGAGTTCAAAGCCAGCCTCAGCAACAGCGAGGTGCTAAGTGACTCAGTGAGACCCTGTCTCTACATAAAACACAAAATAGGGCTGGGGATGTGGCTCAGTGGTCGAGTGCCCCTGAGTTCAGTCCCTGGTGCCAAAAAAAAAAAGCAAGGAAAAGATGAATATAGTTGTTAGGATAGTTGTTATTTTTGTGTCGGGAATGGGAGAAGGAAAAGATTAGAGACTAGAAAGGAACAAGAGGAGAATTTCTGGATACTGATAGTTTTTTGTAGTTCTTTGTTTCTGCACCTAGAGTTAGTTTCATAGGCCTTCATTTAAATATATATATTTCAAAGAATCTAACCTTTCATGCTCATTTAAAATTAGATATTATCTTGGTTTAATACCTCAACTGAGAAAATTTAATACCAGCCTGATTAAAATAAAATAGATTTATTCCTGTTGAAATTAGGAACCTATTTATTTATCATTGTTGCTTTTGGTAAGAGGTATTTTGTTTTTTAGGTTTGGTTTCTCTCTCTCTCTCTTTTTTTTTTTTTGGTACCAAGGATTAAACCCAGAGGCACTTTACCTCTGAGCCACATCCTCAACCCTTTATTTTTATTTTTATTTTTTATTTTGAGACAGCATCTTGCTAAGTTTTCGTAAGAGTCAATATTAATGAATGCTTTAAATGATGTAACTCATGTAACTACCAGTAGAACAGTATCAGCATCCAAAGTCTCCTCTTGTGCCCTCCTTCTCTAATCACATGTTGCCCACCTCCCTGTAGTATTTTTTTTAGTTGCATATAGACACAATATCTTTATTTATTTTTATGTGGTGCTGAGGATTGGACCCAGTGCCTTACCAGTGCTAGGCAAGTGGCTCTACTGCTGAGTTACAGCCTCAGCCCCTCCTTGTATTTTTTTTTTTTTTAAACATATTTTTAGTTGTAGATGGACACAATGTCTTTATTTTATTGCTTTGTATGTGGTGCTGAGGATCGAACCCAGGGCCTCACGCATGCGAGGCAAGCGCTCTTCCGCTGAGCTACAATCCCAGCCCCCCCTCCTTGTATTTTTAACGTGTGTGTGTGTGTGTGTGTGTGTGTGTGTTTATAACAATATATTTAGTTCTGCTTATTTTTAAACATATTACTGGGTTAATAATGTTATATATTCTTGGGCTGGGGCTGTAGCTCAGTGGTAGAGCACTTGCCTAGCATGCATGAGGCACTGGGTTTGATCCTTAGCACCACACAAATATAAACAAAAAATAAGAGTATAAAAAATACAATAACATTATTAAAAAATAATAATAATGTTATATATTCTTTTGGTTGGTATGTTTGTGAGACTCACCCATATTGTAGTATATAATTTAATTTAATCTGGTTCACTATGATAAAGTGTTTCATTATTATTAATATAATGCTATTCATTTATTCTTTGGATTAATGGACACTCAAGAACCCATTATGAACACTACTCTTAATAATGTCCTTGTACCTGTCAGTTACATTTTTTCAAACAATGCCACTATTCATATATAGAAAAAAATGATAAATCAGACTGAATAAAACTTTTATGTTTAATTATAAAGTATGTTAATGCTATGCTTTTTCAAGCTAACGACAATCCTCTATCAGCTATAGTTCATCATCATTTATTAGGAATAGATTAGAAGTAAAAGCTTTTTTAAACTGGCAAAAAAAATTCAGTGAACTAATCAAAAAGTTCTAAAAGTTACAATAGTCAGTATAGTTTTCACTTATTGCCTATAGATGAAGAAATTACACCTCTTAAGTTGACTCAGTCCTAATGCATTTTATTAAAGGAATAAAAGTCTAATAGGTTTGCTACCTGGTTTTACTTTTTAGTTTCCTGATTGTGCAATATGAATAATCTTATGAGTAGTTATTGCCATTGTGACCGGGCAAATGTACCAGAAGGACTCGTTTGTCAGGTTTTTTTAATTTATTTTTTTGTGTTTAACAAACTGTTGAAAAACAAAAAGAACATTTGTTCCTTATTTTATTCAGCCATATAATTCCAAAGAATTACTTACTATTGTATAAAAGGAAATAAACTGGGAGACTTAAATCTTATTTGGACTAAAGGAAAACATAATTTAAGCTATATAATTGAGAACTTCTCCCTGTTCTTCCCAACTCCAAGATGCATACTGTTCTAAAATACCTGATACTGATATTAAAACAAAGCCACCCACTTAAATTTGGGCTTTGATTATAACCACTGAGCCTTTAAACTTAGCGAGCCTTTTCATCTCTTTTGTCTCCTTATTCATATTATATGTTTGTATAACTTAGAGTTTTGAAAACATTTCGCATCATTTCATGCTTCATTCTAGAAGGCAAGTATCATCCTTTATGGGAGTCAAAACATGATTCTTAGAGCAATAATTTGTAGAATTTACATAAAAACTGACTGAGATGAACAAAAGACGTGCTTGCAAAAGAGGTATTACATATTTTTCTATATTTCTTGCTGAGAGAGAGTTGTTTAGGATTGTTAATTGTTTAGTGTGATCCCAAGAATTTCATCTCTTTGGGTAACTTCATATGGATTTTAATTTATGCCTCCTATTAACATAAAAGATTCTGTTCTGCAGTGCTGTTTGTCATGAGTTGTTTTTTAAGTCTCATTCTTGTGTTTCTTGTTCAGATGTTTTAATACCCTAGCAAAACTCATTCTTGGAAAGAGATTTGGGGATTCCATAAGATATTAAGTGGCCATCAATAATATAAGAAAAATTAAAAGAGCTGGGCATGGTGGCACATGCTGTTATCCCAGCAACTAAGGAAGCTGAGGCAAGAGGATTACAAATTCAAGGACAGCTTCAGCAATTTAGTGAGGCCCTCAACAATTTAGAGAGAACTTGTCTCAAAATAAAAAATAAAAAAGGGGCTGAGGGGGCTGGGATTGTGGCTCAGTGGTAGAGCGCTTGCTTCGCATGTGGGAAGCACTGGGTCTGATCCTCAACACCGCATATAAATATATGAATAAATAAAGGTCAAGGTCAATCAACAACTAAAAAAAAATTTAAAAGGTGGAGGGGGCTGAGGGTATATTTCAGTGGTAGAGTGCTTGCCTAGCATGCATGAGGCTCTGGGTTTGATCCCCAGCACCACCAAATAAATAAATAAATAGGACTGGGAATATAGCTCCTGGTAAAATGCCCCTGTATTCAACCCCCAGTACAAAAGAAAGAAAGGGAAAGGAAAAGAAAGTACAGAGGAAGGAAGGGAAGGAGGGGGAAAGTATTATTGTAAATAATTCTCAATGATTTTTTTTTTTAGTTTTATTTTTACATCAAATGTTCTGTACTGTTACTTTGGATATGAATAATGAAATAGGAAATTTCTGTGTAGTATTTTCTCCTTTCTTCAGACAAGGTAGTCTGATCATAAAGGGCAACAGGACCAAGAAGTAAGAAGGCTAAGTAACCCAATTTGCAAAAGGAAAAATGTTTAGAGGCAGCAAAATAATACTTAAATTATAACTACATCTTTGGAAGGACTAGTATAGAAATAAGTGATTTTTTTAAAACTTTATTTTATTTTATGTATGTATGTATGTATTTATTTATTTATTTAATATGGTACCAAGGATTGAATCCAGTGCCTCACATGTACTAGGCAGGCACTCTACCACTGAGCCACAACCCCAGCCCCAGTCATTTTTTTTAAATATTTTTTTTAGTTGTAGATGGACACAATATCTTTATTTTATTGATTTATTTTTATGTGGTGCTGAGGATCGAACCCAGTGCCTCACACATGCGAGGCAAGCGCTCTACCACTGAGCCACAACCCTAGCACCATTCATTTTTATCTTCAGTTCACTTCTAGCCACTTCTAGCAATTAGAATCCATGACATATATTTTCTTAATGGAATGAGGAGTAAACTAAAAATAAATAAATATGGGTAGATAGGTCTCTGTCTCTCTCTTTTTTTTTTTTAAGCGATGTTGAGGATGCAACCCAAGGCCATAGGCCTCATACATTCTAGGCAAATGCAGTACTGAGGTATATCCCCAACCCTTTTTTCTTGTATCTTAAAGCTTAAGACCAAATGAAGGGCTGGAGTCATAGCTCAATGGTAGAGTGCTTATCTAGCACATGTGAGGCACTGGATTCGATCCTCAGCACCACATAAAAATAAAATAAAGCTATTGTGTCCACCTACATACACACACACAGGCATGTGTATATATATATTAAATAATAAATAGGGGCTGGGGTTATGGCGCAGTGGTAGCGTGCTTGCCTAGCACGCGGGAGGAACTGGGTTCGATCCTCAGCAACACATAAACATAAAATAAGGCTATTGTGTCCACCTACAACTAAAAAATATTTAAAAATAAATAAATAAATAATAAATAAAGGTTTTAAAAACATCATCTTTAAAAAAAAGACCAAATGAATAAAAAGTCCTAGATTTTTCTGTGGGAGTATGGTTATATTACTTGGTTAGGTCTGAATGCCACAGGTTGGTAGCTTAAACAACAGGAAATAATTTTTTTACAATTCTGGAGGTTAGAAGTCCAAGATCAAGGATGACAGGTTGGTTTCTTCTGAGGTCCCTTTTTTTTAAGTACCAGGGATTGAACGTAGGGGCTTTATAACTGAGCCACATCCCCAGCCTGGTTTATGTTTTTATATTTTGAGATAGGGTCTTACTGGTTGCTTAGGGTCTCACTAAATTGCTGAGGCTGGCTTTGAACTTGCAATTCTCCTGCCTCAGCTTTCTGAGCTGCTGGGATTATAGGTGTGCACATGGTGCCAGGCCTTAATCACCCTTTTTGAGGCACTGTCTCCAGATACAGTCACATTCTGAGGTACTGGAGGTTGCAGCTTCAACAAATGAAATTTGAGGAGATATAATTCATCCTATAACAAAGATTTATAAAGGTTTTGGAAATAATTGTATAATAGTTTATTTACATCCATCTGGAGTGCAGTTTACCCTCCATTAAAATTATATAATGATGCCAAACGTTGTGGTGCACATTTGTAATCCCAGTTACTCAGGAGACTGAAGCAGGAGGATCACAAGTTTGAGGCTGGCCTGGGGAACTTAGCAAGATCATCTCAAAATAAAAAATAAAAGGGCTGGGGTTGTAGCTCAGTAGTAGAGCACTTGCCTTGCACATGCAAGGCACTAGGTTCAATCCTCAGCACCACATAAAAATAAATAAATAAAATGAAGGTATTCGTGTACAACTAAAAAAAAAAACTTGCTAAAAAAAATAAAAAATTGGTCATGGAATGTAACAGTCGTAGAACACCCCTTGGCTTAATCCCCAGTACCACCCCTCCAAAAACAAATTTTTATAATTACGCATAATCTTACCCCACTCAAAGATAGCTATGGTTAAAATTTTTCCAACAGTTTAAGCCAGTCAACATTATTGAGTATCTGCTCTATGCAAGGCACTGAGAAAAATAAGGAAAATACAGAAGTAACTAAGATGTACTTATTATTCTTCAAGGAATATAGGAATCTGATAGGTATAGTATATAAGTGTTATTTCACAAAGGTATAAAAAAAAAAGTGCAGGCTAGGGTTGTAGCTCAGTGGTAGAGCCCTTGCCTAGCATGAGTGAAGCACTGGGTTCGATCCTCAGCACCACATAAAATAAGTAAATAAAATAAAGGTATTGTGTCCATCTACAACTGAAAAAAAAAAAATAATAACAAAAGTGCTATAAGATCATGGGAAAGGAAAAAATTCCTCAGTAGTTGTCCAAAAGGTTTAAGATAAGAATGGCAAATAGAAAAAAAAAAAATGAATCATAGGATTTGAGGTTACAAAGTTATTAACTTTCCATTTTGGGAGTTGCATTTTTACTTCTTTTTAAAATTTTGCCTAAGATACAAATGTACCTTTGTTTTTATTATTTTTAAAGTGGAATATGTTTAAGAAATGCAGACAGATCTATATATACGAACATTTACTACTGAGTGGTAGAAATGTTCTATATCCTGATAGGTATAAATAACGTGAATATCTGCATTTGTCAAAATGGATTGAATTTAACATCTGTGCATTTCACTCTGTAAATTATATATACCTCCGTTTTGTAAAGAATAAAGTAACAATTATGCATAATCTTACCCCACTCAAAGATAGCTACGGTTAAAATTGTAGTATATATCCTTACAGATTTTTTTGTTTGTATGTAAATTAATAATTACAAAAAAATGCCAAGCATGGTGGCTCATGCCTGTAATCCCAGCAGCTGGGGAGGCTAAGACAAGAGAATTATTCAAAAAAGTAAATAAATAATTACAAATAATTAATTAGTTAGAAAAAATTGATCATATCAAATTATTATTTTTTTTTCAAATATATCACATATTTACTGGTGAACTAGCCAAAATCAGTATTGCGGCCCCTCTGTGATGGAAGAAAGCACATATTCCCATTTAAATTTTCCCAACTGTCCAGATAATGCAGACATTTTCAAGTGGACAAGATTATCACAGCCTTGATAAGTATAAATGTGTGTGCCATTTCATGTTATTCCTTATAGACCCAGCTTGGTTCTCCTCCAGTGTCTCCTCTTGGAATTGTACCTGATTTTATTACCAGTTTTCATTCGAATCCACTGAGGAATGGAACGATTTTGCTTTTGTTTCTTGGCCAAAAATCGCTTGATCCTGAAAGTCTTCTGAGAAATCATGGTGAGGAACCGAATTCGGTGCTCGCACCACAATGGCCGGAAAAAGGCGAAGAGCTATCAAATTATTTTGCATCCTTTTTTTCATTTAAGGTAATGTGGAGGGCAGGTACAGACCTGTAATCTTAGCAGCTCTGGAGGCTGAGGCAGAAGGATCGTGAATTCAAAGCCAGCCTCTGCAAAAGTGAGGCACTAAGCAGCTCAGTGAGACCCTGTCTCTAAATAAAACACAAAATAGGACTGGATGTGGCTCAGTGGTCCAGCACCCCTGAGTTCAATCCCTGGTACCAAAAAAAAAAAAAAAAAAAAAGATCCTCCTGGGATTATAGATATGAGTCACTGACCCAGTCTAATACTTTTAAGGCCAATCTACAACCTCCTTGAAGGCAGGACAATGTTTTCCTGGCTCTATAGCCCCACCTTATTTATCTGTCCTTATCTTTTATACTCCTGCCATATTACCTTCCCCCTGGTTTGTTTTAATTTAATTTAAATTATGTATTTCCTTTCAAAGTCCATCACAAATTCAAGGCTTTCTCAGAATTCCCTTTCATTTATCATATTGCTAGACAATACTTGGTTACCACCTTTATTTTCTAGTTTTCTTATAGATAGTGATTAAAAGCATAGGCTTTGGAATCAGACATATTTACCTTCAAATCCCACTTACCAGCTATATCTCTTGGCTTCACTTTCCACATTTTAAAAATTTGTTTATATTCATACATGCATACAACACAATTGGATGGTATAATTGTTTTGGTGTTGAGATTGTAAATTAGTACAGTAATCCCACTGGAAGTGTAATTATACTGTTATATTGTATGCACATATAATTTGGTCTGTTTCATTTCCCAGCACCTCTCCTCTCCTACTCCTCTCCACTCCTCCTATCTCACTTCTACTTTCATTAGCTCTGCCTTTTTTCTCTTTCTCCTAGCTTTCACATGTGAGAGAAAACATACAACTCCTGACTCTGGGCTGGTGTTCTTCAGTTCTGTCCTTTTACCAGCAATTGGCATAATTTCATCTTTATGGTTAAATAAAACTCTTATTGAGTATAAATACCACATTTTCTTTATTCATTCATCTATTGATGGACATCTAGACTGGTTTCATAATTTGGCTATAGTGAATTGTGTTGCTATAAACATGTGTATACACATATCACTATATTATGCTGACTAATTTAGGATGAATACTGAGGAGTGTTATATAGCTGGGTCATATGGTGGTTTTGTTTGTTTGTTTGTTTTTTGGTACCGGGAATTGAACTCAGGGTTACTTGACCACTGAGCTACATCCCCAGGCCTATTTTGTGTTTTATTTATTTATTATTTTTTTTTAAATATTTATTTTTTAGTTGTAGGTGGACACAATAGCTTTATTTTATTTTTATGTGGTGCTGAGGATCGAACCCAGTGCCTCCCGCGTGCTAGGCGAGCACGCTACCACTGCGCCATAACCCCAGCCCTATTTTGTGTTTTATTTAGAGACAGGGTCTCACCGAGTCATTTAGCGCCTCACCATTGCTGAGGCTGGCTTTGAACTCGCGATTCTCCTGTCTGAGCCTCCCAGAGTGCTGGAATTACAGGAATGTGCCACTGCACTCGGCCATATCATGGTTTTATGGAACCTCCATACCAATTTTCATAGTGGTTGTGCTAATTCACAATCTCGCCAACAGTGTAAAAATGTTCCTTTTTTCCTGTATCCTCCACAGCATTTATTATTATTTGTTTTCTTGATGGCTGTCATTCTAACTGGAGTGAGATGAAATCTCAGTGTAGTTTTGATTTGCGTTTCCCTAGTTGCTAAAAGCATTGGACTTTTTAAAATATATTTACCAGCCATTTCTATTGGTTCTTTTGAGAATGTCTGTTTAGTTCATTTGCTCATTTATAGGAAATGAACTTGCTTTTTATGGTGGTAAATTTTTTGAGTTCCTTATATATTCTGGATATTAATCCTCTCTCAGAAGAGTAGCTAACAAAGATTTTCTCACATTCTATAAGTTCTCTCTTCACATTCTTTTTTTTTTTTTTTTGGTACCAGGGATTGAACTCAGGGCCATTCAGCCACTGAGCCACATCTCCAGCCCTATTTTTTTGTGTTTTATTTAGAGACAAGGTCTCACTGAGTTGCTTAGTGCCTCCCCATTCCTGAGGCTGGCTTTGAACTTGCGATTCTTGTCTCAGCCTCCCAAAGTGCTGGGATTACAAGTATGCGCCACCACACCCACCTCTCTTCACATTCTTGTTTTCTTTGCTGTGCAGCTTTTTTATGTAATGCTATACTATGTATTAATTATTGATATTATTTCTTAAGTTTTAGGAGTTCTATTCAAGAAGTCATTGCACCTATATGTTGGAGTGTTGGCTCTGTTTTCTTATAGCGATGGCCAAGTTTCTGGTCTAATTCCTAAGTCTTTGATTTATTTTGAGTTGACTTTTGTGCAGAGTGAGAGAGATCTAAATATTCAGTTTTCCCAGCACAGTTTGTTAAAAAGTTTGTTTTTTATCAAACCTTTTTTGAATTCAGGGGCATTGAATTCAGGGGCACTCAACCACTGAGCCATCCTCAGCCCTTTTTTGTATTTTATTTAGAGTCTCACTGAGTTGCTTCGCACCTCACTAATTTGCTAAGTCTGGCTTTAAACTTTCAATCCTCCTGCCTCCGCCTCCTGACCTGCTGGGTTGACAGGTGTCCACCAGCATACCTGGCTCCAACATGTGTTTTTAGCAAGGATCAGATGACTGTGTGGATTTGTCTGTGTCTTCTATTATATTGGTTTATATGTCTGTTTTTATGCCAGTGCCCTGCAGGTTTTTATTGTTGCTGTTTTTTGGTTTTGGTTTTTTTTGGTACTGGAGATTGAACCCAGGGACACTTTACCACTGAGCTACATCCACACCCCTTTCTGTTTTTTATTTTGCTGAGGCTAGCCTTGAATTTTTTTTTAATATTTTTTAGTTGTACATGGACACAATAACTTTATTTTATTTTATTTATTTATTATGTGGTGCTGAGGATCGAACCCAGTGCCTCACATGTGCAAGGCAAGTGCTCTACCACTGAGCCACAACCCCAGACCTAGTCTTGAACTTTTTTGATCCTCCTCTCTCATCCTCAGCCTCTGGGATTACAGATGTGCCACTGTACCTGGCAACATACAGTTTTTGTTACTATAGCGCAGTAATTAATTTGAAGCCAAGAATTATGCCTCTAGCATTGTTTTTTTGTTTGTTTGTTTGTTTTGTTGTTGTTTTTTGTGTTTTTTTTTTTTTTTTTTGGTATTGGAGATTGAACTTGGGGGCACTTGACCACTGAGCCACATCCCCAGCCCTATTTTGTGTTTTATTTAGAGACAGGGTCTTACTGAGTTGCTTAGCAACTCGCCGTTGCTGAGGCTGGCTTCAAACTTGGTGATCCTCTTGTCTCAGCCTCCCAAGTGCTGGGATTAGAGGCATGCACCCCCTGCCTGGCTGCATTACTTTTTTGACTTAGAATGCCTTTAGCTATCTCCCAAATGAATTTTAGGGCTTTTTTCCTTTTTTTTTTTTTTTTTTTGTAGTTCTACGAAGAATGTCATTAGTATATTGAATCTGTACATTGCTTTTGTTAATATGGCTCTTTTAACAATATTAATTCTGGGGCTGGGATTGTAGCTCAGTGGTAGAGCGCTTGCCTCGCATGCGTGAGGCCCTGGGTTCGATCCTCAACACCACGTACAAAGCAATAAAATAAAGACATTGTGTCCATCAACAACTAAAAAAATATTAAAAAAAAAAAACAATATTAATTCTGCCTATTCACGAATGTGGGAGGGCTTCCCATCTTCTAATGTCTTCTGTTTCTTTCTTCAGTGTTCTAGAATTTCTTTTTATTTTATTTTATTTTATTGCAGTTGTAGCTAGGTACAATACCTTTATTTTATTTATTTTTTTAATTTTTTTTTTAGTTGTAGATGGACACAATACCTGTATTTATTTATTTTTATATGGTGCTAAGGATCAAACCCAGTGCCTCACGCATGCCAGGCAAGCGCTCTACCACTGAGCTACAACCCCAGGCCCAGTGTTCCATAATTTCATAGTAGAGATCTTTCACCTCCATGGTTAGATTTATTCCTATGGGTTTTTTTTTTTTCTTATTTCCTTATTTCTTTTTCAGCAAATTTATTATTGGTGTATAAGAAAGCTATTGAAGCTAGACATGGTGGTACATGCCTGTAATCCTAGCACTTTGGGAGGCTGAGACAGGAGAATCTCGAGTTCAAAGCCAGCCTCAGCAACGGCGAGGTGCTAAGCAATTCAATGAGACCCTGTCTCTACATAAAATACAAAATAGGGCTGGGGATGTGTCTTTGTGGTCGAGTGCCCCTGAGTTCAATCTCCAGTACCAAATAAATAAATAAATAAACATCTGTAGGGTAGCCTTAAGTCTTTATAACAGTAGTTTCCAATTTGCGAGACTTAAAAAATGATCATTTAAATTAGCTCTTAAAATTGAGCAACCAGTGGACTGACAATAGTATCAGCATACAAGAGCCCAGCAAAATGTATTTTCTGAAAGGGACCTTATAATTTACCACTGTTAGTATTCTTTGATTTTTATGTTTTATGAAAAAAAAAAAGGTCAATTAAAAAAATGGAAAAAAAAAGGTAAAGATGATTCACAATTTTCTTACTTGGATGGTATACTGTACCTCAAAAGAACGCTTGCCCGGCATGGTGGCACACACCTGTAATCCCAGCACTTAGGGAGGCTGAGACAGGAGAATCGTTGTTCAAAGCCAGACTCAGCAATGGCGAGGCGCTAAGCAACTCAGTGAGACACTGTCTCTAAATAAAACACAAAATAGGGCTGAGGATGTGGCTCAGTGGTCAAGTGCCTCTGAGTTCAATCCCTGGTACCAAAACAAACAAACAAAACAACCCTCTTAGTTTACTTGAGTATATAATCTAGGAGATAGAAACCCCCCATATCTGAATTAGTTATACATGACTGTTAGAAATTTCAAATGAATTACTGAGCTGTAAAGGAAGAGAACTAGTTCATTTTGCTGCCTTTTTTTTTTTTAATATTTATTTTTTAGTTGTAGGTGACAGAATATCTTTATTTTATTTTTATGTGGTGCTGAGGATCGAACCCAGTGCCTCACGCATGCTAGGCAAGCATGCTACCACTGCGCCATAATCCCAGCCCCCTTTTTTTTTTTTTTAAATAAGCCTTTTCCTTCATGTGGGAAGAAAAGAAGAAAATACAAAAGTAAATAAATAAATAAATTTTAAAGACTTTTCCTCAACGAAAATATATTTTTATTTTATATATAACATTCTTTGGATTCTAGTGACAATCTAGATTTGGAAATATATGATAGGATTCTTTTTTTTTAAATATTTTTTTAGTTGTAGATGGACACAACGTCTCTATTTTATCGCTTTGTATGTGGTGCTGAGGATTAAACCCATGGCCTCACGCATGCGAGGCAAGCGCTCTACCGATGAGCTACAGTCCCAGCCCCTGATAGGATTCTTGTACTCTTAGTTTTGCTCTCTTTTCCATTTGATGTCTCCTTTCCATTTCTACTTTTGCTTCTTTAATTTAATTAACTTTAATTTAACTTGTTGCAGAAGTATCTTATGGAAACTCCCTACTTTATCCAGATTTTGCTTCCCTTGTCTCTGCAAAATAAATTATTTCTGTAGAGTCTCTTAGGTTAAAGGAAGAGTCTCCTATATATATATATATAAATTATATATATGTAATATAAAAATATATATATATATATATATATTTTTTTTCTTCTCTAGTCCTGGGAACAGAACCAAAGGCCTAGGGCATGCTAGGCAGGCATTCTACCACTGAGCTACATCCTGAACCCCTTCTATTTTATTTTGAGACAGGATCTTACTTGGTTGCCCCAGACTGCCCTTGAACTGGCAATCCTCCTGCTTCAGTCTCTAAGCATCTGGGATTACAAGTGTGTGGCACCACACCAACAAGAAATCATTATTTTTAGTGTAGTAAAACTAATTTTTCTTAATGATACTGGCAATTAAATCCAGGGACACATCCCCAGCCCTTTTTATTTTTAATTTTAAGACAGGATCTCACTAAATTGCTTAGGTCCTTCCTAAGTTGCTAAGGCTGACCTGGAACTTGTGATCCTCCTATCTCAGCCTCCCTAGCCACTGGGATTATAGGTGCCACTGCACCTGGCTTTTTTTCCTCTTTTTACCCCAAGCAGCTAACTTTATGATCGTCAGTGTTCAAAGTTGTTTTAAGGTGTGTCTTCAAGGAAGTTCAAATAAGGAAGAACGCTTTGAATGCTTGACTAAGCAGGAATTCAGTATAAAGTATTGACTGACTGAATTCATAGAACTTTCATTGCCTAACTTTTAAAAAAAAAATTTTTTTTTTAGTTATACATGGACACAGTGTCTTTACTTGGTTTACTTATTTGTATGTGGTGCTGAGGATCGAACTCAGTTCCTCACACAGGGAGGCAAGCACTCTGCCACTGAGCTACAACCTCAGCCCTCATTGCCTAACATTTTACAAGAGGAAAATGACATTATTACACATTTAAATATGTATAATCTTAGACCCAAAAATCTCTTTTAGGAATTTATTCAACAGAAGTACACACACAAATGGGTATTTTTTTTACAGAATTTTTCATAATAGCAAAGAGCTTATCAGTAACTTAAATATACATAAACAGGAGCTTAGATAGATATATTAGAGTACATCTAAAATATAGTGCATCTGTATTTACTGATGTGGAAATATATGTAAAATAGTACAACTATAATGCACTGATGAAAAAATGTGGAAAAATATGAAGTGAAAAATAAAGATATGTAAAATAATGGGTAAGTGAAAAATGTTGTCACTCAGTGTAATCTCATTTCTCTTTTGGTACTAGGGATTGAATCAGGCATTTTACCACTGAGCTACATCTCAGTTTGTTTTTGTTGTTGTTTTGTTTTTTGAGTAACTCATGAGACAGGGTCTCACTAAATTACTGAGTCTGTCCTTAACTTGTGATCTTCCTGCCTCAGCCTCCTGAGTTGCTAGGATTACAGGTGTGTGCTACCAAACCCAGCACGTGTAATCTCATTTCTAAATATGACCTGAATGAATATAAATACATAATAGAATATATATATATAAATCTAGGAAAAATACCTACTAAACTGTTTATAGTAGTTGTCTGGAGGGAATAAGATTTCAGGAGTTTTTTGCTTTATAAATTACACATTCTTTAATGTGATCTTTTTTCTTTTTTATGTAGTCATATTTTTAAAATCAGGACAGAACAAACTCCACTATCCAAAGATGTCATTCTATCAATCTTCCAAGTCCTCTATTGCTCATGAGATAATGTGCAAATCTGTTCTTAATAGGTCCTAAAATGTACTTTTTCCTCAAACCTCTGATAATGAAATTTAGTGACTGAATGGTAAATATTTCTATGTATGTGCTAGGACTTCTTGCTCAGATACACTAAACTATTGGCCCTTTAACAGACTCCTTAATTGCCCTTAATTGTTTCTAAATAAATTTTAAGTCACTTAAGTAGTTGTAGAGAGGGAGCCCTGGACAGTGTATAATAATGAAAATTATCCTTTGTAACAGATTGTAGGAAAGAAACATATTGTAGGAAAGAAACTGATAAAAACTACTGCTGTTTTGGGTGCCTGAGAATAGTTTGAGAATTTGCAATCTAGACATAAACAAAGAAAGGAAAAAAAGAACCTTAGAAAAGTAAACAACTCTTTATCTTCTCTTACCCTCAGGCTATTCTATACCTGGATTCATATCATGAATCTGTTCTAAGATATTCCCCCATGACAATATCACAGTCTCTATTGGTCATCTGTAGCCACAGTGCATGGGGAACACTACTGTCATGTATTGTCATCTCTTTCTTAGTGATTATCTTCTTCTAAATTCTGTCTCTTTTTCTTAAAGTTGTAAAGGTATTTGTTTTATAATCATTTTTTGAATTCTACATGTGTTTCTTTTTTCATATTTTTTTTTATTTTTAGATGGACATAATGCCTTTATTTTATTTATTTTTATGTGGTGCTGAGAATCGAACCCAGTGCCGCACACATGCTAGGCAAGCACTCTACCACTGAGCCACAACCCCAGCCCTCTACATGTGTTTTTATACTTCTTTCTTTTATTGGATATTACTTGACAAAAAAGGAGTTTGAAAACTCATTTGGAGAGTTGTACATGTTTAAAGATGCTGTAATGGGAAAGGGTAATATTCAAAATCATAGTTTCTACATCCTGCTCTTCATTGCTGCTTTATTTACAGTGCTTCTCATTTACAGTTCTGTTGACAATCTGACATCATGGTCACTGAAACAGAAGTTTTATATGTCAGGAAGAAATGAAAAAACAAAGGAAATTTTCCTCCAAATGTTTTAATACTGGCTGAAATGTTTGCACACCTGTGGAAATTTATAGTGATCCGGAATATGTATGTTATATGCCTGAATAAATTGTGTGTTCTGAAGTAAGTTATAGTTTAACCTTAATTGGGCAGCTGAATTGTATGAAATCAAATATTAAACTAAAAAAAATCTATCTCCCTCTTAAAGAGGAATCACAAATATGACTCTTCAAGCAGCCCATGAGGCAGGTAGGGGAGGAAACTAATCCCAGTGTTATGTTCAGGCCCTCAGGAAATTTGGAGATGTCTAAGGGATATTTATGGCTCAAGCTGAGCTTTTGCCAGGTTAACTAACTAACTTACTTACTTTCTTTCTTTTTCTTTTTCTTTTCTTTGTGTGTGTGTGTGTGTGTGTGTGTGTGTGTATGTGTCAGGGATGCTTAACCACTAAGACACATCCCTAGCCCTTTTAATTTTTTTAATTTATTTTGGGACAGAGTCTCACCACTTAGGGCCTCTAAGTTGCTGAGGCTGATCTCAAATTTGCAAGCCTCCTTCCTTAGCCTCTTGAATTGCTGGGATCTTTCAGTAATACATATATGTGTTCAAGAAATGCTTTTTGAGCAACAGCAGGTGGTGCATGCCTGTGGCTGAGGCAGGAAGATCTCAAATTGAAGGCCAGCCTTGACAACTTAGTGAGACCTCATCTCAAAAAATAAAGGGCTGGAGGTGTGGCTCAGTATTAGAGTACGTGCCTAGCATACATGAGGGCCTGGGCTCAATCCCCAGCACTTCAAATAAATAAATAAATAGGACTGGGGGTGTAGCTCAGTGGTAAGGCACCCCGGTCTCAATTCCTAGTACCAAAAAAAAAAAAAAAAAAAGGAGAGAAAGAGAAGATACTTATTGAGCAGATACTATGGGTCTTCATAAGGGATACTCTCTCCTTAAAGGAATTTATAGTCTAGTGAGGACAGTTGATTGCAAGGTGATACAATAGAGGATATGAGAGAAAAGTATATATAGGCACACCCAGAGGGTGGAGTGGAGCTAGAAACAGTGGTTACATGGAAGATGTGACCTCTGTACTTAAGCACAAGAAGGACTTGGAGAAGAAAAAGTATTGATTACCAGGTTTGTTTTTGGTTTTGTTTTGTTTTGTTTTTCTTCTTGTCTAGAAGAAGGTGTGTGCAAAGACCAGTAGGCAAAATAATGCATTAAGAGCTCTTAAAATAGTTCAGGATATCTAAGCATAGTGTTCTGGAGGAAAGACCAGAGGAGACAGTAGCCACTTGGGTTGAACACTATACTATGCCACTTGGACTCAATCCTGAAGATTGGGAGGAACATTTGAAAGATAATTAAGCATGTGGGGAAAGGAGTTATATAATTATACTTGAGCTGAAAGATCATCTTGGCTATAGTGGGAACAATGGGTTTAGAGGCCCTCTGCCTCCAACAGTATGGTGGTCAGACCATAAATCTTGAATAAGCTTAATTTATAATATGTTCATGAGCCTTATAAAGTACAAGGTAATCTTCAAGGGCTCGCAAACAAAACACTAAAATTAAAATCCAGTAGGTAAGCCCGACCCGGCCTGGTGGCGCAGGTAATCCCAGCACTTAGGAAGGCTGAGACAGGAGAATCGCAAGTTCAAAGCCAACCTTGGCAACAGTGAGACACTAAGCAACTCAGTGAGACCCTGTCTCTACATAAAACACAAAATAGGGCTGGGGATGTGGCTCAGTGGTCGAGTGCCCCTGAGTTCAATCCCGGTACCAAAAAAAAAAAAAAATAGGGCTGGAGATGTGGCTCAGTGGTCGAGTGCCCCTGAGTTCAATCCCCAGTACCAAAAAAAAAAAATTCCAATAGGTAAACCAGAAGCAGTGGCACACACCTGTAATCCTAGTACCAAAAACAAACAACAACAAAAAAAGAATGATAGTGAAATAAGGACATGTCAGATAAAATAGAATATGCTTCCAGTAGACTTTCACTTAAGGAAATTCTAGTTTAGGAAGAAAAAGTGGTATGAGAAAAGAGGTCTGAGATGCAAGAAGGAATGGTGAACCAAGAAAATAGTAATCATCTGAGTAAATATAAACAAGTGCTACCATATAAAATGATAATGATCATTAATATCTAATTTGTGAGGTAAAGAAAGATAAAATATTGGGCAACTAGGAGAGTGGTAAAAATATTAGTTTTGACATTTAAATATTATGTTAATGTAATTTTTTAAAAAATTTTTTGGTATTGGGGATTGAACTCAGGGGCACTTAAGCACTGAACCACATTCCCAGCTCTTTTTATTTTTATTTTTTTATTGTGAGACAAGATACCAGTAAATGGCTTAGGGCCTTGCTAAATTGCTGGGGTTGGCTTTGAATTTGGGATCTTCTTGCTTCAGCCTCCCAAGTCACTGGGATGACAGATGTGAGCCACCACGCCTCACTAGATTTTATGTTAATTTTAAATTAATTGTCACCAGGTGCCAGGTGCGGTGGCGCATGTCTGTAATCCCAGTGGCTCAAAAGACTGAGGCAGGAGGATGATCAGTTCAAAGCCAGCCTCAGCAAAACTGAGGTGCTAAGCAACACAGTGAGACCCTGTCTCTACATAAAACACAAAATAGGGCTGGGGATGTGGCTCAGTGGTGTAGTGCCCCTGAGTTCAATCCCTAGTACTAAAAAAAAAAAACAAAGAAAGAAAAGAAAGAAATCTTAGCACAATCTCACACACAAAAATTGTTCAGTAAGGTTGCTGCTTTTGCCATGACGCCACTACCAGAAGAATATGAAAAGGCAGAGTGATTCAGTTAAGGGTCCCAGAGCTTTTGGCTACTGTCTGCAAGCAGAGGGACTCGGAAACCATTAAGAAGTAGAAAAGGTAGCAGGGCGCGGTGGCGCAAGCCTATAATCCCAGCACTTAGGGAGGCTGAGACAGGAGAATCGCGAGTTCAAAGCCAGCCTCAGCAACAGTGAGGCGCTAAGCAACTCAGTGAGACCCTGTCTCTACATAAAACACAAAATAGGGCTGGGGATGTGGCTCAGTGGTCGAGTGCCCCAGAGTTCAATCTCCAGTACCAAAAAAAAAAAAAAATAGAAAAGGCAAACAAGAAGGAACCCAGGTAGATTTGTGGCTGCTTGTTCAACCCTTTTGCCCTTTGCCTTTGTGCCTGGAACCAGTTCTACCAGGGACAGTTTTTCTCCTCTAGTGCTCACAGGTCCCATCATCCATGACATTCCCTTTCCCCTGAATCCGCAGCTGATCCTTTTTGTGCTTCTTCACCCTCAAGTAGCCTCTCTCCCTGTGAGCCACTCTTGGGGGTGAGAGGTTTATCCCTTCACAGTGTTGTTTTATTTTTTATTTTTTTTTGTAGTTGCTGATGGACCTTTATTTTATTCATTTATTTACATGCAGTGCTGAGAATCAAACCCAGTGCCTCACAGATGCAAGTCAAGTGCTCTACCACTAAGCCACAACCTATAGCTCCCTTCATAGTGTTTTTTTTTTAAATATATTTTTAGTTGTAGATGGACACAATGTCTTTATTTTATTGCTTTGTATGTGGTGCTGAGGATCGAACCCAGGGCCTCACGCATGCCAGGCAAGCGCTCTGCCACTAAGCTACAATCCCAGCCCCCTTCATAGTGTTTTTTATTCCTGTGGGGCATGCCCTAAAGTATTAAAGGTAGCTTTTTTTTTTTAGTTGTAGATGGACACAATATTTTATTTATTTTTATGTGGTGCTGAGAATCGAACCCAGTGCCTCATGCATGCAAGGCAAGTGCTCTACCACTGAGCCACAATCCCAGCCCCTTAAAGGTAGTTTTTTAATTCAATGAATAAATAAATGCTCAATAAATATTAGACATGACTGCTATTGATAAAGATTATTTTAGGATAACTAGGATAACTCTTGCTGATGTGTAAAGCCATGCTAGAACCCCCCTGCTAACGTCTCACTCAGCTTTTCTCCAGGGAGAAAGCTATAGCCAAATACAATTAAAGAATATTGAACAGTTGAGCCAGTTACAGTGGTGCATGCCTGTAATCCCAGCTATTTGGCAGGGCTGAGGCAGGAAAGTTGCAAGTTCAAGACCTGCCTCAGCAACTTAGCAAGATCCTGTCTCAAAATTAAAAAATAAAGCCAGGCATGATGGTGCACACCTGTAATCCCAGCACTTTGGGAGGCTGAGACAGGAGAATCGCCAAGTTCAAAGCCAGCCTCAGCAACACCGAGGTGCTAAGCAACTCAGTGAGACCCTGTTTCTAAATAAAACACAAAATAGGGCTGGGGATGTGGCTCAGCAGTTAAGTCCCCCCAGGTTCAATCCTCAGTACCAAAAAATATTTTTTTAAAAAAAGCCAAAATTCTTTTCAACAATTAAAATTTAGCATGCCAGTTAATTAGTAGCCAAGCCGTAGGAATTCACTCAAGAGCATGAAATTAGATAGAAAATAATATTTAGGTAGTTTTTAGATTAAGGAGTTTAAAGAAACAATTCTGTTTTCTACTTTCTATACATTCTGTACATTTCTGTTATGTACTTCAAGTGATACAAAATGATTCACAAAAACCACACCTCAGGGGCTAGGATTGTAGCTCAGTGGTAGAGTGTTTGCCTCGCATGCATGAGGCCCTGAGTTCGATCCTCAGCACCACATACAAAGCAATAAAATAAAAACATTGTGTCCATCTACAACTAAAAAAAAAATATTTAAAAAATTAAAAAAAAAAACACACACACACACCTCATACTTAGGGTGGTGACTGGAAGTCAGTACCCATTTCAGAACACTGTTTCTGTTCTTTCCCCCTTTCCTAGGGTTATACATCTTTCTGGAATGACTGCATATCATCTGGCCTGCGAGGGGGCATCCTGATAGAGCTAGCCATGCGGGGTCGAATCTCTCTGGAACCCCCCACCATGCGTAAGAAGCGACTACTAGACAGAAAGGTACAGCATGTTCTGTGAATATCCTCTTAACTTAGGGAAAGGCAAATACCAAAAATACATTTTGGAAGAAGAAGAAGTTTGAATAGTAAGACATGATAAATATCTCTGACTCAGCTGTTTCATTGTCTAAATAGGTTTAATTTTACTATAGTTAGGGAGTAACCTAACCATCCTTAGTCTAAAGAGTCATAGGGGAGCCAGGCACGGTGGTGCACGCCTATAATCCCAGCACTTTGGGAGGCTGAGACAGGAGAATCGTGAGTTCAAAGCCAGCCTCAGCAATGGCAAGGTGCTAAGCAACTCAGTGAGACCTTATCTCTAAATAAAACACAAAATGAGACTGAGGATGTGGCTCAGTGGTAAAGTACTCCTGAGTTCAATCCTTGGTACGAAAAAAAAAAAGAGCCATAGGGGGTTGGGGATGTAGCTCAATAGTAGAGTGCTTATCTAGCACGTGTGAGACACTGGGTTCGATCCTCAGCACCACATAAAAATAAATATATAAAGGTATTGTGTCCATCTACGACTAAAAATGTTTTTTTTAAAAGTCATAGGAGCCAGGCATGGTGGCACATGCCTATAATCCCAGCACTTTGGGAGGCTGAGAGAGGAGGATCGCAAGTTCAAAGCCAGCCTCGGCAACAGCAAGGCACTAAGCAACTTGGTGAGACCCTGTCTCTGCATAAAACACAAAAAAGGGCTGAGGATGTGGCTCAGTGGTTGAGTACCCCTGAGTTCAAACCCCAGTACCCAAAAATAAAAAAAATAAAAAAGAGTCATAAGAAGCTCATGTGTTTTTTCTTATTTATACAGAAAAATTACATTTAGGATGATGTTGATTATTTCTCCCTCTATTTCTGTAGCTATAACATTATGAAAAATAATATTACATATCAATACAATATTATTAAATGCAATGTTATATAATCATCTGAGTGGGTCAGTTTTTTGCTTAACCTTGGTTATTTTGTATTCAGTTCTTCCATTTACTGCAAGTCTGTTTCAACATATAAACTATATTCCTTTTTTTATTCCTGAATTATATTTCTGTACTAATTTTCTGACAATTTTTTTTTTCTACTTACTACTTCTAAGCCCTTTTCTGAAACTACATACTTAGGCAGTACTGGCTTCTTTTCTTTCTTTTCTCTTTTACACTGTATGTGGCATTTGACTTTTTTTTTTTGGTACTGGGGATTGAACCTGGGGGATTAACCATTGAGCCACATCCCCAGCCCTATTTTGTGTTTTATGTAGAGACAGGGTCTCACTGAGTTGCTTAGTGCCTCGCTGTTGCTGAGGCTGGCTTTGAACTCGCGATTCTCCTGTCTCAGCCTCCCTAAGTGCTGGGATTACAGGCGTGCGCCACCACGCCCGGCTGGCATTTTGACATTTTCAAGTACCTCCTCCTACTTGAAACTTTCATCATTATTGGTTTTCATATTGTACACTCTTGCTTCTCTGGCTATACCCCGTTTCCTTTACTTCCCCATTCCTTAACATAAAAATCTCAGTTTGTATTCTGTTATGTGATTTTCTATCCTTTTAAAAATATCACTTACCTTCACAGCTGAATCTATCACCTCTGTGAAATTAACTCCCAAATTTCTAGACATGTCTTATTCATCCTCCAGGAAAATCCTCCTCTTCTCCCTCTTCTTCCTTCTTGTCCTCCACTGCTTTTTCTCTTCCTCCTCCTCTTCTTCCTTCTCCTCCTTCCTCTCTTCTTTTCCCCACCTTTTTCTTTCTTTTTTATTAGTATTAGGTGTTGAATCCAGGGGCACTCTACACTTCCACTTAACTATATCCTCAGTCGCCTTTTTTTTCAGTTGTATATGGACAACATGCCTTTATTTTATTTGTTTAATTTTATGCAGTGCTGAGGATTGAACCCAGTACCTCACACATGCTAGGCAAGCACTCTGTCACTGAGCTACCCCAGCCCCTCAACTGTTTTTAAAAATTTTATTTTGAGACATCCTTGCTAAGTTGCTGAGGGTGGCCTCAAACTTGTAATCCTCCTGCCTCAGCCTCCCAAGTAGCTGGGATCACAGGTGTGTGCTGCCATGCCTGGTTTGTCTGAACAATTCCACTTGGCTGTCCAGTATCAATTAAAACCATGCTTATTGGGGCTGGGGTTGTGGCTCAGTGGTAGAGCACTTGCCTAGCATGCGTGAGGCACTGGGTTCAATTCTCAGCACCACATATAAATAAATAAAATAAAGGTCCATCAACAACTAAAAAAAAAAACAAAAAACCATGCTTATTGAGCCTGGTGTTGTGCATGCCTATAATACCAGCAACTTGGGAGGCTGAGGCAGGAGGATCAAAAGTTCAAAGCCAGTCTCAACAACTTAGTGAGGCCCTAAGTAACTTAGTGAGATTCTGTCTCAAAAAATAAAAAAGGGGCTGGCTCAGTTGGTAGAGTTCTTACCCCTCATGCATGAGGCCCTAGGTTCAATCCCCAGAACCACAAAAAAATAAAATAAAAATAAAAAGGGCTGGAGATGTAGATCAATAATTAAGGGTCTCTAGGTTCAATCCCTGGTACCAAAAAAATTAGAAAACCAAATTTATTGGTCCAAGGCTTTAGATCAGTGGTAAAGTACTTGCCTACCATGAGCAAGTTCCTGGGTTCAGTCTCTACTATTGCAAAAATGGAAAATCAAAATTTAAAAAAATATATATCAGCTTTTCTCCAAAACTGGTTTCCTTTCCTGGCTTTTTCCTACCTTCATTAACAGTTTCACAGGTGGTTGTTCAGACTCAAGGAAGTTATGGAATCTTCCCTTCATTATTATTTATAGTCCTTTTGTCACTAGGACCCACTTTAAATGTTATTTTTCTCTTCTTACTATCATTTCACGTTACATTTTAAACTTTTTTCAGGCTGGGCACGATGGCACAAGCCTATAATCTTGGTGGCTATGGAGGCTGAGGGAAGAGGATCACAAGTTCAAAGCCAGCCTTAGCAATTTAGTGAGGCCCTAAGCAACTTAAAAATAAAAACTCAAAATAAAAAAAATTAAGCCAGGCACAGTGGCGCACGCCTATAATCTTAGCACTTCGGGAGGCTGAGACAGGAGAATTGCGAGTTTAGAACCAGCCTCAGCAATGGCGAGGCACTAAGCAACTCAGTGAGACCCTGTCTCTACATAAAACACAAAATAGGGCTGGGGAGGTGGCTCAGTGATTGCATACCCCTGTGTTCAATCCCTGGTACCCAAAAAAAAAAAAAAAAAAAACTTTTTTTTTCAGGACAGGGAAAAGTGTATTATGAAACTCCTAGCCACCATCTTGAAAGATTTTAACCTAAATAAAGTGAACAACTCAAAGTTCTTTGTTTCTTCTTTTCTCTAAGGTGCTGCTGAAGTCAGACAGCCCAACAGGTGATGTTTTACTGGATGAAACTCTCAAACACATCAAAGCAACTGAACCCACAGAAACTGTCCAAACATGGATAGAGCTTCTCACTGGTAAAATTACTCAAAATGATTCACAATTCCACACTTGGTTATCTTTGTCCTTCTCTTAAGGTAGAGATAAGAAGTACAGAAATTCAACATGCTGAGTAAGATATATACAAAGCTTCATCTTATGTTCTGCCACTCTCCTCTGAAAGCTCTTTAACAGTGCTCTTCACAAGAAATTTTTCTAACATCTTTATTGAGATGATAACCAGAATATTGACATTGATACAGTCCACCAACATTGAATTTTTCCCAGTTTTAACTGGACTTTTTTTATTGCCAAATAATATTTCACTGTATGAACATACCACATTTGTTTTTCAGTTCACCAGTTGATGGATGTTTGAGGTATTCTCACTTTTAGCTATTGCAAATAATGCTGCTACAAACACACAATTCTTATAGTAAATGGATGATTAGCACACTGTCTACTATATGATCCAGCAGTTCTGCTGCTGGGTATATATCCAAAAGAACTGAAAAGAGGGACTTGAATAATAGGTATTTGAATGCCCATGTTCATAGTAGCCAAAAGGTGAAAACAACACAAGCATGCATCAACTGATGAATGAATAAACAAAAATGAATGAATACATACCAAGGAATATTAATCAACCTTAAAAAGGAATGAAGTTTTGGTATATGCTGTAGTATGTTTAACCTTTGGGAAACCACTAAACTATGCCATTTTAGATTTCTACCAGCAGTGTACTAAGGTTCTGATTTCTCCATATCCTGGTCAACACTTGTTCTTTTCTGTTTTTTGTTTTGGGTTTTTTTTCCCCTTTATTGTAGCCATTCCATAGGTTTAAAGTGATATCTCATTATAGTTTTGATTTGCATTTGACAAATGACTGGTGATATGGAGCATCTTTTCATGTGGATATTGGATTTGTCTATCTTCTTTGG
Organism: Xerus rutilus; assembly: GCA_028644305.1. Taxonomy (NCBI): domain Eukaryota; kingdom Metazoa; phylum Chordata; class Mammalia; order Rodentia; family Sciuridae; genus Xerus; species Xerus rutilus. The sequence goes on along the minus strand of CM053400.1, from coordinate 96,398,017 downwards.
GAAAACATGGTACAAGGCCTTTTTCATTTTTTAAAAATATTTTTTAAATATTTATTTTTTAGTTGTAGGTGGACAGAATATCTTTATTTTATTTTTATGTGGTGCTAAGGATCGAACCCAGTGCCTCACGTGTGCTAGATGAGCACACTACCACTGCGCCATAACCCCAGCTCCCTTTTTCCATTTTTAAATTGGTTTTTTTGTTGTTGAGTTTTAGAGGCTCTTTGCTTTTTTTTTTTTTTTTTTTTTAAATGGTGCTGAGTATTAAACCCAGGGACACAACTAAGCTACATCCCCAGCTCTTTTTATTTATTATTATTATTATTATTATTATTATTATTATTATTATTATTATTTTGGTACTGGGGATTGAATCTAAGGGTGTTTTGTTTTTTTTTTTTGGTACTGGGGATTGAACTCAGGGGCACTCAACCACTGAGCCACATCCCCAGCCCTATTTTGTGTTTCATGTAGAGACAGGGTCTCACTGAGTTGCTTAGTGCCTCGCCATTGCTGAGGCTGGCTTTGAACTCTCGATTCTCCTGTCTCAGCCTCCCAAAGTGCTGGGATTACAAGCGTGAGCCACCACGCCTGGCTCTCTAAGGGTGCTTTTAACACTGAGCTACAGCTGAGCGCGGTGGCTCAAGCCTGTAATCCCAGCACTTAGGGAGGCTGAGACAGGAGAATCGCAAGTTCAAAGCCAGCCTCAGCAACGGTGAAGCGCTAAGCAACTCAGTGAGACCCTGTCTCTACATAAAACACAAAAATAGGGCTGGGGATGTGGCTCAGTGGTCGAGTGCCCCTGAGTTCAATCCCCGGTACCAAAAAAAAAAAAAAAAAAAACACTGAGCTACATCCCCAGCTCTTTTTAATTATTTGAGACAGAATCTCACTGAATTGCTTAGGGCCTCACTAATTTCCTAAGGCTGGCCTTGAACTTGTGATCTTCCTGCCTCAGCCTCCTATAGTAGCTAGGATTATAGGCATGCACCATCATACCCAATTTAGAAGTTATTTTATCAATCCTTTATCAAATGTATAATTTGCAAGTATTTTCATGTATGACAATCTTTTTATTTTCTTGACTGTACCCTTTAATGTACAAAAGTTCTTAATTTTGATGAAGTCCAATTTATTTTTGCTTTTTTTGCCCGTGTGAAATCATTACTAAATTCAGTATAAAGAATATTTTCCCTGTTTTTTCTTCTAAGAGTTTTACATTTTAGTTTTTTTTTTAATATTTTTTTAGTTGTAGATGGACACAATGTCTTTATTTTATTGCTTTGTATGTGGTGCTGAGGAAAGCGAGGAAAGCGCTCTACCGCTGAGCTACAATCCCAGCCCCTACATTTTAGTTTTTAAGTTGAGATCATTGTTTTTTGTTTTTGGTGATGGGGAATTGAATCCAGTACTTCATGTGTTCTAGGCAAGCATTATACCACTGAACTACATTGCCAAACTCGCTGATTTCATTTTAAGTTAATAAAAATTAACATATATGGTGCAAGGTAAAGGCGCATCTTCATTCTTTTGCATGTGGATATCAGCTGGATTCTGATTTCTCAGCACTTTTTATTGGAAAAAAAAAACCTGTACTTTCCTCATTGAATGGTCTTGGCAGCCTTGTCAAAAACAAAGTGACCAAGGGCTGGGGCTATAGCTAAGTGGCAGAGTGCTTGCCTAGCAGGTGTGAGGCACTGGGTTTGATCCTTAGCACTGCATAAAAATGAACAAATAAAAAAAATGACCAGCCAGGTGTGATGGTGCATGCCTATAATCCCGGTGACTCAAGAGGCTGAGTCAGGAGAATCTCAAGTTTGAGACCAGCCTCAGCAATTCAGGGAGGCCCTAAGCAACTTAGTAAGACTCTGTCTCAAAATAAAAATTAAAAAGGTCTGTGTATGTGGCTCAGTAGTTAAGTGCCCCTAACACCTCCCCTCAAAAAAAATTGGGGGGGCTGGAGTTGTGGCTCAGTGGTGGAGCACTTGCCTCGCATGCATGAGGCACTGTGTTCAATCCTCAGCACCACATAAAAGTAAATAAATAAATAAAAGATATTTTTAAAAAATTTTTTTAAAAAATTTGACCAAACCAGGTGTGATATCAGACATCTATAGTTCTAGCTGTTCAGGAGACTGAAGCAGAGGGTTGCCTGAGTCTAAGAGTTTAAAGCCAACCTGGGCAACATAGCAAGACCTCAACTTTAAAAAAAAAAAAAGGTAAATCAAGCATATATGTAAGGGTCTATTTCTGGGCTCTGAATTGTATTGCTTTGGTCTATATGTCTGTCCTTAGGTCATATCATACTGTTTTAATTTCTACAGCTTTATAGTAAGTTTTTAAGTCAGGAAGTGTGATTCCACCAACTTTATTCTTTTTGTAGATTGTTTGGACTACTCTGGGCCCTTTGCAATTCTAATTGAATTTGAGGAATGGCTCTTCCATTTCTGCAAAAAAGGCTCTTGGAATTGGATGGGGACTGCGTTGAACTTGTAGATCACTTTGAATAGTAGTAGTATCTTAATAATGTTAATCTTAATATCCATTAATAGGGGATATCTTCCCATTTTTTCAGTCTTATTTAATAATTTTTTTAGCCATGGTTTGTGGTTTTCAGTGTACAAATTTTTTATCCCTGTGGTTCAACTTATTCCTAAGCATTTTTTATTTGAGATGCTATTGGAAATAAAATTGCTTTCTTAATTTCCTTTTCAGATTGTATAGAAATTCAATTGATGTTTATGTGTTGATCTTGTACCCTACAAACTTAGCTGAATTTATTAGCTATGGTCATTTTTCATCCATGTTTCTTTTGGATTTTCTATATAGAGAGTCATATCATCTGCAAATAGAGCTAATTTGACCTTTTCCTTTCCAAATTGGATGCATTTTATTTATTTATTTACTAATTGATTTTCTAATACCTCTGGCTAAGACTTCTATTACATTGTTGAGTAGCAATCATAAAAGCAAGCATCCTTGTATTCTTTCTGACCTTTGGAAAAAGCTTTCTGTCTGTGACCCTTGTGTATGCTATCAGCTGTGGGTTCTTCATACATAAATATCCTTTTTCCTAATTTTCTGAGAATTTTTATCAAGAATGAGTGTTTTGTGTATGTGTGTGTGTTGTTTTCTTCCTTTTGTTCTATTAATGTTATATTACTTTCTTTCGTTTTCTTATGTTGAATTCCTATGATAAATTTTATGTTTTTTAAAATTTTTTTACTTATAGGTGGAAACAATACCTTTATTTATTTTTATGTGGTGCTGAGGATCGATCCCAGTGCCTCACATGTGCTAAGCAAGGGCTCTACCACTGAGCTACAATCCTAGCCCTTGCGATTTCTTTATATGGCTTTGGTATTAGAGAAACACTAGTCTCATAGACTAAGTTACAAAGTGTTCCATCTTCAGTGTTTTTGGAAGATTTTGAAATAATTTGTGTTAATTCTTCTTTTTTAATTTTTTTTTTAGTTGCCAATGGACCTTTATTTTTTTTTTATTTATATGTGGTGCTGAGAATTGAACCCAGTGCCCCACACATGCCAGGCAAGCGCTTTACCACTGAGCCACAGCCCCAGCCCTGGTGTTAATTCTTTATATGGTTTGAATATAAAGTGTTCCCCAAAAGCCTCCTGTGTTAATGGAAGAATGTTCAAAGGTGAAATGATTGAATTAGGAAACTTATGATCTAATCAGTCCAATCTAGTTTGAATGGACTAACTGGGTGGTAACTGTAGGCAGGTGGGGTATGACTGAAGGAGATGGGTCACTGGGGGCCTTCCCTAGAAGGGTTCATCTTTGCTGTGGTGCCTCCCAAGCCCCACCTTATCTGCTTCTTGGCTGCTATGAGATAAACAGTACTTCTCCTACACACCCTTCTATGATGTTCTGCCTCATCTTGGACCCAGAGCAATGGAGTCACCTGACCATGGACTGAACCTCTGAAACACTGTAAGCCAAAATAAACTTTTCTTCCTCTAAATTAAATTCTTCTTCTTCTTCTTTTTTTAAATATTATTTATTTATTTTTTTAATGTAGTGCTGAGAATTGAACCCAGTGCTTCACATGTGCTCAGCAGGTGCTGTAATACTGAGCCACAACCCCAGCCCCTCTAAATTGTTCTTTTTTTTTTTTGGTACTGGGAATTGAACTCAGGCATTCAGCCACTGAGCCACATCCCCAGCCCTCTTTTGTGTTTTATTTAGAGACAGGATCTCACTGAGTTGCCTAGCGCTGATGAGGCTGGCTTTGAACTTGCGATTCTTCTGTCTCAGCCTCCCAAAGTGCTGGGATTACAGGCATGCACCACTTTCTAAATTGTTCTTGTCAGGTATTTTGGTCCCAGCAACAAAAACAGACTAACACACTGTTAGGTAAAATTCCCTGATAAATCTAGCTGGTCTAGAACTTTTTTCTGTGTCAGGAGATTTTTGATTACTAATTCAGTCTCTTGTCATTGACCTGTTGAGATTTTATTCTTGACTCAGTTTAGGTGGTTTGTGTTTTTTCAGGAATTTGTCTATTTCTTTGTTTTGATGTTTTTTTATATTTTGGGGTTTTTTGACAGTAATGGGGGTTGAATCCAGGGACACTGTACCACTGAGCTACACCACCAGCCCTTTTCATTTTTTATTTTGAGACAGGATCTCGCTAAGTTGCTGAGCATGTGGCATGTGTCTCTTGCTGTGGGCTGCAGATGTGGCTTAGTGGTAGAGCATTTGCCTGGCATGCATGAGACCCTGCATTTGATTCCCAGCACCATAAAAAAAAAAACAAAAAAACTTGTACTTCATTCACCATGATCATGTAAGATAATACAGTGCCTACCTGATGAGATGAATTGAGGTAAATGACATAGGCATTGTGACATAGCATTAAGCTTCTAGTAAGCTTGAACACAAGCACTGTGAATAGTCAGTCTGACAACTGCAGTGGTTACTGTGAGTAATAATGGGTGGTATATACCGTATGGATATGCTAGATAAACAAATGATTATGTCACAGAAAGATGGGATGGGATAGCACAGGAATTTATCTCACTGTTCAGAATGTTATGCAATTTAAGACTTATGTCTTGTTGGAGGTGGAATGTTGTAAAGATGTCTTGTTGGAGGGCTAGGGGTATAACTCAGTGGTGTAGCACTTGCATGACATATGTGAGGCCCCAGGTTTGATCCCCATGACCATACACACCCACACACACACAAAAGACGATGTCTCATTAGATCTTGTTGGCTTATACTTTTATTCAAGTCTTCTGTTTCCTCATTGATCTTCTTCTGCCTAATTGTTCTGTTATGGAAAGTAGGGTATCAGTGATTATTACTGAATCATCTCTCGTGGATTCTGCCCATTTCTGCGTCATATGTTTTGTGGTGGACTGTCATTAATTGCATATGCATTTATAATTTTTGTGTCTTTCTGAGGAACTGACCTTTGTATTGTTAACAAATATTTCTCCAACTCTAGTAGCACTTTTTTTTTTTTTTTTGGTACCGGGGATTGAACTCAGGGGCACTCGACCCCTGAGCCACATCCCCAGCCCCATTTTGTGTTTTATGTAGAGACAGGGTCTCACTGAGTTGCTTAGCACCTCGCCATTGCTGAGGCTGGCTTTGAAGTCGCGATTCTCCTGTCTCAGCCTCCCTAAGTGCTGGGATTACAAGCGTGAGCCACCGCGCCCGGCTTCTAGTAGCACTTTTTAAAGCCTATCTAGTCACTCCAGCTCTCTTATCGTTAATGTTTACACAGTATTTTCATCCTTTTAGTTTCATCCTATTTATACCTGAATATAAAAAGTGTAGACAATCTAATAGTTTTTTTCTTTGCTTAGATTGTTGTGGTTTGGTTTGGTTTGGTTTGGTTTGGTTTGGTTTTTTTGGTACTGGGGATTGAACCCAGGGGCAATTTGTCACTAAGCTATATCTCAGCCCTTTTTACTTTTTTTTTTTGAGATGGGGTCTTACTAAGTTGCTTGGGGCCTGCCCAAGTTGCTGAGACTGGCCTCAAACTTGGAATTCTCCTGTCTTAGCCTCCCAAGTTGCTTGATTACAGGAATATTCTACTGCACCTAGCTGCTTAGAGTGTATTGATTTATTCACATTTAATATTATTACTGAGGTGATTCAGTTTACATCTTCTATTTTCCTTCTATATGTCTGTTTGTTCTTCTGTGTCTCCTTTACTGTCTTTTTCTGTATTAGATAGATATGTTCTAGTACAAGCTTATCTCAGAGATATTACAGGTTTCATTCCAGATCTCCACAGTAAATTGAATATTATAATAAAAGAAGTCACACAAATATTTTGGCTCCCAGTACATAGGGAAAGTTATATTTATTGGGCTGGGGGATTTATTGCTCCATGGCAGTACACTTGCCTAACATGTACAAGGCCCTGAGTTCAATTTCCATTACCACCAATTTAAAAAAAAAAAAAAAAGTTTGCTCTGTACTATAGTCTAAGTTTGTAGTAGTGCCAGGCATGATAGCACATGCCTGTAATCACAGCAACTTGGCAGCTAAAACAGGAGGATCAAAAAGTCAAGAACAAGGCTGGTATTGTAGCTAAGTGGTAGAGAATTTGCCTAGCACATGTGAGGCACTGGGTTCGATTCTTAGCACCACATATAAATCAATTAATTAAATAAAAGTCCATCAACAGCAACAAAAAAAATTCAAGAATAGCTTCAGCAATCTAGTGAAGCCCTAAGCAATTAAGCAAGACCTTATCTCAAAATTTAAAAATTAATCAAAAGGTCTGGGGATGTACCTCAGAGGTAGAGCACCCTGGGTACAATCCCTAATATAAAAAGTTTGCAGTAGAAGTATGTCTGTTTTGTTGATGTTTTGTGGTGCTGGGGAATCAAACCCAGGGACATGCACCTCCTGGCAGAGGCTCTACCACTGAGCTACATCCCCAGCCCTAGCATCATGTCTACAAAGCAGTTATATACCTTATTTTTAAAATACTTTATGGGCTAGACATGGTAGAACACACACACACACACACACACACATATACATATTTATTTATTACATACACACACCAGTAGGGCTACAAAAGCACTAATGATGTTATTATAATCTGAGATTTAATCTTCTGTTGATAGAGGATATTGCCTCAGTGTTGATGACTGCTGCTGACTGATCAGGGTGGTGATTACTAAAGTTGGAGTGGCTGTGGCAATTTCTTAAAATAAAACAACAATAAAGTTTGCTCCATTGATTGATTATTCTTTTCATTAAAGATTTCTCTATTAGTGTGTAATACTGTTTGATAGCATTTATCAACAGTACAATCTCTTACAAAATTGGGGTCAGTCCTCTCAAACTCTGCTGCTGCTTTCTCAACTAAGTTAATGTCATATTGTAAGTCCTTTGTTATCATTTCAACAAGTTCACAACATATTTACCAGGAATAGATTCAATTTCAAGAAACCACTTTCTGCTGGGCACGGTGGCATATTAGTCCTAGCTACTTCAGATGGAGAGATGGGAAGATCACTTGAGCACAGAAGTTCAAGGCCAGCCTGGGAAAGACAGCAAGACCCCATGTAAAAGAGCTAGATGTGGTGGCACACCCCTGTAATCCCAGCACCTTGGGAGGCTGAGGCAAGAGCATCACAAGTTTGAGGTCAGCCTCAGCAAATTAGCAAGGCCCTAAGCAACTTAGTGAGACCCTATCTCAAAATAAAAAATAAAAAGGGTTGGGAATATGGCTTAGTACTAAAGTACTCCTTGGTTCAATTCTCAGTACCAAAATAGAGAAGAAATGAGGGACGTTGGGAGAGAGGGAAAGGAAGGAGACAGAGAAAGATAAACAGAGAAAAAGAGTTTATCACAGTAGTAGAATACTTGCTTAGCATGTGTGAGGCCCTGGGTTCAATCCTCAACACCAAAAGATAAAGGAGTACTACTTTCTTTGCTCATCCACAAGAAGCAATTCCTCATCCATTACAGTTTTATAAAATTATAACAATTCATTTATATCTTTAGGCTCCACTTAAAATTCTAGTTCTCTTGCTATTCCTACCACATCTGCAGTTAACTTCCTTCACTGAAATCTTGACCCTCTCAAAGTCATTCTTTAGAAATCAACTTTTCTACTGGGCGCAGTGGCATACACTTGTAATCCCAGCACTTGGGAGGCTGAGACAGGAGAATCACGAGTTAAAAGCCAGCCTCAGCAATGGTGAGGCGCTAAGCAATTCAGTGAAGCCCTGTCTCTACATAAAACACAAAATAGGGCTGGGGATGTAGCAGTGGCCAAGTACCCCTGAGTTCAATACTTGGTACCCAAAAAAAAGAAAACAAATCAACTTTTTTCCAAACTTTGTTTATATTGACATTTTGATCTCTTCCCATGAATCATCAGTTGTTTTTCTTTTCTTTTTTTTTAATTTTTCTTACGTTATTCCTGTATCAACAGGTTAGGAATATAAAATTTTCCCGGATAAGGATTTATAGATACTGTTTATAAGTGGAATCAAAAAGTTCAGTTTTGGGGCTGGGGTTGTGGCTCAGTGGTAGAGCGCTTGCCTCGCATGCGTGAGTCACTGGGTTCGATCCTCAGCAGCACATAAAAATAAATAAATAAAATAAAGATATTACATCCATCTACACCTAAAAAAATATTTTTTTAAAGAAAGTTCAGTTTCATCGGGTGCATTGGCGCACACTTGTAATCCTTGGGAGGCTGAGACAGGAGGATCGTGAGTTCAAAGCCAGCCTCAGCAACAGCGAGGCATTAAGCAACTCAATGAGACCCTGTCTCTACATAAAACACAAAATAGGGCTGGGATGTGATTTAGTGGTCGAGTACCCCGAGTTCAATCCCCAGAACCAAAAAAAAATATAAAATAGGGGGCCTGGGGTTGTGGCTCAGTGGCAGAGCGCTTGCCTAGCATGTGTGAGGCACTGGGTTCGATTCTCAGCACCACATAGAAATAAAATAAAGGTCTATCAACAACTATAAAAAATATTTAAAAAAAAATACAAAATAGGGCTGGGGATGTGGCTCAGTGGCTGAGTGCCCCTGAATTCAATCCCCAATACCAAAGAAAAAAAAAGTTCAGTTTCACAAAGAGTAACATTCAGTGAGCTCTTTAAATGCAATTTTAATCCTTATTTTAAGCTAAGGTCAATAATTTAATGCAATAAGCTAAATTCACACAAAACCTGCATATTCTGAACTACAGAAGTGGTTTCTATAGCTACATTGGTTTTAGTCAACTACAGATTTGCACAAGTACTTACAAATATGTTAATAAAACACTACACCAAATGCTTATCCTGCCCTTGGCTCATTAAACATTGCCATTCATGCTACTGAAAGTAGGCGATTGGGAAAATGAGTTCTAAAACTTAAAAAGTAATGTAAATCCCAAAAGGTTTTAAATCAAAAAAATGTTCCAACATGGAAGCATCAACATGAAACTTTAAGTTTCTAAAAAAAATAAAAATAAAAAAATCAGTCTTTAGAAAAGACTATTGAAACAAATTATCTTTTTTAATTTTTTTTTTTTTTTAGTTATAGATGGACACAGTATCTTTATTCATTTATTTTTGTGTGGTGCTTAGGATTGAACCCAGTACCTCACATGTGCGAGGCAAGCGTTCTACCACTGAGCCACAACCTCAGCCCAAAACAAATTATCTTTTAAGAAACATACACATTCTTATAAAAACTTGTAGTTTCTTTTCTTTAAAATTTTTTTAGTTGTCAATGGACCTTTATTTTATTTATTTTTTATATGTGGTGCTGAGAATCGAACCCAGTGCCTCATACATGCCAGGCACGCACTCTACCACTGAACCACCACCCCAGCCCAAAAACTTGTAGTTTCCAATATCATCTCCTTAAAAGAAATACAAACCGGGGCTGGGGTGGTGGCTCAGTGGTACAGCGCTTGCCTAGCATGTGCGAGGCACCAGGTTAGCGCCACATAACGATGAAACAAATAAAGGCATGCTATTCATCTACAGCTACAAAAAAAAAATTTTTTTTTAAAAAGAAGAAACACAAACCAGTTCACTATCTTTTTTTTTTTTTTGGCACCAGGGACTGAACTCAGGGGTACACGACCACTGAGTCACATCCCCAGCCCTATTTTGTGTTTTATGTAGAGACAGGGTCTCACTGAGTTGCTTAGCGCCTCACTGTTGCTGAGGCTGGCTTTGAACTTGCGACCCTCCTGTCTCAGCCGCCCAAAGTGCTGGGATTACAAGCGTGAGCTACCACGCCTGGCCAGTTCACTATCTTTAATAACCTCTCAGACCACTGTTGTCTAAAAACTTCAGAATATGTAAGGCATGCGTCTCAGCTGTCATAGTCAAAATGACATTTAGATTTCACATATTAAACAGATATAATGAAAAAAACAGATATAGTATAACTTATAATGGCACAAATATACCTAACACATAAATACTACTTCATCCTTTAAATAGCCAAAAGTCAGGAGGAACTGCATAATTTGTAAGGTACTTTAACTTACCTGCAGTCATTAAAACCCAGTGAATAATCAAGTACGGTCATGTAAAGGCAGGCAATTAAAGGCTTAAGTATCACTCTAAAATCAAAGACATGAAGATAAGGCTGAAAATTTTGTTTATCCATCTTTCATTTTACAGCCTAGATATTAGGACATTACTGTAGAAAATACACAATTATTATGATTTCCACAGAAGATAATGAAATTTCATAAAGTACAAAAAAATCCATGGTTTGTTTCATCGAATGCTTTTCTAGCTCATTTCAATTCTTCATTCATAATAAGCAAGTCTTTAACCCTAGCAAACTTTCTTGGGTCCTTTCGAATCAAACAGACAGTATCTTCAACTTGTACTCAACCTTGTCTTCCAATTGACATTGCCTTGTGAGTCATTTCAACTCTATAACAAGGTCTTCAAGAATATCCACTGACTTAGTGTAAGGATTCTGGTCATCCCCAAACCCATACATCATACATTGTAATTCTTTAGAAAAAAGTATCTTTCTTTTACCCTATGTACTTTCTGCACCTCTTCCAATTTTTTCATTTTCCCTCTCAAAGGTCAGGTCTTCTTCCTCGTCTGCCATCCCACTACCCTGCCAGCCCACGGTGCCTCCGAGTTGTTTTTCTTGTTGTTTTTGTTTTGTTTAATTTTGAGACAGGGTCTCGCTAAATTGCTGAGGCTGACCTCAAACTTACAATCCTCCTACCGCAGACTCCTAACAATTTGGTGTTATAGACATGTACCACCAGGCCCATCTATCATGAATGTTCTTAATGGCATATAGAATAATGAATTCTTCCCTGAAGAATTTAAATTCTTTTCAATTTAAATTGCCTGGATCATCAGAAGAATCACTATCAGTTGCAGCTATAGCCTTATGAAATACATTTCCTAGCAGGGCAAGGTAACAAATGCCTATAATCCTAGCCACTCGGGAGGCTGAGACAGGAGGATTGCAAGTTCAAGACCAGCCTCAGCAACTTAATGAGGCCCTAAGCAATTAAACAAAAAGGGCTGGGGGGCTGGGATTATAGCTGGGTGGTAGAGCACTTGCCTCGCATGCGTGAGGCTCTAGGTTCGATCCTCAGCACCACATACAAAGCAATACAACAAAGACATTGTGTCCATTTACAACTAAAAAAAAAAAAGGGCTGGGGGTGTAGCTCTGTGGTAAAGTGCCCCTTTGTTAAATCCCCAGTACCAAATAAAAAAAGAAGAAGAAGGGAGGGGGGATGGATTTCCTTTTTTTTTTGGCAGCACTAGGAATCAAACCCAGGGTCCTCATAAGTGATACATGGGCACTGTACTATTGAGGTATACTCCCAGCCCCAGAATTATGATTCTTAAATAATAAGATTTGAAAGTCAGAGTTACTCTTTGATCCATAGGCTTTCAGAATGGATATTGTATTAGCCAGCATGAAAGCAACATTAATCTCATTGTACATCTCCATAAGAGCTTTTGAGTGCCCAGGTGCTATTCTTAGGTAAAGTATTTTGGAAAGGGTCTTCCTAAATTGCCCCAGCTGATCTTTAACTTAGGATCCTCATGCCTAAGCCTCCCAAGTCACTGAGATTATAGGCATGCACCCCTGCACCTACCCTAGAAGGATTTCAAAAAATACATGAATGATTAACAGTGTCACAGAGAAGTCATACAAGAACAGAAATAAAACCAGGTATAGTAGCATGTACTAATAATCCTGCAACTTGAGAGGCTGAGGCAGGAGGGTTGCAAGTTGGAGGCCAGCCTCAGAAACTTAGCAAGGCCTAAGCAACTTAGCCAGACCTTTTCCCAAAATAAAAATAAAAAAGGTGGGCTGGAGTTATAGCTCAGTGGTAGAGTGTTTGCCTAGCACATGTGAGGCACTGGGTTCGATACTCAGCACCACATAAAAATAAATAAATAAGTATTGTGCCCATCTACAACTAAAAAGAATTTAAAAATAAAAAAATAAAAAGGGCTAGGATATATAACTCAGTGGTAAAACTCCCCTGGGTTCAATCCCCAGTACCAAAAAAGAAAAAAGAAATAAAGTCCATAAACACTAGCAATATCCATATAAAAAATGTCCTTGATGACATTTTTTCAAGGTGATTTAATGGGAAATATGGTTGAAGTCAAAACCATAGTATAAAGTACAAACAATAAAATGGATTGGGGCTGGGGCTATAGCTCAGTGGTAGAGCGCTTGCCTAGCATGCATGAGGCACTGGGTTAGATCCTCAGCACCACATATAAATAACAAATGAATAAAATAAAGATCCATCAACAGATAAAAAATATTTAAAAAAATAAAATGGATTGAGGAAGGAAGATTATTCCTTCATGAATAAGTGGAAATTATACTTTCAAATTTTTAACCATTCAGGGTTCCAAATAACTAATTTGCTTTTTTTCATTTTGTTTTCCTTTCTGGTCATCATGTCCTATTTCTTTTCCCTGTAGGTGAGACCTGGAACCCCTTCAAATTACAGTACCAGCTGAGAAATGTACGAGAGCGAATTGCAAAGAATCTAGTAGAGAAGGGTATTCTGACCACAGAGAAGCAGAACTTCCTGCTATTTGACATGACTACTCATCCAGTGACCAATACAACAGAGAAACAGCGACTAGTGAAAAAACTTCAAGATAGTGTACTAGAGCGGTGGGTAAATGACCCTCAGCGTATGGACAGGCGAACACTAGCACTCCTGGTGCTAGCTCACTCCTCTGATGTGCTAGAGAATGTCTTCTCCTCTCTGACAGATGACAAATATGATGTGGCAATGAATAGAGCCAAGGACCTAGTAGAACTGGACCCTGAAGTGGAGGGGACAAAGCACAATGCTACAGAGATGATCTGGGCTGTGCTGGCAGCCTTCAATAAATCCTAGAGCCAGCAGATGGGTTTTTTCTTTTTACCTGCTGGCTGGTGACTTTCAGAGACCCCATCGCTGAGTTTGGTGTCATGAAATGTTTTCATCATTTTTTATTCCTTCTCTTGGGTCAGACTCATGATTTGGGGAAAGCAATTTTAGGGCTTCTCCATATGCCTTGACCATTATAAGCAGATGTTATTTCTCCCTATACTTTCACTCCATAGATGAATAAACTGGGTGAGCCCACACACACCCAATAAACATTTTTCTCCCCTTTCTTGGTTTAATTTCATCCATTGTACTTTTGGATAAACAAGAACATGGATATCTAAGTGGGGTTTCAAGTTCTCCTACAACAGAATGTGAATGGGACGAAGAGCAAACCATTTATTATATTTTTCTAAGTTTGTTTTCTACCTTAAATACATGTTACAAAGTCTTTTATCTCTGACTCGGCTGAATGATATCGCTTATTGAATTCATTGTCTTTGAATGAGCAGTAGTGGAAACAAAACTAATTTTTTAAGCAGGTGGTCTCTGAGATTGTATGTCCTGCTATTGATTTTTTTTGTCTTTCTTTTTCTAACCTAATGAAAATATCCCAGATTTGATTACCTGGACCCTATACTCCTAGAGCCAGAAATATATCCTATACTCCCTTTTAGCATTGTCACACTCCTTCACTCATTAAGACAAAGATTTAAATGAAAAAGAAAAAATGTGTCAAAACCACCTCCTTCATGCAGTCAGCATTAGAATTTGAAGAGGATACAGGTGGCCTAAGAATTTCCATCCTTTAGCACAAGACTGTCCTGTTTTCTCTAGATTACTTTAAATGTTTCTGCTCTAAGCCTGACATGGTGGCACACATCTGTAATCCCAGCTACTGAGGAGGTTGAGGTAGGAGGATGGCAAGTTCAAGGCCAGCCTAGGGAACTTAGACCCTATCTCAAAGTAGTAGTTTGAGGATATAGTTCAGTGATAGAGTGCTTGCCTAGGATGTGCAAGGCCCTTGGTTCAATCCCCAGTACCACAAATAAATAAATGTATGTATGTCTCTGCTCTGATTGAAATGAGGAAATTATAAGTTTCAGTTACCAAATAGTACTCTGAATCCAGGCTGTATATCCAAACTTCACATCTTCTTGTTCCCTTTTTTTGGTTCCTACACAAATTGAAAGTTCTACCTACATTTAAGAGTTCTCAGAGTAGTCCTGTCTATATTTAATGTACAGGTACCCATCTGGTCATCAGCCTGTTTCAACGCAACCATTGAGCTAAACTATTCTAGCCAAATCTCTAAAATGGTTTTCACTTCAGTATTGAGGGTAAAGAGAAGCTATATTAATAAAGATCCTATGTAAAGGGGCAATTTGATGTCAGAAGTACACTGATGTAAGGTATTGTACTGAGGGATATGAAGAGGACAGGCACTGAGTTGTACTAATGTCAAGCATTTATTATACTTTCATTGGCTTCTGCCTGTTGACCACTGTGGAGAAATAAGCTGTCAGAGGGTTAAACCCAGACCTGTTATTGCATCCTGTTGACCAGAAGTAATTAAATGATTAACTTCATCTCCTCTCTCAAATGTAAAATTTCATAATAATTCCCCATCTCAACACTTTGTTTTACTTCTGGTTTTTCTTAGGTGCATAGATATAATTGTAATGTGAAACAAATTTTAAATGAGAGACTAAATAGAGCTTTAGTCTATCTAAAATTACAAAAGCTATTCATGTACTGTCTCCACATTAACTTGTCTTTCCATTTAACAATTCGGCATGAATTGAAACCAGGTTTTCCTGTGGAAAGTTTGTTTGATTGTTGGGTAGAAGCTGAGTTCTTTCTTTGCAATTCTTAGTGTTTATTTTTATCTTGTATCTCGATAAGATGAGGATGTCTTCAGTTCAAATCTGCATAATGTTCATTGCCAAACACCTCCTTATTTAATTCATACGGCCTTCACATTTCTATATAATAAAGATCAATTATTATCTCTCTGGTCTTCCTGTGCATGGTTTTGTAGTGGTTTTCACTTGTTTTAGTTAGAAAAAATAACTTTTCACACAAAGCTAATAATGCCTTCCCCCTTACACTACTATACCAATCTCTGTTTTACACCTGTAATCCCATTTGCTTGGGAGGCTGAAGCAGGAGGATCACAAATTCAAGACCAGCCTGGGCAATTTAGTGACACCCTAACTCAAAATAAGTTTTTTTAAAAAAGGTCTGAGGAAAAGGATATAGTAGTTAAGTGGTAGAACATCCCCAAATTCAATCCTCACTACCGGGAAGGAAAAACGAAGAGAGAGTAAGTGAGAAAGGAGACTTTTTCTAACAGCTCAGCTTTGTTGATTTTCCTTTACATTCTAGATTAAAGATTCAACTTGAGGGAGGATGGAGCAAATACTCCCTAAAAGCTCTTCAAAATAGATATATTTTATGTAGGACTTTTTCCTTTGAATATAATTAGTATGGCCACCATTTTTCCTTAACCTAATTGAGCCTCCATAAGTATAATAGCATTTTTTCTGAACTTTTTTAGAAACTTAACTGAAATCTTGGGATTTCTACACCTTCATAAGGGCTTCCTAAATGAATCCACATGTTCACCACATAGAGCCAGCCCAACAATGATGTACGTGATTTTTCTGATTTTTATGGGGCAGGAGTGGGGAACAGAATTCAAAGCCAAAGTTTTTCTTGGATTTCAGAGATTTGAAATTTTTCCTCCTGAATTGAAGATAAACACTTTTTCAAAGATTTATGGATATTTAAAATACCTCAAAATATTTGTGGGTTAGCCTTGTAAATGTTTTCCCCAGCTCTGTTACTTCAGCTTGTCTTGAACTCCCAGGTAGAGGCCAAAAAGTTAGCTTAAACCAAGTTATATAATCCAAATTGTATTTCTTTTTATATGGAAGAAGGGAAGAAGAGGTAGTTTTAATTGTGGAAGGGAAACTGGAGAAGGAAGAATATAACAAAAAAGTTCACTGAGTCCTTAAGAACATTATGAACATTTAAAACAATGAACAAATACTTTGTTGTGCTGGGCATTGAATCCAAAAGTACCACTGAGCTACATCCCCATCCCATTTATATTTTTATTTTGATATAAGGTTTTACTAAGTTACCCAGGCTGGCCTGGAACTTGGGATCCTCCTGCCTCACCTCCTGAACCACTAGGATTACAGGTGTGTATGGCTTTGCTAGGTGATGCCATTTATGTTGTTTTGTTTTTTGAGATAATGAGGTTTAAACCCAGGAGCGCTCTACCACTGAGCTACATCCCCAGTCCGATTTATTTATTTTGGTGGGGTGAACTGGGGATTTAACCCAGAGGCACTTTACCACTGAGCTATATCCCCAGCCCTTTTTATTTTTTATTTTGAGACAGGGTCTTACTAAGTTCCTTAGGGACTGGATAAATTGCTGAGGCTGGTCTCAAACTTGCAATCTTCTTGCATCAGCCTCCCTGGTCTCTCAGATTACAAACATGCCACAATACCTGGCACTAGCTATTTTATAATGGCTTTATTGAGAAAAAATTCAGCCAAGCAATATATCCATTTATTTGGTGGGGAAGATTTACTGGAGATTTAACCCAGGGGCAGTTTACCACTGAGCTACATCTTCATCCCTTTTTAAAAATATATATATATTTTGAGACGGGGTCTGACTGAGTTGCTTAGGGCTTCACTAAGTTGCTGAGGCTGGCTTTGAACTTGTTATCCTCCTGCCTCAGCTTCTCAAGCTGCTGGGATTCGAGGTATGTGCCATTATGCCCAGCACTGAACAATTAAATGACTTTTAGTATATTCATAGCACTGTGCTATCATACAATCACTACAAACATTTTATCAACTCAGAAACCCTATAGCTGTTACCTGTTGTTCCTCATTTTTTCCAGCCCTAGGCAAACACTAATGTACATTCTTTATAGATTTGACTATTTTGGACATATAAATGGAGTCATACAATATGTGGTCTTTTGTGATTGGTTCTTTCACTTGCTTTTTTTCAAAGTTCATCCATACAACATGGACCAGTACTTCATTTATTTTTATTGTAATGTTATTTATTTATTTATGGTGCTGGGAATTGAACTCAGGGCCTTGTGCATGTGAGGCAAGCACTCTACCAACTAAGCTATATCCCCAGCCCCTATTTTTATTTTTATTACCAAATAATATTCCATTGTATAGATATACTACATTTTATTTAACAGTTTGTACACTTGGTATTTTAAACGAATTCTATACAGAATATAATGTATCCAAAACAAAATATTCTCCCTCCTCATCCTCCTTACTTCAGACCTCCACATATCAGTAGTAAATGGTGTGATCATTCCCCCAAGTTGTTCAGGCCAAAAGTTGAAATCATTCTCAACACTCACAACAGGAAATTATATTGATGGTATCTTAAAAATAGATTTTGCATTTATTTTCAACCTTCTCCATAGATATTATATCCTAGTCCAAGCCACTATCATCTCTCTCCTGAACTGTTGTAAAGGCCTAATTGGTTTTCTACAACAGCCAAAGTGATTGGTCTAATGCCTAATTCATCTTGTGTCACTGCCCTCCTCAACACCCTCTGCTGGCTGCTCATCACACAAAAAGTAAAATACAAAGAACTCACTCTCGGGCTGGGACTGTAGCTCAGTGGTAGAGCGCTTGCCTAGCATGCGAGAGGCCCTGGGTTTGATCCTCAGCACCACATATAAATAAAAAATGAATAAAATAAAGATCCATCAACAACTTAAAAAAATTTTTAAAAACTCTCTCTGATGTAGCCGGGCGCGGTGGCTCAAGCCTGTAATCCCAGCACTTAGGGAGGCTGAGACAGGAGAATCACGAGTTCAAAGCCAGCCTCAGCAATGGTGAGGCGCTAAGCAACTCAGTGAGACCCTGTCTCTACATAAAACACAAAATAGGGCTGGGGATGTGGCCCAGTGGTCGAGTGCCGCTGAGTTCAATCCTCAGTACCAAAAAAAAAAAAAAAAAAAAAAACTCACTCTGATGTAAAAAGCCAAAAGCTACCTACCTCATCCTTGGCTATATCTCCTCTTGTTCTGGCTGGTTGATTCCCCCCTTATCCATAATTTTTCACTTTCCATATTACCTGCAATCAACTGCAGTCCATATTTTTTAATTATTATTTTTAGTTGTAGATAGACACAATACCTTTATTTTATGTGGTGCTGGGGATCAAACCCAGTGCCCCACATGTAGCTAAGTAAGCACTCTACCACTGAGCCACAACCCCAGCCCCTAGATTTTTTTTTTTTTAATGATTCCCTATATTGCCCAGGCTGGCCTCAAAGTCCTGAGCCAAAGCATCCCTCCTGCCTCAGCCCCCCAAGTAGCTGGAACTACAAGAGGATGCCACTGCACCTAGCCTGAAAATACTAAGTGGAAAATTCCAGAAATAAACAATTCATAAGTTTTTTTGTTTTACAGTGCTGGGAATGCACCCCAGGGCCATGCACAAGCAAGGCAAGTACTCTGCCACTGAGATAAATCCCCATCCTCTTCATAAATTTTTTCTAAATTACAGTATATTTTTTGATTTTAATGGTACTTATTAATCGTTTTTTTGTTTTTTTGGTTTTTTTTTTGGTACCAGGGATTGAACTCAGGGGCACTCGTTCACTAAGCCACATCACAGCCCTATTTTGTATTTTATGTAGAGACAGGGTCTCACTGAGTTGCTTAGCGCCTCACCATTGCTGAGGCTGGCTTTGAACTTGCGATTCTCCTGTCTCAGCCTCCCAAAGTGCTGGGATTACAAGCATGAGCCACTGTACCCGGCTGGTACTTATTAATCTTTTTAAATTTTTTTTTTAGTTGTAGATGGACACAATACCTTTATTTTATTTATGTGGTGCTGAGCATCAAACCCAGTGCCCCACGCATGCTAGGCTCAACCCCAGCCCTTATTAATCGCTTACTATGCCTAATTTATGAATCAAATTTTATCATATACATGTATAGGAAAATATATATGTAGTATTTGGAACAATCTTCAGTTTCAGGCATCCACGAATTGGCTCAGACATATCCACTACAGATAAGGAGGTAGCGGACAACTGTACACTAAAAAAATGTACTCTTGCTTTAGGAGCTTTGCTTTTCCTGTTCCCCTCTGCCTGAACCAGTTTTTCTCCAGGTAACTGCTTGAATCACATACTACCCAGATGTTGGCACATATCTCAGGTTTTTCCTAATCACTCTAATCAGTCACAAATAGAATAATTTATGCCCCAAACATTGTGCAAGTTTTTGTGCAACTCCACTCTTTTTATTGTCTTTATTACATTCTAAGTTCTATCCTTCCCATGTCAAGAGTAAATATATAATTTAAATAAATCATTTCCTTAGCAATTATAGTTGTTATATATTATATATATATATATTTTTTTTTTTTTTTTTTTTTGGTACTGGAGATTGAACTCAGGGGTACTTGGCCACTGAGCCACATCCCCAGCCCTATTTTGTGTTTTATGTAGAGACAGGGTCTCACTGAGTTGCTTAGCACCTTGCTGTTGCTGAGGCTGGCTTTGAACTTGCGATTCTCCTGTCTCAACCTCCCAAAGTGCAGGGATTATAGGCTTGCGCCACCGCGCCCAGCTATTTTATGTTTTTACAATTCAGGGAATGAACCTTGCACATGCTAAGCAAGAGCTCTGCCTTGGTCTACATTCCCAACCCCTTATATACTGCACCCAACTCCTTCTACATTACTCTTAGGCTGAGTTTGGAATTAGAAGTTTCTTAGCTTAAACTGGGCTCTGGTTTATGTGGTTGGAACATTCCTGTAATCCCAGAGAGTCAGGAGGCTGAGGCAAGAGGATGGCCAGTTCAAAGCCAGTCTCAGCAACTTTGTGAAGCCCTGTCTCAAAAAGTAAAAAGGGCTGGGATGGTAGTTCAGTGATAAAGTGCCCTTGGGTTCAATTCTCAGCACGAAAATAATAACAAAATAAATAAATTGGACTCTGTGGTGCATGCCTGTAATCCCAGCTATCTGGGGGCTGAGGCAGGAGGATCCCAAATTCCAGGCCAGACTAGGCAACTCCAAAACCCTGTCTCAAAATAAAAAATAAAAAGGGCTGAGGAATGTAGCTCAGAGGTAGAGTACTTGGCTAGCATGCAAGAGGCCTGGGTTTAGTTCCCAGGAGCAAGAGGAAAAAAATTCTTAGTTTATATTAAGCAGTGTGTTCCAAAAGAATTGTTCTTTTAGACATTTAAACTGATACACATAGTGTTATACCTATGCACTTTTTTTAAAAAACCGGGAATTGATACCAGGGCCTTAGTGCATGCAAGGCAAGCACTCTACCACTGAGCTATACCCCCAGCCCTCAATATATTTTCATCATAATTGTCTAAACTTGTATTCAACCAATAGTTTCTTTTTTCTTTTTTTTTGGTACTAGAGATTGAACTCAGGGGCACTCGACCACTGAGCCACATCCTCAGCCCTATTTTGTGTTTTATGTAAAGACAGGGTCTCACAGAGTTGCTTAGCGCCTTGCCATTGCTGAGACTGGCTTTGAACTCGCGATTCTCCTGTCTCAGCCTCCCTAAGTGCTGGGATTACAGGCTTGAGCCACCGTGCCCGGCTCTCCTTTTTTTTTTTTTCTTTTTACCATGTTACCTCTCTTAAACTTAACCTACTTTCTCTTATCCCTGTCCTATAGCCATACATTCAACCAGTTATCAAGTTCTGTCAATTTTTCTTAATATCTCTCATCCTTCTGTGTCCTTCCCTTCCCATTGCCACTGCCTTTGTCAATCAACCAAAACTGGGGTGACTTACTAGACCTTGGGAAATGAGCAGAAGTTAGCCGGGTGCGGTGGCTCAAGCCTGTAATCCCAGCACTTAGGGAGGCTGAGACAGGAGAATCGCGAGTTCAAAGCCAGTCTCAGCAAGGACGAGGCACTAAGCAACTCAGTGAGACCCTGTCTCTACATAAAACACAAAATAGGGCTGGGATGTGGCTCAGTGGTTGAGTGCCCCTGAGTTCAATCCCTGGTACCAAAAAAAAGGGCAGAAGTTGGTGATACTGAGCAAAAATATGAAGATCTCTTTCTACAGTTCTTTAAGCCTCCTTTTATTATCCACTCACTTCCTCCAAGGAGATGAAATTTAAACTGATGGGCTTTTTGTTTTATATTGTATTGTTTCAGCTTAAGCCTTTTATTGAAATCTATGTAGAAAAGTGTACATAAGCGTACACCTCAATTTGTGCACGCTCAATACACCCACATAATGAGCACCAAGATTAAGAAACAGAACTTTACCAGCACTTCAGAAACCCCATGTTCTCCCTTCCAGTCACTACCCTCCAAGGGTAATTGTTCTCCTTCTAACAACATCGGCAGTTTTACCTTAACACAGTTTACCTTAACAGTTTTTGCAGATAAATGAAAAAGATATAGATGGCAAACATTTGAGGAAAAGCACTGAAGGAAAAAGGAAACTAATCAAAGGAAAAAACTAAGCAAAAGAACAGAAAGGAGCCGGGTGCAATGGCTCACGCCTGTAATCCCAGCACTTAGGGAGGCTGAGACAGGAGAATCACGAGTTCAAAGCCAGCCTCAGCAAGGGCGAGGCGCTAAGCAACTCAGTGAGACCCTGTCTCTACATAAAACACAAAATAGGGCTGGGGATGTGGCTCAGTGATCGAGTATCCCTGAATTCAATCCTTGGTACCAAAACAGAAAAAAAAAATAGAACAGAAAGGACGAAAAAAGGGAATGAGGGAAGGGAGGGAGAAGAAGTAGAAATTTGAAGAGAGAGACTCATGTTATCTGGTTGGATGCCTCCAGATCCCCACTGTGACACTTCATAAGCTTGTCTCTCTCCCATCCCCTACCAACTCCAGCCTCCCACCACTCCCTTCTCCCAATTTAATGTGATTTTAACATGGAAAACCTTCAACTTCGACTCTCCTTCTCCTTTAGATAGCACATTTAATTTCATTTGTGATCCATTCTTTTTTTTTTTTTTTTTTTGGTACTGGAGATTGAACTCGGGGGCACTCGACCATTGAGCCACATCCCCAGCCCTATTTTGTGTTTTATGTAGAGATAGGGTCTCACTGAGTTGCTTAGCGCTTCACCGTTGCTGAGGCTGGCTTTGAACTTGCGATTCTCCTGTCTCAGCCTCCCTAAGTGCTGGGATTACAGCCCGGCTTTGTGACCCATTCTTTTGGGAGTAATAGTTGCCCCTC
>CM053400.1:96360451-96375309 GCA_028644305.1 Xerus rutilus | reverse complement strand
TTTTTTTTTTGGTACTGGGGATTGAACTCAGGGGCACTCGACCACTGAGCCACATCCCCAGCCCTATTTTGTGTTTTTATGTAGAGACAGGGTCTCACTGAGTTGCTTAGCGCCTCGCCGTTGCTGAGGCTGGCTTTGAACTCGCGATTCTCCTGTCTCAGCCTCCCTAAGTGCTGGGATTACAGGCTTGAGCCACCGCACCCGGCTAGACATTTCATCTTATACCTTGGAAGAATTTATAATCTGCTCAGAAAAATTCAAACATAAGAAAGGCCAGTGCAGTAGTACATGCTTGATAGGGCAAGGGGATCACAAGTTCGAGGTTAGCCTGGGCAATCTAGCAAGACCCTCAGCAACTCAGTGAGATGCTGTCTCAAAATAAAAAATGAAAAGAGCTGGAGCCAGGCGTGGTGGCACACACCTATAATCCCAGCAACTCAGGAGGCTGAGGCAGGAGGATTGCAAATTCAGCGCCAGCCTCAGCAATTAGCAAGGTCCTAAGCAACTCAGTGAGAGCTTGCCTCTAAATAAAACATTTAAAAAACGGCTCAGGATGTGAACTCAGCGGTTAGTCAACCTGTCGCCAAAAGCTTGATCCTTGTCCCCAATGCCAATCCAATAATGAGAACATAGTTTTGAGAAAAAGGAAAAATATTTATTGCTTTGCTAGCAAAGAAGAAACACAGGGGACTCCTGTATCAAAGGGTGTGATTCTCCCCATTAGCAGGAACAGAGGGCTTTTAAAGAGGTGACTCAAGCCGGGCGCGGTGGCTCAAGCCTGTAATCCCAGCACTTAGGGAGGCTGAGACAGGAGAATCGCGAGTTCAAAGCCAGCCTCAGCAATGGCGAGGCGCTAAGCGAGCAACTCAGTGAGACCCTGTCTCTACATGAAACACAAAATAGGGCTGGGGATGTGGCTCAGTGGTCGAGTGCCCCTGAGTTCAATCCCCAGTACCACAAAAAAAAAAAAAAAAAAAAGAGGTGACTCAAAGGTGTTCTTGGTCTGGAGATGTAATTCACTTGTTAATTTGGGAGACAATCATTTCTGAGATTTTCTGGTACCATCCCCAGAGTCTGGATTACTTTGTTCCTATGGTGGGTGTGAGCTCAGGGCCAGATAACTCTACCTTGGATGAGGAAGAAAGGTAATCATGTTTACCCTGAGATTAGGAAGGGAGGAGAGATTAGGGAGGAGCAAGGAGAGAGGAAGACAAAGAAACATGTCCATTTTAAAAATAAGTTGCAGTAGACAGCCATGGTGGCGCATGCCTGTGTTCCCAGCACTTTGGGAGGCTGAAACAGGAGAATCGCGAGTTCAAAGCCAGCCTAAGCACTGGAGGGGTACTAAGCAACTCAGTGAGACTCTGTCTCTACATAAAACACCAAATAGTGCTGGGGATGTGGCTCAGTGGTTGAGTACCCCTGAGTTTGATCCCCAGTACAAAAAAAAAAAAAAAAAAAAAAGAAGTCGCAGTGGCAGAGCAGCAAGGGTTATATTCAAAGCATAAAGTGACCACTGTTACAAACCCTGGGTTTAATCCCTAGTACCAAAGGAAAAAGGAGGAGGAAGGCTGAGAATGTATCTCAGTGATAAATCACCCCTGGGTTCAATCCCTAGTACCCACTGCCCTCAAAAAAGACAAAAAGATTGAAAATAAATATATAAGAGGTTTAGAGCCGGGCGCGGTGGCGCAAGCCTGTAATCCCAGCACTTAGGGAGGCTGAGACAGGAGAATCACGAGTTCAAAGCCAGTCTCAGCAATGGTGAGGTGCTAAGCAACTCAGTGAGACCCTGTCTCTACATAAAACACAAGATAGGGCTGGGGATGTGGCTCAGTGGTCGAGTGCCCCTGAGTTCAATCCCCGGTACCAAAATTAAAAAGTTCAGGTTCTGGATTGGGGTTGTGGCTCAGTGGTAGAGCACTTACCTTGCATGTGTGAGGCCCTGGGTTCGATTCTCAGCACCTCATATAAATAAATGAATAAAATAAAGGTCCATCAACAACTAAAAAAATATTTAAAAAAAAAAAAGTTCAGGTTCTTTTTTTCTCCTTAACCCCTCAGTCCTCTTGGCTTTTCAGTGAATGGTACTTCTACCCTTCTCCCAGGAATCTAGGATTTATTGCTTCTGTCCTGTTATCGCCACATTCATTATCATGTTTGTTCAGGTTCTTCTTCATTCTCCCAGTCTCCACCTCTGGTCAGGCCGCTCAAATCTTGAGGGGATTATCACAGTCTTAGAGATCTAGCTGTCTGCTTATCCCCTCTTGTACAGTCTCTGCACTGCTTCTACAATTAAACTTTTCCAAATCCCAAATCTAAGAATATCATTTCTCTGTTTAAAATTGGAGTTTCCTCTTGCCTTCATAAATCCCCAATACTTTAGCATGACTTATCTCCTCAGGACCTGAGCAACCTGAACAACCTCATGTATTGTTACTCCACATATATTTTTCACATCACTTATTTTCAGACTTTCCTTAGGAAGCTTTTGAAAAATACGTATTTCCAGGTTGGGGAATATAGCTCAGTGGAAGCACTTGCCTAGGGTGCACAAGGGCCTGGCTACAAATCGTAAGAAAAAAATATTTATATATATATATATATATATATATATAATGTATATCGTTATATATATATTAAACTTATATAGTTAAATATATATTAATGTATATGTTTATACACACACACACACACACACACATATACATCCAAGTTGGCATGGTGGTGCACACTTGGGAGGCTGAACCCAGGAGTCCAAAGCTAGCCTAGGCAACATAGCCAGGCTTAGTCTCACAAATATAAAAAACAGAAACAAAATATATATTTGCAGGCCCTAGTCTAGTGTTGCTGATACTACTGGAAGGAAATAGGGCCAAGGAAATCTGTATTTTTGTAAAATTCCCTGGGAGCATTCAATCAATCAAGTTTAAGAACCCGGGATTCAGCTGGGCACAGTGGCGCATGCCTGTAATCCTACCACTTTGGGCGGCTGAGACAGGAGAATTGCGAGTTCAAAACCAGCCTCAGCAACAGAGAGGTTCTAAGCAACTCAGTGAAACCCTGTCTCTAAATAAAACACAAAATAGGGCTGGGGATGTGGCTCAGTGGTCGAGTGCCCCTGAGTTCAATCCCCAGTACCAAAATAAATAAATAAATAAATAAAACACAAAATGAGCTGAGGATGTGGCTCAGTGGTCAAATAGCCCTGAGTTCAATCCTCGGTACCAAAAAAAAAAAAAAAGAACTAGGGATTCTGGGCTGGGGATGTGGCTCAGTGTAGAGCACCTGCCTAGCATACATCTGCAAGGCCCTGGGTTCAATACCCAGCACCACAGGAAAAAAAAAATCGAAGAATTAGGGACCCAATACTGGGTGCAATGAGCTATGCCTGTATCCCAGATACTGAGTCAGGAGGATTTCCAGTTTGAGGTCAGCCTCAGCAGCTTACTGAGACTCTGTGTCAAAATTTAAAAATAAATAAATAAATAGGGCTAGAGATGTAGCTTATTGGTACAGTACCCCACACAGAAAACCACCATGCAGGGATCCATTACATGGAGATTTCTATAGTTCTGTGTCCTTACAGGAGTCTCCTTTTGCCCTTAAAAGGGCTTCTCCACCAGGGATTTTAACCCAGGGACACTTAACCACTGAGCCACATACCCAGCCCTTTTTATTATTATTATTTCATATTTAATTTATTTATTTGTTCTATTTAGGCTTACATAGTAACAGAGTGCAATTTGATTCATTGTACGTAGATAGAGGATAACATCAATTCTCTAGTTGTAAGTTGTATAGAATCACAACATATATGCAGTCATACATAAAGTTAGGGCTGTGATGACCATCATATTCTACCACCTTACTGTCCCCATGCCCCCTCCCCCCTTACACCCTTGTGAACAGAGTTCCACCATTGTTCCTGTGACCTTCCCCACATTATAGATCAGCATCCACTTATCAACGAGTACATTTGGCATTTGGTTTTCTGAGATTGGCTTTCTTTTTTTTATTTATTTATTTAAAAAAAAATTTTTTTTTTTTAGTTGTAGATGGACACAATACCTTTATTTATTTATTTTTTATGTGGTGCTTAGAATTGAACCCAGTGCCCCACACATGCTAGGCAAGCGCTCCACCAGTGAGCCACAACCCCAGCCCGGCTTACTTCCTTTTAATTATTATTTTAAGCAAGGTCTCACTAAATTGCTTAGGGCCTTGCTAAATTGCTGGGCTGCCCTTGAATTTGCCATCCTCCTCTCTCAGCCTCCTGAGGTGCTGTGATTATAGGTGTGTCCAACCATGCCCTGCACCGCCCTCTTTAATCTTTTTTTTTTTAATATTTGGACAGTATCTTTATTTTGTTTTGTTTACTTTTATGTGGTGCTGAGGATGGAACCCAGTGCCTCACGTGTGCGAGGCAAGCACTCTGCCACTGAGCCACGACCTCAGCCCTCTCTTTAATCTTAAGGATTACTATTACTTCCTTCAAACATCATCTCCTCCAGGAAGCTGCCTTTGATACCCCTTTCCAGTGCAAATTGTCTTGATCTCTTATGTCCTCACTCCTCTACAAATCACTCTGTACTTTATCTTTGCAACCCTAGTGTCCAGCAAACCCATTAATGAGTGCTTGTTTGGTGGATAAAAGAAGCAGTTTGCTGGGCTAGCAGAATGTCACTCCTTTAGAGGATTGTTATTCTTGCCATAGTTTTTCTTTCCTTTCCCTATTATCCTCAGGGGTCCCCCTCTGACCTTTTATATATAGGTGGACCTCTAAATGTTTCCTTTCTTCCCTCTCTCTGCTAATCTCCAACCTTCCCATTCATCCTCATAGTCTGTTTTAGTCAGCTTTTTCACTGCTATGGGATCTGACCAGAACAATTGTAGAGGAGGAAGGGTTTATTTGAGGGCTCATGGTTTCAGAGGTCTTAGTCCATAGAAGGCCGGCTCTGTTCCTCAGAGCTGGAGGTGAGGCTGAACATAACGGAGGGAAAGGGTGGTGAAGAGATGCAACTCACATCAGAAAGCAAAGGGAGAGAGTTTTGTTTTATTTTTTGGTACCGGGGATTGAACTCAGGGGCACTCGACCACTGAGCCACATCCCCAGCCCTATTTTGTGTTTTATGTAGAGACAGGGTCTCACTGAGTTGCTTAGCACCTCGCTGTTGCTGAGGCTGGCTTTGAACTCACGATGCTCCTGTCTCAGCCTCCCTAAGTGCTGGGATTATAAGCGTGAGCCACCGCGCCTTACTGGCGATTGAACCCAGAGGTGTTTTACTGAGCCACATCCCCTGCCTCCCTCCTACTCCTTCCCTCCTTCCCTCTCTTCCTTCCTTCATTTTTTATTTACTTTTTCCCCCAACCTCCTTTTTGTTTTGTTTTTTTTTTGGAAACAGGGTCTCACAGTTGCTCAGGGCCTCACTAAATTGCTAAGACTGGCCTTGAATTTGAGAGCCATCTGTCTCAGCCTCCTGAGTTGCTGGGATTACAGATACGTGCCACCATGCCTGGCTGTGTTCTTTCTTTACCAGTCCTTTGACCTGATCAATTTAGGCCACTTTCTCCATTGCAAGACAGACAGGAGTTACTGACCAAAATCACAAAGCCACCTTGAATGGGTTTACTACAATATCATACTATCTAATCTCAGATCTTTCTTGCTATTTGGATTTATTAATTCCTTCATTCTGTAACAGTGATCAACTTTTTGCTTTGAATATAGCCCTTGCTGCTCTGCTACTGCAACTTATTTTTAAAATGGACATGTTTCAAGGAAGAGAAAAAGAGAAACAAGTTGCTTATGGCCTCACTAAATTGCTGAGGCTGGCCTTGAATTTGCCATCCTCTTGCCTCAGCCTCCCAAGTCACTAGAATTACAGTGTACCACTAAGCACGGCTATCCCCACAAATTGTTTCTTTTTTTTTTATCTAGAAATTGAACTCAGAGGCACTCTACCACTGAACTACAACCCCATCCGCGCCCCACCCCTTTCTTTTTGAGACAGGGTTTCACTAAATTACTTAGGGCCTCACTGAATTGCTGAAGTTAGCTTTGAACTTGCAATCCTCCTGCCTCAGTCTCTGGAGTGTTGGGGATTACAGGAATGCACTACCTGCCCAGCACCCCACAATTGTTCTCAAAAGATTGGCTTTACCTAGGAAAACAGGACCATTCAATGTGAGTTCCCTGAATTTTTAGTCACTTAAAAATCTCCCAGTACATTTCCTTCCCACTCTACTGAGGATTGAACTCAGGGGCACTTGACCACTGAGCCACATCCCCAGCCCTATTTTGTGTTTTATGTAGAGACAGAGTCTCACTGAGTTGCTTAGCACTTCGCCATTGCTGAGGCTGGCTTTGAACTCACGATTCTCCTGTCTCAGCCTCACAAAGTGCTGGGATTACAGGAATGCGCCACTGTGCCCGGCTAAAGGGCATGTATCCTAAGTCTTCATTGCCTGAGTATCTCCACCAAAAGGTCTGGGTACCAGAGATTGAACTCCGGGCACTCAACCACTGAGCCACATCCCCAGCCCTATTTTGTATTTTATTTAGAGACAGGATCTGTCTGAGTTGCTGAGACTGGCTTTGAACTCCTGATTCTCTTGCCTCAGCCTCCTGAGCCACTGGGATTACAGACCTGTACCTCCTCGCCCAGCCAAGGTCATTGTCTTTTTTTTTTCTTTTCTCCACAGTATCTTCATTTTATTTATTTATTTTTATGTGGTGCTGAGGATCGAACCCAGTGCATGCAAGGCAAGCGCTCTACCACTGAGCCACAACCCCAGCCCCAGGTCATTGTCTTTTAATGAATCAGTGCTTTCAAAACTGAGAACCTCATTTTCCCTGTGCTTCCAGTTCCAGTCAAAATTAACTCCTTTTTAATTTGTTCCTACAAATAGTCACTTTGAGGCAAACAGCTTTTCTATGTCCAAACAACCAGTATCTTGTACATCCCATTGTCAGAGACACTCTCAATTAGCTTTACTGTTCTGTATTCCTAATTACAGTACTTCTAAGTTAAATCCCAATTATTTCCCACCTAAAGTTTGCAGTAGAGTCCAGGTTAGGCTGCCTATAGCTAGTGTTTTCCTGCTTGGAATTCTGAATATTTTTCAAATTCATTACACCAAATTAATCCTCCTAAAGGGCAGTTCTGTTTTGCCAATCTCTGGCCTAAAATTGTCTTTTACTGATTATTGAACTATTCACAAGTTCTTTACCCTGGCATTCTAAACCCTCCTTGTTCTGGCCTCAATTATGTTTTTTGAGCCTTCATGCTATGTCCTGGAATGCCCTTCTTTCCTTCCTTGTCTTTATCTTTCAAATGCCTAAATTTATTAAAGCTCATTTTTAATATCACTACTGTCATGAAGTATTTTTTGGGAACTTAAACCGAATATGAGCCTTCCTTTGAACTTCTATGGAACTTTATAAACACTTTTACTTCTATGCTTACCAGATTTTGTTTTATGGTAATAAATTATGGTAATAATCTGTGTAATCCAGTGTTTCTCAAACTATTCCATTAGAAGTGCACTGAATTATATAGAAAAATGAACAGAGAGCCCCAAAGCTGTCACAAGAAGCTGCCTAAAAAATTAAAATTTAATGTGAACCTTGCAGTGTTATTAGACCTTTTTTTTTTTTTTTTTTTTTGTACCAGGGATTGAACTCAGGGGCACCCGACCACTGAGCCACATCCCCAGCCCTATTTTGTTTTATTTAGAGACAGAGTCTCACTGAGTTGCTTAGGGCCTTGCCATTGCCAAGGCTGGCTTTGAATTCGTGATTCTCCTGTCTCAGCCTCCCAAAGTGCTGGGATTACAGGCATGTGCCACTGTCCCCGGCTAGACCATTTTTTTTTTTTTTTTTTTAATTTTTTTAGTTGAAGATGGACACAACATCTTTATTTTATTTGTTTTATGTGGTGCTGAGGATCGAACCCAGTGACTCACGCATGCGAGGCAAGCGCTCTACCCCTGAGCTACAATCCCAGCCCCCGGCTAGACCATTTTTAAAAAAAAATATTTTTTGTTCTAGATTAGCAGAATGTCTTTATTTTATTTTATTTTATTTTTATTTTTATTTTTGGTACTGGGGATTGAACTCAGGGGTACTCGACCACTGAGCCACATCCCCAGCCCTATTTTGTGTTTTATGTAGAGACAGGGTCTCACTGAGTTGCTTATCGCCTCGCCATTGCTGAGGCTGGCTTTGAACTCGCGATTCTCCTGTCTCAGCCTCCCTAAGTGCTGGGATTACAGGCTTGAGCCACCGCGCCCGGCTTTTTATTTTATTTTTATGTGGTGCAACGGATAAAACCCAGTACTTCGCATGTGGTAGGCAAGTGTGCTACCACTGAGGTACAACCCCAGCTCCCAATTTTTATTTTTAATATAAATATGCTACACTTTTTAACTGACACTCCAGGAAGATATGTCTATTTATTAATCCTGGGGATTTGGGTTACATGTGTCATACTCTAAAGCCCTTCCTTGCCACATCTCCACTAGTGTAAGCTTCTAAAGGAAAAGACTGCCTTATTGTTATATGTATCCCCTGTAAAACTAATACAGTATCATCCACAGATGAAATCAAGATATTGTTTATGATTTTGGATACGTTATGCAAGAGCTTTGCCAATGAACTACATCCCAAGCTCTTTCTCATTTTTTATTTTGAGACAGGGTCTCCTCAAATTACACAAGTTGGCCTCGAACTTGCGATCCTCCTGTTTCGACAGCGGAGCAGGGATTATAGGCACCAGCCACCTTGCCCGGCGCTGTTTATTGTACCTAGAACTGTGCTCCCGGTTTCAAGTAGTTTAATCCCATAGGATGGTCCTGACCAATTATAAAGCCTACACAAATAGTGTTCTGCAAAACGACTCTGGCTAGGATTCAGTCTCTCCGTTCCACACAATAAATGACACATTGAAAACTGTTGAATACCATTTTAAAGTCGACTCACTTTGGTCTCAAAATTTCATTTCTGGAAATCGATAATTTCCTATTAACACTGTGTAAAGCTTAATTCTCTCCAATTGAAAATACAGTTTGAGGTTCTGCAGCCTACTGTGCACTACGTGATTGGAGCTGAACGAAGTCTGAGCCCACCCAAGAAGCAAATATGCCGAAGTAATAGCCCTGCCCCTCAGATCCCCAACAGGCTTCCAATTGGGTCTTGTGGCTCACTCTCTTTCCAGGTTGGTATTCCAGCTTGCCCGTCGCCTCTATAGAACCCGCCTTTAGCGAGCAACTATTGGTAAATCGTTACGTCATTGCCCTTCTATCCTATTCTCATTGGCTCTTATGGGAAGGGGCGGTGGTAACGTCACGGGAAAGAGCCGCCATTTTGACTGAGCAACCATAGTGACAGGAGCCGAAGCAGCAGCGCAGGTTGTCCCCGTTTCCCCTCCCCCTTCCCTTCTCCGGTTGACTTCCCGGGTCCCCTACACTCCACAGTCCTGGTCCCGTCATGTCCCAGAAACTAGAAGAAGAGAACCCTCCGGAGGAGACCGGCGAGGAGAAGCAGGTGAAAAGGGGGGGGTGCGGGTGGGCGAGCCGGGGGCGACCGTGATGGGGCGGGAGACAGTCTTCTACCGGTGCGGATTGGACGCCATGGTCTCAGGCTCTGCAGGGGTTGGTCACATCTTGCGTCACGAAGGGTGAGTTTCGATACGGGCTGCTGTTTTGGCGTTGGTTAGTTAGGTCCATTGTCAGTCAGTGCCATACCTTTTCTGATTGGCCAATTCTTCTTGGGTCCAAACCCTGGAAGCTCTGCTATAATTGGTCCAGCTTGGGTGTCGGGCGGGTGTTTGGAAAGACTAAGTGAATGAAAAGGGGCTGGTGGTCCTGGATTATAATGTTTTATTCGGTTAGTAGAGGTAGATGACCCAGCTGCTAGGCTGATGCCCGCATCCTCAATCTGTGAAAAGATGCAGGTGAGGCAGAGAAGTTGAAAAATAATCAGCCCGAGGAGAGGGGAAAAGAATAATTATTACCATGACGAGTTTAAGTTGGCAACTTTCTTAGAGACCTGGGGTTTTTTGTTTTGTTTTGTTTTTTGGTGCTGAGGCTCGAACCTAGGCCTTTGTGTATGCGAGGCAAGCACTGTGTCAGCTGAGCTGTATCCCTAGCCAGAGACCTGTTTTGACACTTGGGGAGTGTGTTGTTCATCTTCAGTAAGGACCAAAGAAGATTGAAGTGGACTAACAGGGCGCGGGGGCGCACGCCTGTAATCCCAGCGACTCTGGAGGATCCAGGCCAGCCTCAGCAACTTGGCGAGGCTTTAAGCAATTTGGCAAGACCCTGCCTCAAAATAAAGACTGAGGATGTGCATGAGTGGTTAAGCACACCTGGTTTCAATCCAAGGAAGAGGACTAGGTTAAAGCTAGAAAAAATGCTGACAAGAGTCTTTACAAGAAAGACTGTTCCTCTAGATTTCCAAGGCAGTGGGACTTAGTCCACCCATAATTCTGTGATGAAAACACTAGCGCTGGGGTTTGTATTTCACTTGTAACATTTAGTATTGGGCTCAAAAGATTTATGAAATACAATTGGTGTTACAGCTAAGGGAAAATCCTCTAAAGAGAGCCACACATTGACTTCAGGTTCTTTTAAAAAGTCACTAAAGAGGAGCAGGGCACACAAAAGCAAAAAGATGACAACAGTGAGAGCCCCTGCAAGGCTTTCAATCTCTTGGCATTTCCCCAGCTTCATCACTTGTCCCACAAAGATAGGCATTATTGTTTTGTTTTGGGTTTTTTTGGGGGGGTGAAAACTGAAGAACAAATACTAGTGAACCCACTGTTTAATTTTCCTGAGGTTAAAACAGTGCTGTTTTGGGCTGGGGCTGTAGCTCAGCAGTAGAGCGCTTGCCTGGCATGCGTGAGGCACTGGGTTCGATCCTCAGCACCACATATAAATAATGAATAAAATAAAATAAAAATCCATCAACAACTAAAAAAATAAAATATTAAAAAAAACCAGTGCTGTTTTCATCTGTAACTATCACCTTTTTACCACAATATCTGTAGAAATGTTGAAGCAATGCTGTGCCATTATTTAGGTGAAGATCTTTGGAGAAAGCCACATAGCTAAGTTTCCTCCACAAGGAGATTTTCCAGATGGGTTTCTTAGACTCTAAATAAGGAGAGAACATCTCAGAAAACTTATCCCCTTTGATTTCCCATTGGGCCTGTAGGACAGCCTACAGAATCCTCCTACTCATCTTGTGTCGCCATACTCTTTCCAGCTTTTTTCTCTTTTTCTATTTTTTTGTTTTTGGTACTGGGGATTGAACTCGGGTACTGGACCACTAAGCCACATCCCCAGCCCTATTTTGTGTTTTATGTAGAGACAGGGTCTCACTGAGTTGCTTAGCACCTCGCCATTGCTGAGGCTGGCTTTGAACTCGCGATTCTCCTGTCTCAGCCTCCCTAAGTGCTGGGATTACAGGCTTGAGCCACCACGCCTGGCTGCTTTTTTTCTCTTTATCTTTCCTTTCATCTGTGTTGAGTGAGCTATGGATCACTCTTATTCAAGTATTGTATTTAGACACCTTTAATCCAATACTCACAGATCACTGGGTTGGTTTCTTGGGTATAGTGTGAGAAGTAGCTTGTCTTCTCACAATACAGTCAATCTAGAGCTTTAGTGATTTGAACAAAAGTCTAGCTTTAAGGGCAGAGTAGAGATAGCATGTTTACATCTGGGTGGATCTCCAGGAAAAGTTGATGGTATAGGGTTATCAAATATTGGAAGCAGTTGTTTCTTGGTCTGTAATTTTATTTCACTCATTTGTTTTCTTTAGGACACGCAAGAGAAAGAAGGTATTCTCCCTGAGAGAGCTGAGGAGGCAAAGCTAAAGGCCAAATATCCAAGCCTAGGACAAAAGCCTGGAGGCTCTGACTTCCTCATGAAGAGACTCCAGAAAGGGGTACGGAGCACAATCTCTTACACTTTCTTCGGAGCCAAAAGAGGGTTCTACAGATGATGTCTACAGAGGTTCTATTGGGTGGGGATAATTGAGAAGAGAGGAATTAGAAACTTCAAAAGAGAGCTGCTACAGTGGCGCACACCTATAATCCCAGTGACTCAGGAGGCTGAGGCAGAGGGATTGCAAGCTAGAGGCCAGCCTCAGTATCTTAGCAAAGCCCTAAGCAACTTAGTGAGCCCCTGTCTCAAAATAAAAAAGACTTGGGATGTGACTCAGTAGTAAAGCACACGTGGATAGAATCCCCAGTACCAAAAATAAAAGAAACTTCAAAAGAGGGGAAAAAAAATTATAATCCCTGATATAGTAACAGTTCCTTTCTGATCTCCCTTAATTAAGGCTTAAAGTAGGGACATTTGAGTATGTGGAACAATAAGGGAATGAAGGAAGGATGCTCACAGAGACTGGAAATGCAGACTGGCCCCAGGCATTTGCATGTTTGGATGGTAGGAGTTTGAGGACTGCTTTTTCAGGTTCGGAAATAAATTTGGGGTATATTATTTCAGAGAAAGATCAAGCCATCTGTCATATAGAAATCAACTTGAAATTATTAGTCAATTTCTACGTAGACTGTTGAAGTTAGCACCAGCCATCAACTATAATCCCACAAGGAACTTATGTTAAGCGGTCTTTCTCACCAAGAGAAAATGTACCTTTATTTATTTATTTTTTTGGTACTGGGGATTGAACTCAGGGGCTCTTGAACACTGAGCCACATCCCCAGCCCTATTTTGTGTTTTATGTAGAGACAGGGTCTCACTGAGGTGCTTAGCGCCTCGCCATTGCTGAGGCTGGCTTTGAACTAGCAATTCTCCTGTCTCAGCTTCCCTAAGTGCTGGGATTACAGGCTTGCGCCACCGTGCCCGGCTAAAAAATTTACCTTTATAACCATCTAGCTTCTGATCCAGATTTCTTAGCCCCTAGACATACCTTAAGCTAATGAGGAATTATAAGACATATGGGAGTGTGCTTCTCTGTGGATGACATGGAAAGTGAAACACAACCCTGTGGAGAATCCCAATTATTGAGTCTTAGTCACAGATGATAATGTGATGCTAATCTGTAGTTTACCTCAATGTAGGCAAGACAGGCGTAGGCAGGCTGTCACAGCCATGGAACATGTGTGGGAGTGGTGGGAATCAGAAAACACATCATCTTCATGAACAAGCCCAGTTTCTATTCCTGATTTGCAAGAGTAATTTTTTATTTTGAGGTTGATCTACTGCTAATTACTGGAACCAACCCAGATTGACCCCTTTATGTATCTTGTTCATTTCTGTTTAGCACCACATTATTGCTTTGTACCTAGTAAAGTCCTCAGTCAGCTTTTATGAATGAAATAAGTAATTTGGGTTAAACCATCCTGTACCAAGTGAGGTACAAAGGATGTATGACTGTCCCTTAGCTCTAAAAATACATATTCTTGCTGAGAAACTGCTTACGTACCTGAAAAAGTCAGAACATATTGTGGAGAAGACATAAGTACATGTTATTAATATTAAACTGTATATGCATGAGGAAGACTTTTTAAAAATCTGAGTGTGGGGCTGAGGTTGTGGCTCAGGTAGCATGCTTGCCTGGCATGTGTGAGGCACTGGGTTCAATCCTCAGCACCATATAAAAATAAATAAATAAATAAAATAAAGGTACTGTGTCCATCTACAATAAAAAAAAAAAAGATCTGAGTGTGGATGGGAGTTTATAATGGATGGAAGGTATGAATCTTCTTTTGAGAAATGCCAGAGCTCCTCACTCACTTAAACCTCCCTCTTATTTCTTAGCAAAAGTACTTTGACTCAGGAGACTACAACATGGCCAAAGCCAAGATGAAGAATAAGCAGCTGCCAAGTGCAGGACCAGACAAGAACCTGGTGACTGGTGACCACATCCCTACCCCACAGGATCTGCCCCAGAGAAAGTCCTCACTCGTCACCAGCAAGCTTGCGGGGTAACCTGGGACCCCTCTTCTCCCCTTCCTCACCCTCTGGACTTTTATATATTGTAGGCAGGGATGGAATGGGCACCTAGTCAGATCTTCTCAGCTTGCTAGCTAGGAAAGACTTGAGATTCTGCTGGGGGCTACAGAGAAGGTAATGTAGATTGAAGAGGGACTCTGATTTCATTTCTTTGGTTCAGACTTCCATACCCTCACTGTAGCCCAGGTAGAAATAGGAAAGACTAGGATTGGATAATGCTGCAAACTTTTTCTTTTGTGAGAAACTGGGGAGATATGATTTCTCCTTTTTGGAAGAGAATGTCTTCAAACTGGTTAGGTTGAGCCTTGGGAATAACGTGGCAGGTTTAACATCCCAAAACCAACCTGACAGAGTTGGGAAGGTAGATTGAATGAGACATGTTTTCTGTGCTTCTAAGTGTTTTGTCCCTTAGGCTGCTATCGCTTCCATGTTTTCATTATGGGAGGTTTAGAGAACCCACAAAAAGGAAACTGATTTGCTTGCCTAAAACTACAGTGCCCACTTAACCTCCTTTATTTAGTATCTCTTACAGTTGGCCCTGGCTTGCAAATAATGTAAACTTTGATGAACATTACTGATGGAAAATGGGCACCTACTCTCTCTCTTCCAGCATGTCACTTTTGAAAGTTTTGTTGAAAAGTGGATCTAAGAGCACTGGTTCAGGAGTCAGAGATATTTGGATTCTAGTTCCACTCAGTCTTGGCAGTACTTTTATATAACTTGGTGATGTCATTTAGCCTCTCTGCATTTCTGTTTCCTCATCTGTAAATAGTTAAATATGTGTAAGATTGATTTGATTCTAAAATTCTGTATCTGCCAGCAGAAAAACTTTATGCTAGTTCATTGCAAAACTAAAAGTAAGAAAGGCCCAT
>CM053400.1:96324755-96359951 GCA_028644305.1 Xerus rutilus | reverse complement strand
GTGGCTCAAGCCTGTAATCCCAGCACTTTGGGAGGCTGAGACAGGAGAATCGCGAGTTCAAAGCCAGCCTCAGCAATGGCGAGGCGCTAAGCAACTCAGTGAGACCCTGTCTCTACATAAAACACAAAATGGGACTGAGGATGTGGCTCAGTGGTTGAATGCCCCTGAGATCAATCCCCAGTACCAAAAAAAAAAAAAAAAAAAACATAAATAGCGTCTAGATGGCAGCAGCAGTGGGTAAATAAGCAGGAAAATAAAACTTTTAATGAGAGAACACAGGTTACTCTCCAGACAATGCTGTGTCTACCTTTTGGAAAACTTCTACATGAGCCAAATGCTCACATTATCAGCCAAGGGTGGTTTTCTCTATAAGAGGTTAAAATGTCTTTTTGGGCTAGGGATGTAGCTCAGTGGTACACTTGCCTAGCATGTGCAAGGCACTGGATTAGACCCTCAGTACTGCAAAAGGAAAACAAGTATTCTTGAAACAGGAAGAGAAACAGCATTAACTACTGATAACCACATTGTGGTGGTGACTTCAGGTAAGAAACATTTTGGTATAAACTGCAGCTAGGAGTCTGATGCTCCCATGCATTAGTCATGTGATCACTGCATGCAGTGGTACACGTCTGTAATCCCAGCTACTTGCAAATCCGAGGTAGGATCACAAATTCAAGGCCAGCTGGGCAACTTAGCAAAACCCGTCTCAAAAAATAAAGAGGGGGGCTGGGGTTATGGCGCAGTGGTGTGCTCGCCTAGCATGTGTGAGGCACTGGGTTCAATCCTCAGCACCACATAAAAAAAAATTCTGTCTACCTACAACTAAAAAATAAATAGAAATAAATAAATAAATAGGGCTGGGAATATAGCTCAGTGGTAGAGCACCCCCTGGGTTCAATCCCAAGTAACATTAAAAAAAAAATTTTTTTTAAAGGACAGGTATAATTCTTTTTTTGTTGCTGGGAATGGAAGCCCAAGGACTTATGCATGCTTATCAGGCACTCTGCCATTCCCCCCAGCTAACACACATCATTATTTATTTATTTTTTCTTTTTTAAAATTTTGTTTTTTTTGTTTTTTTTGTTTGGTACCGGGGATTGAACTCAGGGGCACTCGACCACTGAGCCACATCCCCAGCCCTATTTTGTGTTTTATATAGAGACAGGGTCTCACTGAGTTACTTAGTGCCTCGCCGTTGCTGAGGCTGGCTTTGAACTCACGATTCTCCTGTCTCAGCCTCCCTAAGTGCTGGGATTACAAGCGTGAGCCACCACGCCCGGCTAAATATTGTTTTTAATTGTAGATGAACACAATATTGTTATTTTATTTATTTTTATGTGGTGCTGAGGAGTGAACCCAGTGCCTCATGCATGCGAGGCAAGTGCTCTACCACTGAGCCACAATCCCAGCCCTCATTCTTTATTTTTGTACTGGGGATTTAACCTGGGCAGAGGTGGTTAGCTACATTCCAGCTCTTTTTTTTTTTTTAAGATGATCTCACTAAGATGCTTAGGGTCTCAATAAATTGCTGAGCCTGGCCTCAAACTTGTGATCAGCCTCCCAAGCCACTGGGATTACAAGGGTATGCTATCACTTCCAGCTCAAGCATCATTATTTATTTATTTTTGGATACCAGGGATTGAACTCAGGGACACTCAACCATTGAGCCATATCACCTGCCCTATTTTGTATTTTAATTTAGAGACAGGGTCTCACACAGTTGCTTAGAACCTCGTTTTTGCTGAGAATAGCTTTGAACTCGCGATCCTCCTGCTTCAGCCTCCCAAGCCGCTGGGATTACAGGTGTGTGCCACCGCACCCAATTCTTAAGCATCATTCTTAATCTAGTGCCAGTTACCTGCTGTATAGTCCCAAACTCAATTGGTAGCATCAAATATTTACAGTATTTACATTTTTAACGAGAAACAAAACTCTCATGGTTGAAATTTAAACATCAGCAGACTTACAGGGGAATTTTTTTGGCAGAGACAACTTACTGTTACTCAAATCACTCCATGTGCATACCACTTACTCAAATACACAAACGGAAGTCCTGGCATCATTCAGAGATCATGAGTCCTGGATTGACATTTAGGTCCATGTCTGAAGTGTCTTGTATAATTAGGGAAGTCTGAGTCATCCTCAAGCTGCTGCTATTGCATTTCTGAGTCATTTCCTTTTCCACTGACCCATACTGGGTACAGCTAGTTACAGGAAATATATATGAGGGGCATGGTTGCGCAAGCCTGGAGTCCCAGTTACTTGGAATGCTGAGGTAGGAGGACCCCTGAGCCTAGTTTGAGATCAGCCTGGGCTTATCTCTTAAAAAAAGAAGAGCAATATCCAAAAATACAGTTTTTGAACCAAAGAGACATAAAGATCATTGAGTTCTATGTACTTATTTTACAAATGGTGAAACCAAGATCTAGAGATCATACCTTCTGCGTGGTTACACAGCCTGTCAGGTAGCTTTTCCTATACCAAAGGCCTTCTTTAGAAGCTGATTTCAAAGCAAATTTGGACTCCAGTTTATTTTTGTTAGAACTCTCATACTTGTTTTGGAAGTCTGAGAGGAACTCAGAGCCCAAGGAACTAAGTAGACATCTGGTGTCCCCTTTCTGTAATCTGATTTATCACTGGTACTCCTATAGTGGAACAAGGAGAGGCCTCCTGACCTGGTCCTTTCTTAACTCAAGGTTTCTTTCTCTCTCTCTCTTTTTTTAAATTTTTAATTTTTTTAGTTGTAGATGGACACAAATATCTTTATTTATTTATTTTTATGTGGTGCTGAGGCTTGAACCCAGTGCCTCCCGCACGCAAGGCAAGCACTCTACCACTGAGCTACGATCCCAGCCCAGGGTTTCTCTCTTTCTCTTTTTTTGGTACCAGGGATTGAACTCAGGGGCACTTAACTACTGAGCCACATCCCCAGCCCTTTTTTTTTTTTTTTTTTTTTTTTGAGAAGGTGGGGGCTGTCTCTAAATTGCTCAGAGCCTGGTAAATTGCTGAGGCTGGTTTTGAACTTATGATCCTCCTACCACTGCCTCCAGAGCCACTGGGATTACAGGTCTATGCCACTACCTGGGTTTCTCATTCAGAGCCAGATAATTCTTTGTTGTGGCGGCTGTGCTATGCATTTCAGAATGTTTAACAGCATTTTTGTCTTCTACCCATGAGTTGCTTTGTTGGGGCAATCAAAGTCTCCAGGAGGTCTAGAGATGTGGCTCAGTGGTATAGTACTTACCTAGCATAAGCCAAGGTCCTGGGTTTGATCCCTAGTACGACAAAAACAAAAAGTCCCAGGTATTGCCAAATGCTGTCTGGAATCCCCTGCTTGAGAACCACTAAGGCTGACTTTTTCTAACTCAGTCCTGGACCCATTTAGTTCTTACAGCATTGCCTGTTATTCCTGAACCCTTGAACCTGGCTTCTCTTCCCTACCTTTTCCCCTGGGGCTACCATACCTTCTTTGGATCAGATCCTCCAACCTCTGTCTACCCTCAGTGGCCCTGAAAGTGGCACCTGGGTTGAAAATGGGAAGCAAAAGCTTCTACCCTTCCCCTCTTGCACTAAGGGGATCCCCCAATTGGATAAGAATTTACATAACTGGTAAAAATAAGACAAAATGTGTGCAGGCTTACCTATGAATCAGGGCCTTAAAGCCCTTTCTGGACTGGGGTGCTCAGTTGTAGAGTTCTTGACTAGCATGTGTAAGGCCCTTTCAATCCTTAGCACTGAAAAAAAAAAGTTCTTTTCTACTTTGAGGGTGTGCTGAGGGCAGCAATAAATGAGGGCATACCAAGGTATTCTGCATTTTCTGTACTATTTCTCCTTAACTCAGTGGTCCCACTTACTTCCCTAAGCCTACACTCATCCTCACAATCCTCACCAGTGTCTAAATTTAGACACTGCAAGCTGTGTTGTCATAGAAAAGACAGAAAACAGATGGTTGCTATGGAGATTTATTTAAACACATGTAGAGTATGTTTCAGTTGAGTGGTTAGGAGTGAAGAGCAGCTCTTCCTAGGACCTGCATTTTTTTTCTCCCTCTTAGTTTTCTATTTCCTTGACTCTTCTATTCACATTTTTATGTTTCTCACTCCTGCTCCCAGATACCACTTCCCACACACCAGTGGTAACTCTTAAACCTCTCCTTTACCTCAGAAGTTACAGTTTAAGAGCAGAATTAATTTAAGTTTTTGAGCCTCAGTCCCTTCATCTGTAATATGAACAGGTGGGGCACACCTGTTATCCCAGCGGCTTGAGAGGCTGAGGCAGAATGATCACAAGTTCAAAGCCAGCCTCTGCAACTTAGTGAGGCCCTAAGAAACTCAGTGAGACCTTGTCTCTAAATAAAATACAAAAAAGGGCTGGGGTGTGCCTCAGTGGTTGAGTATCCCTGAGTTCAATCCCCAGAACCAAAAGAAAAATGGAATTTCCAGGGGCTGCAGGTGTAGCTCAGTGGTAGAATGCTTACCTAGCATGTGTGAGGCACTGGGTTCAATCCTCAGCACCACATAAAAATAAATAAATAAAATAAATAGGGGGCTGGTATTGTAGCTCAGTGGTAGAGTGCTTATCTCGCATGCGTGAGGCCCTGGGTTCGATCCTCAGCACCACATACAAAGCAATAAAGACATTGTGTCCATCTACAACTAAAAAAAATAAATATTTTAAATAAAATAAACATTGTGTCCATGGCAGAAAAAAATCTTAAAATAAAAATTAAATTTCTGGACTGGGGTTATGGCACAGTGGTAGCGTGCTCACCTAGCACGCGTGAGGCACTGGGTTCAATCCTCAGCACCACATAAAAATAGAAGATATTCTGTCCACCTACAACTAAAAAATATTTAAGAAACAAAATTAAATTTCCAACTAGGCATGGCTGGGGCTGTAGCTCAGTGGTAGAGTGCTTGCCTAGCATGCGTGAAGCACTGGGTTCGATCCTCAGCACCACATATAAATAATAAATGAATAAAAATAAAAGATCCATCAACAACTAAAAAAAATTTAGAAAAAAAATTCCAACTAGGCACCATGGCTTACACCTCTAATGCCAGCAACTCAGGAGGCTGAGGCAGGAGGATTGTGAGTTCAAAGCCAGCCTCAGCAACTTAGCGAGGCCCTAAGCAATTTAGCAAGACCCTGTTTCAAAAAAAAAAAAGCTGGGAGGTGGGCTCAGTAGTTAAGCGCCCCTGTGTTCGATCCCCAGTACCAAATAAATAAAAGCATTTCCAATATAAAGATAATACAATTTTATAAAGCCAGGCACAGTAGCACACATCTATAATCCCTGTGACTCAGAAAGCTGAGGCAGGAGGATCACAACTTCAAAACCAGTCTGTGAAGCTTACTGAGACCCTGTATCAAAATAAAATAAAAAGCAGAGCTGGGGATATAGGCCCCTAGGTTAAATCCCTAGTACCATATACATACACAAATAGACTATTTTATAAAAATATAATGAAGCAGCCGGGCGTGGTGGTGCAAGACTGTACTCCCAGCACTTTGGGAGGCTGAGACAGGAGAATTGAGAGTTCAAAGCAAGCCTCAGAAATGGCGAGGCACTAAGCAACTCAGTGAGACCCTGTCTCTACATAAAACACAAAATAGGGCTGGGGATGTGGCTCAGTGAGTTCAATTTCCAGAATATATATATATATCATGAAGCTCAGAAAAGATCTTTTTCTCCATGCTGGTATTTGAACCCAGAGATGCTCTACTACTGAGCTACAATTCCAGCCCTTTTTTTTTTTTTTTTTTTTTTGTACTGGAGATTGAACTCAGGGGCACTCAACCACTGAGCCACATCCCCAGCCCTATTTTTTGTGTGTGTTTTATGTAGAGACAGGGTCTCACTGAGTTGCTTAGCGCGCCTCGCCATTGCTGAGGCTGGCTTTGAACTCACGATTCTCCTGTCTCAGCCTCCCTAAGTGCTGGGATTACAGGCTTGCGCCACCATGCCCAGCTTGAGAACTAGGTTTTCTAAAAAAAAAAAAAAATTTATTTTAGTTGTAGATGGACACAATGCCTTTACTTTGTTTATTTTTATGTGGTGCTGAGGATCTAACCCATTGCCTCACACGTGCTAGGCAAGCACTCTACCACTGAGCTACACAACCCAAACCCCAAAATTAGGTTTACCTTCGTCATAGGCGATGTTTTTTAGTGGGCTCTAGACCTTAATGTGGCTATTTTTTAAAATATTTTTTAGTTATACATGGACACAGTGTCCTTATTTTGTTTATTTTTATGTGGTGCTGAGGATTGAACCCAGTGCCTCACACATGCGAGGCAAGTGCTCTGCCACTGAGCCACAACCTCAGCCCCAATGTGGCTATTTTTATCCCTAACGGAGATCATGGTCACTCTGTGGCAAACCAATTTGATGACTACTCTATGACATGTTTATGGCGTATGACTAAATCACATCAACTGCAAATAAGGAATGGGGAAGGATGTAACGTAAGATTGAGAAGGGACACTGTTTTACACATAACATTTTAGCTTTATTTATTTATATTTTGGCAGTACTGGGGATGGAACTCAGGGCCTCACATATGCCAGGCAAGCGCTCTACCACTGAGCTATACCCCAGCTCTTTTTTAAAAACAGCTTTACTGTTAGTGCACTATAATCATACACAATAGTGGGATGCATTATGCCGTATTTGTACATGCACACCCCAGCGTTTTTAATATACATGTAACAACCACACCTAGCTACACATAAAATTTTAAACTGTATATGTTTCAGGTGAAGTACCAAGATATAATAGATATGAAATTCCAAAAAGAGAATGAAATGTAAAATTCTTTTTTTTTTTTTGTACCAGGGATTGAACTCAGGGCTACACGATCACTGAGCCACATCCCCAGCCCTATTTTGTGTTTTATGTAGAGACAGGGTCTCACTGAGTTGTTCAGCACCTCGCTTTTGCTGAGGCTGGCTTTTAAATCAATTCTCCTGCCTTAGTCTCCCGTGCTGCTGGGATTATAGGCGTACACTACCGGGCCCGGCCAGATTGTAGAATTTTAAAACAA
Source organism: Xerus rutilus (assembly GCA_028644305.1). Lineage (NCBI taxonomy): Eukaryota > Metazoa > Chordata > Mammalia > Rodentia > Sciuridae > Xerus > Xerus rutilus. Next base: position 96,352,905 of record CM053400.1, on the reverse strand, counting down.
ATTTCCAAGGACCAGTTCCTTGAACTCTTGAACTCTCTCATCTATTTCAAGAGTATAAAATATGAAGATAGCATTTTCAGAAGAACCTACTTTTCAGGTAGGTAGTGAGATAGGAATTTAGATAGAGAGGTACTGAGTCTTAAAACATTCATAAGCCAATGAGATGCAGAAAGCACAGTTGTTTATGTTGAGCAATAAGCCCTTGGCTGATGCCCTTATAAAATGAGGGAAATACACAAATGCAGGGAAAATTGGAATGGATTGTGTAGCTCCACCCTGGATCCACCTCTAGTTGGGTTCCTGCTACAGCCCTTCTACAAACACTGGACCCCAACCCACAGAGGGGCTTCTCACCCTTGAGATAGCTGGAATTCTCCTTTGAATATGCATCTACTTTCCTAAATAAACTTGTCTATGCCTTTTTTTTTTTTTAATGTTTTTTAGTTGTGGATGGACACAATGTCTTTATTTTATTGCTTTGTATGTGGTGCTGAGGATCGAACCCAGGGCCTCACGCATGCGAGGCAAGCGCTCTACCACTGAGCCACAGCCCCAGCCCCTTATCTATGCCTTTGATTGGTGCATTCTGAAATTCTTTTCTGTCATGTATGCCAAGAATCCCACTAGTCCCAAGTTGAATTCCCCCTTTTCACCTTTTCCCCAGGTAACTCCTGGGACCTTTCTCCAGAGACATCTCTTCACCTGTAACATGCCTGTAATCTCAGCTCAAATTTGGTCCAGCTGTGGCCTAACCAAGCCAAGTAGAACTAAACTATCACTTTCTTGGTTGTGGACTTAGATGATATGAGTGCCTATAGACCCCTTAGATTTTTTTCAATACCTACCCCAGTACTCTTTTGACACAGATAAAATGGACAACTAGTTGGGGATGTTGCTCAGTGGTAGAATGCTTGCCTAATATGTGCAAAGCCTTGCGGTGATCCCTGGCACTGCAAAATAAACAGACAAAAATTGACAACTAATAAAAACTTTGAGCCACTTATAGTAGCGCGTACCTGTAATCCCAGGTGCTCCGGATGCTAAGGCAGGAGGATTGCTAGTTTAAGCCCAGCCTAAGAAATTTAGTGGGACTCTGATTCAAAACAAAAATTAAAAGGGCTGGGGGTGTAGCTCAGTGGTAGAGCACTTGCCTAGCATGTGCAACGCTCAGTACTGAAGGGGGAAAAAAACCACTGAGATGCAGAAAGCCCACTTGTATATCTTGAACAACAGGTCCTTGACCCATGACCTTATAAAGTGAGGGAAATACATGAGTGCAGGGAAAATTGGCATGCAATACTATACCTACAGGCATATTTTTTTAATTTCTTTTAAATTTTGAGACTGGGTCTCCTTAAGTTGCAAAAGCTGGCCATGAACTTGGTATCCTCCTGTCTCAGCCTCCCGAATTGCTGGGATTACGGGTGTGCACCACTGCACCCAGCCTATAGGTGTTATTTTGGGAGTGAGGTAGGGTTGTTTTGATTCATAATATATGAATGAGCCAGGCATGGTGATACACAAGGCCAGCCTATCAAATTAGCGAGGCCCTAAGCAAATTAGTGAGACCCTACTCAAAATAAAAATGGGCTAGGGATGTGGCTCCGTGGTAAACTGAGCCTTTGGGTTCAATCCCCAGTAGAAAAAAAATATATATGAATGTATTTATTTGATTTATAAAGCATGCAAATAATAGAGATTAAAATCTTCATTCCAAAAGACTACAGTTTGTGGACATAGCTCGTTGGTAGAGTACTTGCTTAGCAGGTGCAAGACCTGAGTCAGAACCTGGCACTGAGTAAAACAAAAAACCAAAAAATGAAAAACCCAGCCGGGCACAGTGGCACAAGCCTGTAATCTCAGCACTTAGGGAGGCTGACACAGGAGAATTGCGAGTTCAAAGCCAGCCTCAGCAATGGTGAGGCGCTAAGCAACTCAGTGAGACCCTGTCTCTACATAAAACACAAAATAGGGTTGGGGATGTGGCTCAGTGGTCGAGTGCCCCTGAGTTCAATCTCTGGTACCAAAAAAAAACCCCCAAAACCCGCAGAAGAGTTCAAAGTCTTCTTTGCTATTTTGCAAAGTCCCTCTTTCCTTCTTTCAATCCAGAGATAAACACTGTTTCACTTTGGTTATGTATTTTTCCATATTTTCCATATTTAATAGAATTATATACTTATAGAAGTATATAGTTGTATGACACTTTTAAAATTTTTTTTTAAATATATTTATTTTATTTATTTATTTTCATGTGGTGCTGAAGATTGAATCCAATGCCTCACATGTGCCAGGTAAGCACTCTACCACCAAGCTGCAACCCCAGCCCTGAAACTTTTAAAGTGTACTCCTGTAATCTCAGAGACTCTGGTAGCTGAGGCAGGAAGATGGCAAGTTTGAGGCCAGCCTCAGCAACTTAGCAAGACTCTGTCTCAAAATAAAAAATAAAAAAGGACTGGGAATGTAGCTCAGTGGTAAAGTAACCCTAGACCCTAGGTTAAATCCTCAGGATGAAGAAAACAAACAAAAAAAACAAAACTCCTGCATCAGCCTCCTGAGTAGCTGGGATTGGGATTACAGGCCTGAAACCACCAGGTCTAGGTACTTCTTTATAATTATTATATATAGTATCCCATAGTAGAGATGTATCACAGTTTAATCATTCTGTTTTGGGATATATAGAATGTTCTTTTTTTCATTCTTTTTCCTATTATAATGTTTCAGTGAAAATTCTTCATGCCTCTTAGAGATATGTGGGATTATTTCTCTAGGGTAAATATTGAAAGATTCAACATTTTTGCTAGGTCAAAAGAAATGTGCTGGGCTGGGATTGAAGCTCAGTGGTACAGCGCTAGCCTCGCATGCGTGAGGCACTGGGTTCAATCCTCAGCACCACATAAATAAATAAAAAAAGATATTGTGTCCATCTACAACTAAGAAAATATTTTTTAAAAAAACAAAAGGAATGTGCATTCAAAAATTAATGCATTGGGAGGCTGAGACAGTAGAATCACGTGTTCAAAGCCAGCCTCAGCAACAGCGAGGCGCTAAGGAACTCAGTGAGACCCTGTCTCTAAATAAAACACAAAATAAGACTGGGGATGTGGCTCAGTGGTCGAGTGCCCCTGAGATCAACCCCTGGTGCAAAAAACCCAAAATTAATGCATACTTACAAATTGTTCTAAAGTGATTTATATTCCCGAAAACCTTGTAAGATTACCCTAGGAGTTTCCCCCATGCTTTTGTTAACATTGATGTTAATAGTCTTTTAAATTTTTATTCCTATGAAAGATGAACAAGTCAGTAAATACACACATGCATACACACAAGTGTATATAACAAATATATGTATATGATACTTGCATTTTTTTTCTTTCTTTCTTTCTTTTTTTTTGGTACCAGGGATTGAACCACTGAGCCATATCCTCAGCCTTTTCTTTTTTCTTTTTAGTTGTAGATGGACACAATACCATTATTTTATTTATTTTCATGAGGTGCGGAGGATTGAACCCAGTGCCCTCACACGTGCTAGGCAAGCGCTCTACCACTGAGCTATAACCGCAGCCCCATTCCCAGCCCTTTTAAATTTTTAGTTTGAAACAGCTTCTCACTAAGTTGCTAAGGCTGGTCTTGAACTTGCAATCCTGGCTACTTGTATGATCTTTATGCTTTAATTGCTTTGCCTAAATTTCTGTTGGTTCTCCTAAGTAATTTTCACAACATATTATGCCTTATCTCATGTATATTCTTGAGCTTTTTCTTTTTAACCTTGTGCTGGATTTTACATTTGACCCATTTAAACTACATCTTGGCTTGGCCTGCCAAAATCTCTTTGTATTCTGATTCTGCAATCCAACATATTTGTTATCCTTCCATCATATATCATAAAAAAAATTTTTTTAAGCAGTACTGGGGATTTAATCTAGGGATACTCTACTACTGAGCTATATCCACAGCCCTTTTTTTTATTGTTACTTTGAGACAGAATCTCACTAAATTACCAACATTGCCCTAGAATTTGAGGTCCTCCTACCTCAGCCTCTCGTTTTTTTTTTTTTGGTACTAGGATGGAACTTAACCACTGAGCCAAATCCCCAACCCTACTTTGTGTTTTATGTAGAGACAGCATTTCACTGAATTGCTTAGCCCCTCGCCGTTGCTGAGGCTGGCTTTGAACTCGCGATTCTCCTGTCTCAGCCTCCCTAAGTGCTGGAATTACATGGGTGCGCCACCGCGCCAGGCTCCAGTTCATTCTTATATCATCTGATTGAGTCAATGACAGTTCTGCCACATTTCTTTCTGGTTTCATTTCTTCCCTATCTACCCTAGAGTCCACAATGTCTCAAGACACTTTTACCTTAATTAATTTACCTTACACTCCAGCCTTAATTACCTTTGTTTTTTGTTCTTTGGTCCCTCACCACTCCCCAGTTCTAGATCAGTAACCTTTATACTTATTTGTTCATTCAAGAAATATTTATCAGCTGGGTGTGAAGACTGAAGCAGGAAGATCACAAGTTCAAAGCTAACCTGGACAAGTTAGAGACACTGTATCATAATTTTTAAAAAAATTTAAAGGGTTGTGGATGTAAGTCAGTGGTAGAACATTTGCCTAACATGCACAACAGACAACAACAAAAAGAAATGTTTATTGAGGCCCCACTGATGTGCTGAGAATTGTTCTAGGTATTAAGGATAAAGATGGGTTTTCATCACTCTGGCCATTGACTGTTGCTTTATGAGAGATGGTTAGTTAGCTGCCAGTGGGAACTAGAACCAAAGTGTGATTTCCAGCCTTAAGGTGGCAGTCCCCATGTGGAGACACATGCCTTCTGAAATTCCCACAGATGTGCTCCTTAAGCACCTTTCTCTGGTCCCAGTCTCTCTCTCTCTCTCTCTCTCTTTTTTTTTTTTTTTTTTTCTGGTACTGGGGATTAAACTCAGGAGCATTCAACCACTGAGCCCCATCCTCAGTCCCATTTTTTGGTGTTTTATTTAGAGACAGGGTCTCACTGATTTGCTTAGCGCCTCGCTATATTGCTGAGGCTGGCTTTGAACTTGTGGTCCTCCTGCCTCAGCCTCTCGAGCAGCTGGGATTACAGGCCTATACTAGCTGCCAGCAAGAAAAGAATCTTTTGCTGGGCAGGGTGGGGCATGCCTGTAATCCTAGCACTTTGGGAGGCTCAGGGAAGAGAATCGCGAATTCGAAGCCAGCCACAGCAAAAGTGAGGCACTAAGCAACTCAGTGAGACCCTGTCTCTACATAAAACACAAAATAGGGCTGGGGGTGTGGCTCAGTGGTTGAGGGTCCCTGAGTTTAATCTCCAGTACCAAAAAAAAAAAAGGATCATTTGAGCCCACAAGATTGAGATCAGCCCAGACAATACAGTGAGACCCCCATCTCAAAAAAAAAAAAAAAAAGATAGAAAGAAAGAAAGAAAGAAAGAAAGAAAGAAAGAAAGAAAGAAAGAAAGAAAGAAAGAAAGAAAGAAAGAAAAGAAAGAAAAGAAAAGAAAAGAAAAAGAAATGCAGTTTTGGCTGGGTATGGTGGCACAAGCCTGTGATCCCAGAGGCTCAGGAGGCTGAGGCATGAGGATTGCAAGTTCAAAGCGAGCCTTAGAAATTTAATGAGACCCTGTCTCAAAACAAAAAATAAAAATGGGCTGGGGATATGACTCAGTGGTTAAGCACCCCTTGGCTCAATCCCTGATACCAAAAAAAAAAAAAAAAGTAGTTTTATTATTTGTGAATACTGGCAGTTTGGTTCTTTTTCATCCCTGTTCCTTTTCTTTTTCTTTTTCACTCTGCTACAAGAAATAAAAGTAGTGATAGAAAGTTCCTTTATTTATTTGCAGTTTTGGGGATTGAATCCAGGTACTCTCTACCACTGTGCCACGCCCCAGCTCTTTTTATTTATTTTTTATTTTTTTTGTACCAAGGATTAAACTCAGGGATACTAGACCACTGAACCACATCCCCAGCCCTATTTTGTGTTTTATGTAGAGACAGCATCTCACTGAGTTGCTTAGCGCCTTGCCATTGCTGAGGCTGGCTTTGAACTCGCAATCCTCCTGTCTCAGCCTCCCAAAGTGCTGGGATTACAGGCATGCGCCATTGCGCCCAGATCCTTTTTATTTTGTGTTTATTTTGAGACAGGGTCTCTCTCTTAGTTGCCCAGGCTGGCCTTGAACTTGCTATCCTCCTGCCTCAGTCTCCTGAGTCATTGAGATTACAGGCCATGTACCAGTGTGTCTGGCTTCTTTTTCTTATTTTTAATTTTTCTGGTACTGGAGATTGAACTCAGGGGCACTCGACCACTGAGCCACATCCCCAGCCCTATTTTGTGTTTTATGTAGAGACAAGGTCTCACTGAGTTCCTTAGCACCTTGCCATTGCTGAGGCTGGCTTTGAACTCGCGATTCTCCTGTCTCAGCCTCCCTAAGTGCTGGGATTACAGGCTTGCGCCACCACGCCCGGCTCTTCTTTTTCTTATTTTAAAGGGAATGCTGCTTTTTTTTTTTTTTTTTTTTTTTTTTTGTACCAGGGACTGAACTCAGGGGTACTTAACCACTCAGCCCTAGTTTTTATTTTATTTAGAAACAAGGTCTCACTGAGTTGCTTAGTGCCTCACTTTTGCTGAGGCTGGCTTTGAACTTGCGATTCTCCTCTCAGCCTCCCAAAGTGCTGGGATTACAAGCGTGCGCCACCGTGCCCAACATTTAAGGGAATGCTTCCAATATGCTATACCACTGAATGTGATTGAAGATTATTGTAGTTTTTTTACATATTTTCTATTTGTTCTAATTAGTTATACATGATAGTAGAATGCATTTTGACACACCATACATAAAATGGAGTATAAATTCACATTTGTCTGGTTGTACATGATGTAGAGTTACAAAGGTCATGTAATCATATATGCATACATGGTATAATGTCCGATTCATTCTACTGTCATTCCTACGCCCATGCTCCCTCCCCTCCCTGCTATCGTGTTGGTAGTGATCTAGTTTATTAGGTTAAAGTTCTCTTCCTTGTTTGAATTTTACTGAATGCCATGTTGTTTTATAATGATTCAGGTTTATTTGTTTGTTTTGCTTTTGGTGTAAGGGATTGAACCCAGGGGCACTTAACCACTGAGCCACATCCGTAGCCCTAGCCCAGACTTATTTTTTTGGTTCCAGAGATTGAACCCAGGGGCGTTTTACCACTGAGCTACATCCCCAGCCCATCCCCCACCCCAGTTTTTTTATTTTTGTATTTTTTTGAGACAAGGTCTCTCTAAATTGCTTAGGGCCTCACTAAATTGATGAGGCTGGTCTTGAAGTTGCGATTCTCCTACCTGTCTTTCGATTGCTGGGATTACAGGCAGGGATTACATGGAAAATACGCACTGCTAGTTTTAGTCCTTCCTTCCTTCCTTCCTCTTTCTTTCTGGTACCAGGGATTGAACCCAGGAGGGCTCAACCACTGAGCCACATCCCCAACTCTTTTTATTTCATGTTTTGAGACAGGGTCTCACTAAATTGCTTAGGGCCTTACAAAGTAGTTGAGGCTGGCTTTGAACTTGTGATCCTCCTGCTTCAGCCTTAGTTGTTTTTTGTTTGTTTGTTTAGTGGTGCTGGGGTTTGAACCCAGGGATTTGTGCATGTGAGTCAAGCACTCTCCCAACTGAGCTATATCCACAGCCCTAGTTTTGTTGGTTTTTTTTGTTTGTTTTTTAAATATTTTTTAGCTATACATGGACACAGTGTCTTTGTTTACTTATTTTTATGTGGTGCTGAGGATCGAACCCAGTGCCTCACACATGCGAGGCAAGCACTCTGCCACTGAGCTACAGCCTCAGCTCCTTAGTTTTGTTTTTAATTGCTAGGGATGGACCTGTTGCATGCTAGGCAAGTGCTCTACCACAGAACAACATCCCCAGCTATTTCATAATTTTTCATTATGTATCTAAAGGATAAGGGACATGCCTTATTTTCTTTTGTATCCCCAACTTAATAACTGATAACAAAAAAAGAATGACAATCATTTACACTTACACATATCTCCTAAATCACTAGGCTACTTCACCACAATTAGTTTTACCAATGTTCTTAAAGTGGAAGGGGAGTTCTGGAAAGCTAAGCATGTTGTCATTCTTTTTTTTTTTTTTGGTAATGGGGATTGAACTCAGGGGCACTTGACCACTGAGCCACATCCCCAGCCCTATTTTGTGTTTTGTTTAGAGACAGGGTCTCACTGAGTTGCTTAGCACCTCGCCATTGCTGAGGCTGGCTTTGAACTTGCGATTCTCCTGTCTCAGCCTCCCAAAGTGCTAGGATTACAGGCGTGTGCCACCACACCACACCAGCAAGCATGCTGTAAGTCTTAAAACAAACAAACAAACAAAAAACTTGGGGGCTGGGGTTCAGCACTTGCCTAGCATGTGTGAGGCACTGGGTTCGATTCTCAGCACCATATATAAATAAATGAATAAAATAAAGGTGCATCGACATCTAAAAAACATGAAGAAAAAAAAATCCTGGGATATGTCAGAAAGGAAGAAGGGGAGAATGAGTATCAGGTAAGTCAACTGGCAATGTTTGTCACACCTTGTGAGAGACTACTAAATTCTAATTATATACCAGTGACAGCTGTGGAGACTAGGACTAGAAATTACAATTACACAAAAATGGTCTTATATGCAAAAATCATTGATTATGATGATAATCATTGATTATGATCATCAGGAACTGATGATAGAGGAACAATATGAAAGAGTATGGTAAAGGGAACAGGAAAGAAGGAAGGTATAAAGAGGCCTTTGAGCTTAAAGGGGAAAAGTTATTAGCCTTAGGTTAGGGGAAAAGAATAGGTTGCTCCAGGGGCTGAGGTTGTGGCTCAGTGGTGGAGCACTTGCCTAGCATGTGTGAGGCCCTGGGTTCGATTCTCAGCACCACATGTAAATAAATGAATAAAATAAAGGTCTATCGACAACTAAAAAAATTTAAAAAAAAAAAAAAAAAGAATAGGTTGCTCCAGTAGTTCTGGAAATTTGCATCAACAGAAAGTCTCTCAAAGCATGAGTTTATATGGGACCTAAAAATGAAAAAGAAGCTATCTGGGCGCGGTGGCGCAAGCCTGTAATCCCAGCACTTAGGGAGGCTGAGACAGGAGAATTGCAAGTTCAAAGCCAGCCTCAGCAATGGCGAGGCGCTAAGTAACTCAGTGAGACCCTGTCTCTACATAAAACACAAAATAGGGCTGGGGATGTGGCTCAGTGGTTGGGAACCCCTGAGTTCAAGTCCTGGTACCACAAAAAGAAAAAGAAGCTAGGTGCAATTGTACACGCCTATAATCCCAGCTACTCAAGAGGCTGAGATAGGATTGCAAATTGAAGGCCAGCCTCTGTAATATAGCAAGTCAGTGATACCCTATTTCAAAATAAAAAATAAAAATGGCTGAGGATGTAGCTTAATGGTTGAGCACACTTGGGTTTGATTCCCGTTACCCCCTCCCCAAAAAGTGGGGAGGACTGGGCACAATGGTAGTCATTAAGTTGGAGCTACTCAGGAGGTGGAGGCAGAAAGATCCCTTGAGCTCAGCTTGAAGTCAGCCTGGGTGAAATAATGAATCTCCTCTCAAAAGGGAAAAAAAAAATTCCCAAGATCTCCCAAGAGATCATATTGGTTTGTTGTTTCTCTGCTGCACAAACCCTTTCCCCTACTGGTGAAAGCAATGATTCTTTAAAAGTCTAGAAGGTAGCCACCCATTTATCTTGTGTAATACAGATAGCTGTCTTATGATAATGTCACATTCTATCATCGTTTTAGTCATCAAGCCCTATAGACTCTGCCTCCACAGTGTTTAAACTGATCTTTTTTATTTCCATTTTATTATCACCCAACTGTAGGTCACTATTTTGTTTTTCTTCTGTACTTGGGATTGAGCCTAGAGCACTGTACCACTCAGCTATATCCTCAGCCCTTTGTTTTTTGTTTTTTTTTTGGTACTGAGGATTGAACTCAGGGGTACTGGACCACTGAGCCACATTCCCCAGCCCTATTTTGTGTTTTATGTAGAGACAGCATTTCACTGAGTTGCTTAGCACCTCGCCATTGCTGAGGCTGGCTTTGAACTCGCAATTCTCCTGTTTCAGCCTCCCTAAGTGCTGGGATTACAGGCTTGAGCCACCACGCCCGGCTTAGCCCTTTGTATTTTTAAGACAGGGCCTCACTAAATTGCCAGACTTACCTCCAACTTGTGATCCTCCTGCCCCAACTTCCCAAGTAGCTGAAATTGCAGGGATGTGCCCATGCCCAGCTCACCATTATTTCTTGGCTGTCATGTTGCAGTAACCTCCTAATGTATTTCTTTGCCTCTAATCCTTTCTCTCCATCTATTCTAATACCCACAATTAATGAAATTAAATCATAGCAAATTTCATGGTATTCTAGTGTTAGCGGTGCCCAAATGCCTACAAAACTTTGAACTGATTTGTCTTTCAAACCCCTCAATAATATAGCCCCATTCAACTTTTCTAACCTTTACATATACTTTGTTATTAACATTTTTATTTTATCCATTCAACAGCGGAGCATCTGCCATGAGCCAGGCATAAGTAGGGTTACAAAAGAAAGCAGGATAAGTGTTCTCATGAAGTAGACAGCCAGTGAAGGGGATTAATATGCTTGAAAAGTAGACAGTGTGAAAGAAGAAAAACTAGGAGTATACAGTACCCTGGAAGGCACACGAATAAAGTGTTTCCAGATGCACTAATCAACCACATCAAATACTGCTTGAAGTCACGTAAAAGGAAGGTTGCGAAAGACCACTGAGATGTGGCCAGTGATAACCTCTACATGAATGGTTTCTTTGGAGTAGTAGGAATGAAAAATCGACTTAAATGGGCTCAAGAGAGAAAATGAGATTAGGAGGTTGAAGTTTTTGCTATAAAAGGAAGCATCAAGCTGGATGTGGTGGAAAAAACCTATAGTCCCAACTACTCAGAAGATTGAGGTGGGAGGGTGACTTGAGTCAGTAACTCAAGAAGAGCCTGCACAATATGAAACCCTATAACAAAACAGCATTAAGGAATTTTGGTTAAGTATGGAAAGAACATAGTTAATTTGGTTAATTTTGGAAAGAACATTAAGTTTGTGTGCTGATGAAAATGTTTCCATAGACAGTAATAAACTGACAATGTAAGAATATAAAGGGATAACTGCAAGTACTTTAGTAGGCAAAGGAGATGGAATTCAATGCACACATGAAGACATTGATCTTAGTAGAGGTTTATTCATTTTAACCACAAGAAAGGCAGACAGGATGAGAATAGCAGCAGTAAATTAGTAGATTTGGTGATGGGAAATGAAGTTTTCTCTTATGTTTGCTTCAGTTTTCTCAGTGAAATAAGTTATCAGCTGAGAAGAAAGGAGGAAAGGATACTGACTCCAGAGGCTAAGGCAGAAGGATTTCAAGTTCAAAACCAGCTGGTGTTACAGGCATGTGCCACTGTGCCCGGCTAAACCATATTTTAGTGAATGTGAACCTTGTTTACCTATCGTGCTTATGTTTAAGTACCTTATTCTCAAATTTTAGCTATTATTATTTTTACAGATCTTTTTAAAAAATATTTTTTAGTTGTAGATGGGCGCCAATACTTTTATTTATTTATTTTTATGTGGTACTGAGGATCTAACCCAGTGCTTCACACGTGCACAGCGAGCACTCTACCACTGAGCCACAACCTCAGCCCTTTTACAGATCTTTTAACAAAAAGATCTTTTAACCTTCAAGTTAAGTTGACATACATGGCACATAACAAGATTCTTATTCTCTCCCTAAAGTTAACGTGCCTTATCACCAATACAAAAAATAAGAGTCAGCACTCTCAGAAGAGGTGCTGATTCAGTAAGGCTTATTCGCAAATAGCACCAAAGAGTGGAAGAGAGAGATGGGGCAAGGGAAAAAGTAGGGAGACAGGAATAAAGTTTAACTGAGGAGGAACAATTCTGCATAGCCCATTTATATGTAAATGGTTCTTTATGGCAGTCCAGGGAATGTTCCCATTTCCAAACTTTGCTGGACTGCGAGCAGCAAGCTGAGAATGTGCAAAATTACTACAGGTCTCCAGCACTGCCCTTTTATTTAACCCGTAAGTCTTGGCTCCTCAGACGGGCGCGGTGGTGCAAGCCTGTAATCCCAGCACTTAGGGAGGCTGAGACAGGAGAATCGCGAGTTCAAAGCCAGCCTCAGCAACGGCGAGGCGCTAAGCAACTCAGTGAAATGCTGTCTCCACATAAAACACAAAATAGGGCTGAGGATGTGGCTCAGTGGTCGAGTTCCCCCGAGTTCAATCCCTATTACCAAAAAAAAAAAGACTTGCTTCTCATTCCCTTTTCCCTCAACCTCTGGGTGATTCAATGGTTGCACTGATTTGGAGCCAGGCTGGTGACAATCGCCTGTAGTCTCAGAGGCCCAGGAGGCTGAGGTAGGCAGACCACAGATTTGAGACCACCCTCAGCAAATTTAGCGAGGCTGTAAGCAACCTAGCGAGACCCTGTCTCAAAATAAAAAAACAAAAGCATGGGCTGGGGATGTGGCTGTGGTTAAGCGCCCTTGGGTTCAGTCCCTGGTACCAAAAAAAAAAAAACAAAAAAAAACAGCTGATTTACTGATTTGGTTAACAGCCAATAAAAACCTGTGGCACCAGCTGGGCACAGTGACACACGCCTATGATCCCAGTGACTCGGGAGGCTGAGGCAGGAGGATCTCAACTTCCAAGATATCTCGATCAACAGGACTGAACGAGACTCTGTCTCAACAAATTTTAAAAGGGCTGGGGATGTAGCTCAGTGGTTTAGCGCCCCAGAGTTGAATACCCAGTAACCGAGAGGGGTTAAAACAAACAAAAACCGGGGCTGAGCCTATGGCTCAGTGGTAGAGTGCTCGCCTAGCACGCGCGAGGCACCTAGGTTCGATCCTCAGCACCACAGAAAGACAAAACAAAGACATTCTGTCCACTTACAATTAAAAAATAAATGTTAAAAAAAAGACAAACAAACAAAAACCTGTGGCACAAAAAAAAACAGGCTCGCGAGTCAGGACTCAGAGGGAACCAGAAGAACGTCCCAAGACCGCATGCGGCTGTGCAGAAGCGCACGAACCCAAGAGCGCAGAACCGCCGTTACGTAACCGGCAGCCAGAGGCCGGGAGAGCGGAAGTCGCCAACCCGGCCCCACCCCGGCCCGTAAGTGCCGTGCGCAACTCTCCGGAAGCTTCCGCCCCTTTCCCCTTTTATGGTTTTTTTTTTTTTTTCTTTTCGGTTTTACTGACGCCACCGCGTAGGACTGGCTCTAAAACCGTGGTCTAGGGGAACTTCTTCCACTCCTTACTTCCGCTTCCTTCAAGTGAGGAGTCCAGGCCTTCCCTATTTTCTCACACAGACTGGTGACGGTAGCGGCGCCTTGCGATGTTTGGCCTTAAAAGAAACGCGGTAATCGGACTCAATCTCTATTGTGGGGGCGCTGGGCTAGGGGCCGGTAGCGGCGGCGCCACTCCTCCGGGAGGGCGGCTCTTGGCCACCGAGAAGGAGGCCACTGCCCGGCGAGAGATAGGGGGAGGGGAAGCCGGCGCGGTGATTGGCGGAAGCGCCGGCGCGATCCCCCCGGCCACCCAGGCGCCGGACGCCCGAAGGGTCGCGCGGCCGGTGCCCATTGGCGCCGAGGTCCCCGACGTCACCGCGACCCCGGCGAGGCGACTCTTCTTCGCGCCCACCTACTGCGTGTCGCCGCCTGAGGAGATGGAAGCCCCTGCTGTCGACGCCGCCATGTCGCCCGAAGAAGAGCTGGACGGGTACGAGCCCGAGCCTCTTGGGAAGCGGCCGGCTGTCCTGCCCTTGCTGGAGTTGGTCGGGGAGGCCAGTAAGAGCCCCAGCACCGATGGGTCACTACCCTCGACGCCGCCCCCAGCGGAGGAGGAGGACGACGAGTTGTACCGGCAGTCGCTGGAGATTATCTCTCGGTACCTTCGAGAGCAGGCAACCGGTGCCAAGGACGCAAAGCCAATGGGCGGGTCTGGGGCGGCCAGCAGGAAGGCGCTAGAGACCCTTCGACGGGTCGGGGACGGAGTGCAGCGCAACCACGAGACGGCCTTCCAAGGTAAGGAGTTGGTTACTCACCAAGGCCGCAATCCCTTTTTTCCGTGTCTCCCTGGATTCACCCACCGAGGGCGGGCAGAAACCGAAAGAAGTCAGTGTTGAATCTTATCCTATTTCTGAAACCAGAATATTCTGGCCATGAGTCATTGTTTCCGCCCATCTTGATTCTTTTGGAAATGGCAGTCCTGTTCAAAGACCGGAAAGGGTGGGATGTCAATTTGAAGTGGGGTCGACCTGAGTTGTATAGAGCCCAAATAGCGACTTCCCCCGCCGTGGGTGGGCAGGCGAACCGTGTCCTGGTTTAGACAAAGGAGGCCATGAGGACGTGCATGCTTTTCTTCCTCTCAGGCATGCTTCGGAAACTGGACATCAAAAACGAAGATGATGTCAAATCTTTGTCTCGTGTGATGGTCCATGTTTTCAGTGACGGAGTAACAAACTGGGGCAGGATTGTGACTCTAATTTCTTTTGGTGCCTTTGTGGCCAAACACTTGAAGAGCATAAATCAAGAAAGCTGCATTGAACCATTAGCAGAAAGTATCACAGATGTTCTCGTAAGGACAAAACGGGACTGGCTGGTCAAACAAAGAGGCTGGGTAAGTTTGCCTTAGAATTGAAGGGGAGCCTAACAGTGAAAATACAATGGGGATTTTCGGAAGAAACTGGGACTATCGGAAGGATTTTCCGGGCTCTAGCTTGAGAACTTCTGCTTGCTTGATGTTGATTTAAGTAGAGGGTTTGTAGAAAGAGTGCTGTGGTGGTCTTGAATTACATCAAAAGTCCTGGTTTTCTGTAGGTTATTTTTGTAATTCAGTCGGATAATCTTCAGACCAATGAATTCAAACCATGAAGAAATAAAAGTCACCTGGGTATGGTAATTAAAATACATTCCTAAGAGGGCCCATTACTGGGTGGGCCCTGTTTTCAGCATAACACCCAGATGGTTCCCATGCAGAATGTACTTAACTACATTGAGAAATAGTAATCTGCACAGTTAAGCTATTATGTGGTGGGGATTTGAGAGTAGTAATTTTGGGGTGAGGGAGTCCTTTTACCTAAGCAATGGCACTCAGTCCTTTTAGATTGTCATAATATGACCAATAGTACAGTAAAATGACATTTAACTGCTATGGGTGCTCATTTGCTCTGAAGGAATCCAAAAATGTGTTTTGCAGCCCAAGGATGAATAGTAGTAATTGGTTCATCACTGTTTTGGTGGGGATGCCTTAGATGTTTTAAATTCATCTTTTCTCTGTATATGGTGTTTTTAAGGGCAGAAACCCATACTTGAAAATGTGCTTTTCTTTTTGTTTTCTAGGATGGGTTTGTGGAGTTCTTCCATGTAGAGGACCTAGAAGGCGGCATCAGAAATGTGCTGCTGGCTTTTGCAGGTGTTGCTGGAGTAGGAGCTGGTTTGGCATATCTAATAAGATAGCCTTATAAGTGCAATAGTTGACTTGTTAACCAACTCCAGCCACCAAAAGTTCTGTGAAATCAAACGTATTTATGAAGTTGGACTTCAAGCTGCCCAGGCTGTAACCTCCAAGAGTTTCACTCTAGCAACCTAGCCAGAAAGCAAGTGGCAAGTGGATTATGTCTAACAAGAATAAATACATGGGAAAAGTAGTCCCCCTTGAAGAGTTCACTGTATGACAGAAGCAAAGTTCACTTTCAGCACCAAGCAAACTGGGAGGCCACGGAGGAGGACTGTTAGCTTTAGTGAAGATATGAGTGGAAAAACTTAAATTTCCTTGTCTAGAACCAGAAGAGTGGCCAGTAGCCAGGCTAGTCATAAAATTCATTAACTATGCCCACTGAATTCATTAATTTCCTATAGTATTAAAGGAGAAGCACTAACAATGCCAGTGACCTGTAAAAAAATGATTTCAGCTACAAATAATTGAGCTATGACTAAAAGCTTCATTACTGTGCAACAGTGAAGGGAAGCTTTTCCTCTGTAATTAGCTTTCCCAGGTGTATTTTTTGAATAGAAGATCCAAGTGTTCAGGACTTTTATACCTGTTCTACTTTGGCTTGATCTGAATGATTCTTATTAGCATAGTGATGGTCAAGAATACTTCATCTATGGCTCAATTAGTTATGGAATACGCTCATTTTTTAAGACACAAACACCTTGTATTTGTCTGTAAAAATGTGTATATTTTTACAGAGAAAATATTTCTGTGAACATAAAGGGAGAAAAGTCTTGAATTTAAATTTTGAAATTTGCAATTTCTGTAGTTAGGAATCTGTTTCTTCTTTCTTTCTCCTGGTCAGTTCTAGAGTATATACAGAACCAATTGTAATTGTATGCAACCTGGTTGTAGTGGGACAAATGATTCATAACTGCAGGCTTTAATTTTTCAATCTGGTATTGGTAAGTATTCCTTAGAAAGGTTTTTCTTTGAAAACCTGAGATTGAGAAATTGTGGAATGAAAATTCTTTTCATTTGGTTATGTGTGGGTTTTCAATAATTGAGTCAAAGTGGAGTTCTAAGAGTTTTGGGGGGGCAGGGAGTGGGCTAGTGACTTAAAAATAATGGGCTCTGATTAGGTAACTACTCATTTGAGTTCCTTCCATTTGACCTAATTTAATTGGTAAAATTTGAGTGCATGAGCTCACCTTTAAAAGCTTTTACTTGAAAGATTTTCAGCTGTTCCAAGTGGGACTTATTGGCATTGTTTATAAAAAGATAACATCAGATGGATGAAAGACATCTGATCCCTTGTTTGCTTAATAAGTTGTAAAATGATGGCTTGGAAAAGCAGGGGCTAGAGGCTAACTATGGTGCTATTATGGGGCTTGCTTGTTAAACACAAGTTTAAGCCTCATATCAATAAACAATACTTACTGTTTCTTTGTATTAATGATTCCCAAGGTTTGTTTTGAATTTTTGCATTGGCATCTCTGTGGATTTCAAACCTGATGTTGTATTGAACATATTTACTTCCTGTCCTTTGTTAAAATATTTGCTGCTTGTTCTGCTCCCTCTTCAGATATTTATATTAATGTCTGTACCTTTACCCTGCCATCCCTGAACTCTTACTAGACCTTTTAGTTTTCAGCACTATGAACCCGAGTGACCCCTTTCCTCCCTAATGCCCCCTACCCCGACAAGAGTCAGCAGACCATCTTTTATGAATTTTATTCTGTTGGGAGGCAGTAATCACCATGGGTGCTGAAACAGTAAGTCAGTGGGGCTGGGAGGGAGTCCCTTGTCTCCTTGGATTGATATCTTTTCAGTTGCTTTAACCTATCTTTGGGGGAAAAGGTTTCGAAAGTCCTTTTAAGAATTTTCAGGAAAACATTTTATATTGGCTTTCTGAAGTTCCCTTTGTATTTGAATAAGCTCACTTAAATTTTATATAAAGAAGTGGGCTCTGTTAAAACAACCTCAAAAAGTTATATAAAAGCTACTGGTAAACTGAAGAAAGCTTACAACTAGGGTCATTTGAAAGCTTCAGCCAGAACGTGACCTTTAGTCTTTGGACTCCAGATAAAAATAGGCATGAATAAAATGACTAAGAATGTAATGGGGAAGAATTGCCCTGCCTGTCCATCTCCAGAGCCATAAGGTCATCTTGCTAGAGCTATTTTTACCTATGTATTTATCGTCCTTGATCATAAACCACTTATTTATATCATGTCTATCTCTCTAAGGACCTAAAAGCACTTTATGTAGTTTTTAATTAATCTTAAGATCTGGTTAAGGTGACTAAAAGGCCTGTCTCCCCATATCCAGTTGTGGAAATAAGGCATAGATAAATTGGTGTTTGGAAGCACCACTTCCCAATTCACTAGGTGTGACTGTTGAAATGTAAACCGGATCTTAGTTGGTATTTTGGGTCCAGAACACTGAGGGCTTAGGGAGCCCGAATGGTTTGGGAGGAGGGGGAACAATTGGTTTATAGGGAGAAGAGGCACGTGGTCCAAGTGCTGACTAGCTGCATAGTTCAGGCAAATCCTCCAGGATGGAAAAGGGAGGAGCTGCTTGGAATGGCTTTCTCAGCGACTTCTGTTTGTCTTATGCTTCTCTCAGGGAAAAACATGCAGTCCTCTAGTGTTGTTCATGTACATTCTATTGGGGTGAACACTTTGGTTCTGGTTCAACAGCTAGTGTTTTTGACAGCTGTTCCAGGAAGAGTTAGGACCAACTACAAATCAATGTGGGTTGTAAAATGTAGTGTGTTTCCCTAACTTCCTGTTTTTTCCTGAGAAAAAAAATAAATCATTTTTTTTCCAAATGTAAGGTGTATGGGTTTTTTCTATTGACACTTTTCTTCCCCCTCTTAGGTAAGCCCTGTTAGGGAAGTCGACTGAGCAAATGTGTATAGATTAATTTAGAGCAAAGAGTTTCTTTTACTTAAATAAGAGGTATTAGGGTTTTTTTTTCCCTTTCCAAAGACGGACAAGTTTATTTAGGAAAGTAAGGTACATATTCAAGGGAGCATAGGAGCAATCCTAAGAGTCCTTTGGGGTAAAGCAAGGAATGTGGAAATTGAATGCTGGCTGTCTCCAGAGGGAGAGAGAATTAGGTGTTGGTTCTTTTAATTAAATGTATTACTGCAGCACTTTGGAGTAATTCTTGTATTTTAGTTACAGTACATTTAATACAAAAGTCAAAATCCCTGTCCAGATTTTTAAGTTGCCAAGTGTATTTCTGAAGTAAGAGGATTTGTTTAAAGCTGTCACTTCATATTCCCTCCTCTTAACCTTTTGAGAATAAGTTTTGAGGAGGTTCTTGGTACTATTCAGTGCTTTTCCCCCTTCCTTTCCCAAACAAGGAGATGAGAATGAGCAAGTCAATTTCAAATACTTGAGCAAGCCCTTACTTTCAGCTACCTTGAAAGAGAGCTCAATCACCATGGAAATGTGCAAATGAGAGGTTTGCATACTGGTTTTCAGCCGTGAGTACCAAATGCTAACCAAGCAAACAAGATTCATTTTCCCATTTGTATATTTAAACATCCCGTTTGGCCCAGAAGCACCTTTCTAGAGCTTCATTACCAGAAGGCAATAATTTTTTATTATAAAGCTGCTTTGTACAAATGCTCTCCCAAACATAGAGGTGTGGTGGGAGAATAGCACTCATTTAAAGACAGAAAGGGTCCAAATCTTAGCCTGGATCAAGTTCTGCTTAGTGCTCTTGACCCACTCGCATAGTGATGTGAAGCTACTTCTGTAGTAATAGTTTATAGTTTTACACCTTAAAAACTTTGATCAGATAGTAAGTAGGTAACCTGAATCACTAGAAGAGTCAGTACTCAACACTTCCCTTTATTTGATACCACCAAACTTTCAGTTCCTGTTTTGTGACTTAGAGCTAGGTCTTCCTTCATGCTGTTTCCTTTTCAAAAAATTTCTCTTGGGTCTGGGGGAATTGCACAGTGATAGGGTGTAGGCTAAGCATTTGCCTTCAATCTCTAGGACCCAAAGAAGAAAAAACTTGTTTTCTTTAAAATAATTGTGACAGCGGGAGAATTTTACAAAAATTAAGGTGAAATAACTTGTATAGCTGGTGTGTAGCATAGCTCCAGTCAGATGCCCAAAGCTCAGGGCCATTTTATTCCTGGAGTTCAAGAGGATCAGCTGAATATTCTAGTGCTTTCTTATTTTTCCTGATTGAGTGATTTCAGAAATTAGTGTTATGTCATGCGCACAGAAGTGTGTGGTGTACAGGGAATTTAACCCAGGGCTACCTGGGCTACAATCCCCACCCCGCTGCAGACTGGGTTTCACAAAGCTGCTGAGGCTGGCCTCAAATTTGCAAAATTTGCCATCCTCTTGTCTCAGCTTTCAGAGTTGCTGGGATTGCAGGCAAGTAATCCACAGTGTGCTCCATTTAGTCCTTTGGAATTTTGCCACACTCTTCAAAAGCCTTAGTTTCAATTTCAAGATTTGAAAATTTAATTCTGTCCCTCTTCCTTAGTTGCAAAGTTGTTACAATGTCATGTTTCAGTGCTCTGGATCCAATCCCTCGCCTCAGGCATGTTAGAGGAGTGCTCTACCACTGAGCAACCTCCCTAGCCCATGTTATCTTAAATTATGTGAAGCTTGTGCAAAGATGGGGGCTAGGAACCTGCCTCTAGGCTGATGCATCAAACACCTCTTAGAATTCAGATTTGACTATTTTTTGGTGATAGGTCTTGCTATGTTGCCCAGGCTGACCATAAACACCTGGGCTCAAGTAACCCCTCCTGCTTCAGCCACCACCTGAGTGGCTGGAAAGCATACTTCCATGCCAGGCAAGAACCCCCTCCTCTCTCCCCACCCCATCACCACTGGGGATTGAACCCAGGGGTACTTGACCACTGAACTATATTCCTGGTCATTTTTTATTTTATTTTATTTTGGTACCGAGGATTGAACTCAGGGGCACTCAACCACTGAGCCACATCCCCAGCCCTATTTCGTGTTTTATGTAGAGACAGGGTCTCACTGAGTTGCTTAGCACCTCACCGTTGCTGAGGCTGGCTTTGAACTCGCAATTCTCCTGTCACAGCCTCCCTAAGTGCTGGGATTACAGGTGTGCGCCACCATGTCCGGCTCTGGTCCTTTTTTAAATTGAAAAAATTTCCCACATTTTTTATTGGTGCATTATAGTTGTACATAATGATGATATTTGTTTTTACACATTTGTACATGCACACCATTTTGAGACAGGGTCTCGCTAAGGCTCTGAAGGTACTGCTAAATTGAGGGAAAAAAGTTTTTGCGCATAGATCTGAGAGCACTCTAATCTGCAGAATAGAATTTTAATAGGGGACAGCCCCTGGAAGTTATTTAACTGGACCCCCAAAATGCTGAATGGTGGCTGCAACTTTCCCCAATTTTGTTCCCGTGGGAGACTTCCTTACTGCTCTTCCCACCCTGATTCAAAAAACCAGTTTGCTCTGGCTGCCCAGACTTCCCCAGAGGCTGCATTCCTGCCCATGAGCTCATTGTTTTGGCTTCTTTGCCTGTATAAATCCACTGCCAGTGCCAGAGGGCTCAGCCCAAGGCCCCCTAGCTGGCTGAGGCTGCATTCCATTCAGAATTTCACCACCCCCACTTGGTATTCTTCCCGCCCTCATGTGGTCACATGTGTATGTTTGTTCAAGTTAGCGGGGACAAGGTGTGCTGGGAAAGAGAGCCAAGGAAGCAGACAAGGAAAAAAAAAATTTTAACTGTTAAGTTTCACCCTAGATTAGTTTTCCACTTCATTATTTATTTTTTTGGTACCAGGGATTGAACCTCAGAGCACTTAACCACATTCCCAGCCCCCCCTTTTTTTTTGGTACTGGAGATTGAACTCAGGGGCACTTGACCACTGAGCCACATCCCCAGCCCTATTTTGTGTTTTGTGTAGAGACAGGGTCTCACTGAGTTGCTTAGCGCCTCACTGTTGCTGAGGATGGCTTTGAATTCAGGATTCTCCTATCTCAGCCTCCCAAAATGCAGGGATTACAGGCGTGCGCCACCACGCCTGGCTCCCTTTTTATTTTTTATATTGAGACAGGGTCTTAGTAAATTGCTTAGGGCTGTGCTAAATTGAGGCTGGCTTTGAATTTGTGATCCTACTGCCTCAGCATCCTGAGCTGCTGGGATTACAGGGGTGCCTCACTACCCCTGGCTTCACTTCTGTATAAGAAGGCATCCAGGCACAATGGCACACACCTGTAATCCCAGCTCCTTGGGAGATTGAGGCAGGAGGATCACAAGTTCAAATCCAGCATGAACAATTTAGCAAGACCATGTCTGGAAAAGGGTGGAGATATAGCTCAGGTAGAATGCTCCTGAGTTCAAACCCCTGTACTGAGGAAAAACAAAACAAGGCAATTTTATTCAAAAGGGTCATGGCAGCAAGTATAGGACCACTGCAAGGTGGAGGTCTTCCGGTTCAGAGGAGAAACTGGACTCAAACTTGTTCACTAAACTTATTGTTTAATTTTATTTTTAGATGGGGTCTCCTTATGTTGCCCGGGCTGGCCTTGAACTCAAGCCATCCTGCCTCAACCTCCCAAATAGCTGGGTCTACATGTGCACAGGTACTGTGAGATAAAGAACTCACTTTTTTCACGCCAGGTGTGGTGGTGCATGCCTACCATCCCAGCAACTCAGGAGGATGAGGTAGGAGGATTCCTAGCTGTAGGCCAGCCTAAGCAATTTAGCAAACCCTCAGCAATTTAGAGAGATCCTGTCCAGAATAAAAAATAAAAAGGACTGAGGGTGTAGCTCAGTGAAAAAGGGCCCTTGGGTTCAATCCTCAGTAACAAAAAGCAAAAAAACATATTTAGGCCAAGGATATAGTTCAAAAGTTAAACACTTGCCCAGCATTCCCAAGGCCCTAGGTATTTTATTCCTAGCACTGGCGGGGAGATTGATTCTCAATTCTTTTTTTTTTTTTTTTTTTGGAACCAGGGATTGAACTCAGGGGCACTCGACCACTGAGCCACATCCCCAGCCCTATTTTGTGTTTTATGTAGAGACAGGGTCTCACTGAGTTGCTTAGCGCCTCGCCGTTGCTGAGGCTGGCTTTGAACTCGCGATTCTCCTGTCTCAGCCTCCCTAAGTGCTGGGATTACAGGCTTGAGCCACCGCGCCCGGCTGATTCTCAATTCTGTGCCCTGAAAAAAGTTAATTGTTTTGTGTAGTGATAGCTAGGTTTTGTTTTGTTTTTTAGTACCTGGGATTTAACTCGGGGGTACTCAACCACTGAGCCACATCCCCGGCCCTATTTTGTTTTATGTAGAGACAAGGTCTCACTGAGTTGCTTAGCACCTCACCATTGCTGAGGCTGGCTTTGAACTCGAGATTCTCCTGTCTCAGCCTCCCTAAGTGCTAGGATTACAGGTTGTGCCACTGTGCCCGCCCCACCCCACCCCTTTTTTTTAAATCTTGAGACAGGGTCTTGCTAAGTTGCTTAGGGCCTAGCCAAATTGCTGAGGCTGGCTTTGAGCTTGCAATCTTACTGCCTCTGGAATCCTGGGATTATAAGCATGAGCCACTACACTCAGCTAGGAGGAGCTGGTTTTGAACTTTTTCCATACATTTTGTAACGTACTGAGCTGGTTTTGACTCTTGGGTATTCTGATCTAGGGGAAAGAAAGAGAGTTTCCCTAGGAAACATTGCTTTCCTATGCATTTCACTTTTGGGTCTCCTATGCCTAGATCTCGCCTACATTCCTTCTCAGCTCACTCCTCCATTCCTTTGGTTGCTTGCAGCAGTTCCCGCCCATCTCCTGTCTTTGGTGGAAATGGGAGGAGAGCAGACAGCTGGGCTGCTGTACTGGAGCAGCTGTTGGGTTTCACTGCTTTGTTACTGAAATTTCCTGAGGGCAAGATATCTTGTTTATTTCCTGTTGACCCTGAGAGCCCAGATCTAAGGAAAGGTGGGGCACACCTCAGGTGAAGAGATATGGTAAGGGTGTTTTTCTTACTCTAATAAAGTTTGGAATAATACTATATGCTTAAGTAGTATACTCCTTTCCTCTACACCCCCCTCCTCTTCATGGTTTAAGAAAAAAAAAACCTGCAGAGGCTGTGAGAAGTGAGAAATTTCTCATTTCTCAGAAATCCCTCATGAGGCAGAGAAGAGAAACAGGAAAACAACTTTGTGTTGAAATGCAGTTTTGTGCATGTGTGTGCATGCACACACAAGTGCGTGTTTTGAAATTATATGGCTTGCTTTCAGTTTGTTTTGTGTTGCTGGAGTTTGAACTCATGGCATTGTGCATGCTAAGCACATGCCCTCCCTCTGAGCTACACCCCTAGCCCTGTTCTCAGTTGTGAGAGACAACAAACAGTAATACACAGGACCTTGGTAATAGTGGGGAGGAGCCCGTAGTTGCCTGCTGCTTTGACCCTTACCCCCACCTCAAAGTTTGGTGGTTGAAAACGAGTCAGATCTGAAACAGGATGGAGGTCTCCTACCTTCTTTTCCCCCCATTATGAATTGTGAAGCACTTATCAGTGCTATTGAAAAACTAAACTATTAAAAACTAAGCCGGGTGTGGTGGTGCACGCCTGTAATCCCAGCACTTTGGGAGGCTGAGACAAGAGAATCGCAAGTTCAAAGCCAGCCTCAGCAACAGTGAGGCACTAAGCAACTCAGTGAGACCCTGTCTCTACATAAAACACAAAAATAGAGCTGGGGGATGTGGCTCAGTGGTCAAATACCCTGAGTTTAATCCTCGGTACCAAAAAACAACAAAAAACTAGTAATGTAGAGTAAGGATTTGGTAAGAAGTCTCGGGTAAAGATTATTTTTAGAAGACATGTAGTTGTATTGCTTTCAAGTACACAACATTAACATAACACACTACTTTGAGTTTGTCCTAGAAAAAAAAATCTGTTAATTAGGAGGGTTTTTTTTTGGTACTGGGGATTGAACTCAGAGGCACTCAACCACTGAGCCACATCCCCAGCCCTATTTTGTGTTTTATGTAGAGACAGGGTCTCACTGAGTTGCTTAGCGCCTCGCTATTGCTGAGGCTGGCTTTGAACTCGGGATTCTCCTGTCTCAGCCTCCCAAAGTGCACGGATTACAGGCGTGAGCCACCGCGCCCGGCTAGGACTGCAAATTTGAGGCTAGTCTTGGCAATTTAGTAAGAACCTGTCTCAAAAGAAAAAATAAGTAGGATTGGGATATAACTCAGTAGAGTACCCCTGAGTTCCATCTCCAAATTGGAAAAAAATTCTAAAGAATATTTTGTGATACCTTGAAATTGTATGAAATTAAAATTTCAGCCGGGCAAGGTAGTGCACGCCTATAATCCCAACACTTTGGGAAGCTGAAACAGGAAAATCATGAGTTCAAAGGCAGCCTCTGCAACAGCGAGGCACTAAGCAACTCAGTGAGACCCTGTCTCTACATAAAACACAAAATAGGGCTGGGGATGTGGCTCAGTGATCAGGTACCCCTGAGTTCAATCCCTGGTACCACAAAAAAAAAGAAATTAAAATTTCAGTGTCATAAATAAAGTTTCCTTGGAACCAGCAGTGTCCATTTGTTTACTTATCACCCATCTGTGGCTGCTTTTGTATTGCAACAAACAGAGGAGAGCAGTTGCAACAGAGATATGACTTGTAGAGCCTAAGATATTTACCATCTAGTTCTGTAAAGAAAAAGGTTGCTCAACTCCTCTACTAGAGCTGAGGAGTCTCATTTTGTGATGAAAGAGGCAGGCAACCTGTAATCGGAGCTGCTCAGGAGGCTTAGGCATGAGAATCACAAGTTCAGGGTCAGCCTCAGCAACTTATCAAGGCCCTAAGCAACTCAGTGAGACCCTGTCCCTCAATAAAATACAAAACAGTGGTAGGATGTGGCTCAGTGCCCCTGGATTCAATCCCCAGTAGGAAAAACAAAAACAGGCAGGTTAATGGTAAAGGAGAGGAAAGCAGATATGGAAAAGAAAGAGTAACCTAGCTCCAGGGGCAGGTGGACTCTGTGCTTCCATCAATGGGCAGGCTCTTGCCACTTTGCATTGTAGCCTAGGATATAGTCTGCTCCTTTTTTTTTCTTTTCTATTTTTTTTTCCGTCTCCCTTTTATAGTCACCCCATCCTCCTTCCTCCAGCTTCTTTTCTCTTCACTCCAAGTTCTATTGAATTCTTAAGGGATTCAGGCAAGGCTCAGAAAGTACCACATACAACTCCAACTTGGGATCTTTTTCTAACTACTGGGGTTTTTCCTCAGGCCACTGCAGCACTGCTGTCTGGCACTGTCCGAAGAAATGGGTTAGTCTGTCTTGTTTCTGCACCTACCCTTCAACTGAGGTGACTCACGTTCCCTAGGAGCTGATTGTCGCGTCTCATATTTTGGACTAGCCTTGGACATTTCCTTCTCAAATCTCCTACCTTCAGACCTCAGCCCTGAAACACCTTCATCTTGAGTTTTCCCCTACCTCCTAGGTCAAGGAACCCAAAATCAGTTTGGTGATTGTTGCCAGTTATGCTGAGGTTAACTCAAAACTGTTTCTCTTGTTGACAGTCATAGATTTAGGTACTTTCCTGAGACTTTCTACTTCCTGTATAAAGGAGGAGTCTCTCACCTCTTCATCACTTGCCTGTGTGACAAATAAACCCCCTGTGCTTTAACTTCCCCACCCTACTGCCTCTCAGCATCAGAGATGATGGATTTGAGGGGTATTTTGGGAGGAGAGGGAATGAGAACCCTATCCCCAGGACACTAGCTCCCCAAACCATAATCTACTCTAGCAAGATGCTCCATGGTTCCAGGAGAGGAGAGGTCCCTGGTTCAGTTTACTCTGGTGAGGGAGGATGTTAAATTAAAATGGAATCTCTATTTGTTAAACTGAGGAGAAGGGGAGAGCAAGAAATGAAAAAGAATCTGCTTGGAGAGGATCTGAATGGGAGCGCTCCTTGCATTTTGTTCTCTGGTCCACGGCTGGCAATGTCTGCCTAGATGCTTAACCTTAGTTCTCATACATGTTTTCTGAAAGACCATGGGTTAAGGCTGAGACACTCATGAAGTAACTGGACCAGCAGCCTGGTTCTTGTGCTTTTCACTCCTATCAGAGAGGCTGAATATGAAAGAGTAGAGGTGAAGGGAATGCTAAAACTCTCCCTCAGGCCACCCCTGCAGCTGTGAGCACCTGCTTACAAGAGAGACTAGGCTAAGGGGGTTGGGGAAGTCTAGGAGCTAAATTTAGTCCAAAGTCTACAACTTAAATTGGGTGGGTATTTACCCACTTGGGGCTGGAGGGGAGATCCTAACCCAACTGAAATTTTTTTTTGGGTGCTGGGGAAGAACCCAGAAAATCACGTATACTAAGCATGATCCACCAGTGAGCTACACCTTCAGCTTCCAGCTGAACTTCTGAGACCTCACAGTTTATCCCTAAATACACCTGGACAGGACTAGAACCACCATCTGGTCCCCCAGCAAATATTAAAAAATGAGGCATACTGGGCAATGTGTTGTCCATCTGCATGCTTGTCTCTCTTGTACATGTCAAATTTGTTCCTATCACCACCACCCTCCCATCTTGATTCTCAGGGGTCTAGTTCCTCTGAACCCTTCCCTAAATTCCCCCTAGCACCCCAAAACTAGGGGCTTCTCCACCACATCTCTCTGCCATTTGGGTTACAGCTTCCTCTCTCAGACCCTTCATAGAGTTTCAGAGGTTAACAGAGGTGTCTGACCACACAACCCCACCTCCTCTTGGGGGCCAGAAAAAGGGGTTGCTTGGGGTCAGGTTCCCCTTCCTAAGAACTTCCACATTGTCTAGAGGAAGGAGTCCCGAGAGGCTGCACTGAATCCTAGCTTTCAAGTGAGAGAAAAAAAAAAGCACAATCCCCAGATGAGAGCCACTTGAGAAACCAGAATTTGGAGACAGTGAGGGGACTCCAGGGGCTCTGGGAAAGAGAAAAGAGGTGTTGGAGGCTGGGGGAACCCCACAAGGGGAAATGGCTGCATTCTCCACCTGTGATTGGTTCTCAGGCTCAGACCAAACTCCAAACCTGCCCAGCAACAGCCTTAAGAGGCTGAAGAGGGAGGAGAAAGGCTGGCCAGTCAGCTGAGCTGAGCCTCCACCCAGCTCACAGCTTGGTTTCCAGGAACTGTGGGGAGGGCTTGGTTTCTGCACTGCACCCTCCTCCATCTCAAGACTCCACTTTCAGCCTCCTTCATCTATAGGGCTTGCTTAGGTCCCATTTCCTTGGCTCCTCACATGTTTGACTCCCCTTAAAGGTTCATCAGAGGGGAACCCATCTGACATCTCTTTAGACTGAACAGTGGCATTCAAGGCTTGGCTTTCCTTGACCCCTTTTTCCTCATTCCAGTGTGATTTACCTTCCCTTCCATCATCCTTTTTTTTTTTTTTTTGGTACTGGGGAATGAACTCAGGGGCACTCGACCACTGAGGCACATCCCCAGCCCTATTTTGTGTTTTATGTAGAGACAGGGTCTCACTGAGTTGCTTAGCACCTCGCTGTTGCTGAGGCTGGCTTTGAACTCGCGATTCTCCTGTCTCAGCCTCCCTAAGTGCTGGGATTACAGGCTTGAGC
>CM053400.1:96307141-96324655 GCA_028644305.1 Xerus rutilus | reverse complement strand
ACCCGGCTCATCATCCTTTTTTTTTATTTATTTTTTTTTGGTACTGGAGATTGAACTCAGGGGCACTCGACCACTGAGCCACATCCCCAGCCCTATTTTGTGTTTTATGTAGAGACAGGGTCTCACTGAGGTGCTTAGCGCCTCGCCATTGCTGAGGCTGGCTTTGAACTCGCGATTCTCCTGTCTCAGCCTCCCTAAGTGCTGGGATTACAAGCGTGAGCCACCGCGCACGGCTCCATCATCCTTTTTACCTCCTTCCTCACCCGGTCTTCTTCCAAAATGCCCAATTCTGTCTTCTCAGCCACATCCAGCCCAGGGAAAGCCTGAGCCCAGGGTAGCACTGTGAGGTGAGGAAGATTGCTTGAGGAATCCTGTCCCCCTAGGCAACTCTGGTGTCCTTCACAGGATCCAGTCATGGGGTTAAACTGTTCAGGCCCTTTATAAATGGTCTTAGCCAGCCAGCTAGCCTGGCAGAAGAGAGGCAGAGATGAGGAGGCTGCCTCAATGGAGGGGCGTCTACTCCAGCACTCCTTCTTGGGAAATTTGACTTCCATAAATAAGAAACTCAGATCTCAGAACTGCAGGGTCACACCACCTCTAGAAAGTTATTTACCTTGAGAGAAAAAAGTGGACAGAGAAGGGCAGAGGGAGGAGACTAGGGTGAGACACTTCTGAAGAATGTGCCCTTGGCAGGACATCCAGTACTGCCTCAGCCCCTCCCTTACCCAGCCCCAAGGCCCAGCTCCTCCTCTAATCATTTCCTCTTGCAAGAATGGGGGGGAAAAATCATTTCCCTTTCCCTCCACCCCATGAAAAGCATGGGGTGCTTACCCAGCCCCAAGGCCCGGCTCCTCCTCCTGTAATTATTTCCTCTTGCAAGGGATAGGGGAGAAGAAATCATTTCCCTTTCCCTCCCTTTCCCTCCACTCCATGAAAAGCAATAAACCAAGAGCTTAACAGGAAAATTGCTAATAACAGAGAAGAAGGGGGAGGTGGAAAGACAGGGCCAAAGATGAGGAAAACAACCCCAAAAGGCCAGCTGCCATTCAGCTCAGCCCCAATTGAAAAAATACTACTAGATTCTGAGACTTTACAGAAAGAGCCTACCAAGAAACCCCCACAAGCCAGTCATGTCTAAACTGGGAGAAGTGGTGACTCCTAGTGGCTAGTGAGTGACCTGCAGGACTGGGGCTGGCCAGGATCTTCTGCCTCTGACCCAGGCACTTTTTATGGTGGGGGAGAGGTAAAGGAGATTGAACCCATGGATGCTTAACCACTGAACTACATCCCAAGCCCGCCTTTTTCTTAAGCTTTTTTTTTTTTTTTTTGGTACTGGAGATTGAACTCGGGGGCACTCAACCACTGAGCCACATCCCCAGCCCCATTTTGTGTTTTATGCAGAGACAGGGTCTCAATGAGTTGCTTAGTGCCTCGCTGTTGCTGAGGCTGGCTTTGAACTCGCGATTCTCCTGTCTCAGCCTCCCTGAGTGCTGGGATCATAGGCTTGTGCCACCGCGCCTGGCTTCTTAAGCATTTTTTTTTAACCTTTAATTTTATGTGGTGCTAAGGGTTGAATCCAGTGCCTCACATGTGCTAGGTAAGCATTCTACCACTGAGCCACAACTCCAGCTCCTACCCAGCGCCCCCACTTTTTTGTAACTTTATTTATTTTTGTATGTGGTGCCGAGGATCGAACCCAGTACCTCACACATGCTGGGAAAGCACTGTACTACTGAGCCACAACTCCAGCCCTCCCCAGCCCTTTTTTAAAATTTTTTACTCTGAGACAGGGTCTAGCTAAGTTGCTTATGGCCTTGCTAAGTTGCTGAGGGTGACTTTGAATTTATGATCCTCCTGCCTCAGGATCCTGAACCAGGAACCACTGGGGTTACAAGCATGCCCAACCCCGGGGCCTGAGCTCACTCTAATAGCCCTTGGTGCCCATACTCTCCTTCAGAAGCTGAGTACCCTTCCCACCTACAATTTTTTTTTTTTTTTTTTGGTACTGGAGATTGAACTCAGGGGCACTTGACCACTGAGCCACAATCCCAGCCCTGTTTTGTGTTTTATTTAGAGACAGGGTCTCACTGAGTTGCTTAGCGCCTCACCGTGGCTGAGGCTGGCTTTGAACTCGGGATTCTCCTGTCTCAGCCTCCCTAAGTGCTGGGATTACAGGCGTGTGCCACCATGCCCAGCTCCCACCTACAATTCTGAGCTCACACTGCTTAAGTGGCTCAGTTGGCTGTGTTCCCATAAGGACAATGAAAAGCATGTTTCTTATTTGTCATAGTCAACTTTAATAAAAAATAAATTAGTTCTTGGATAGGAACTATTTTAGGAGGTGGGAAGCAGGGATGGGGCTAGAGCATCTTATGCTAACATTTCTTTTTTCTACCCTCTGCCCAACTGGTCCCTGCTCCAAGAGGCAATCCTTTGGAGGTAAAGCAGGATTGACAGTGGCTGACCTCCCACCCTTAGCTAAGTAAGGAGAAAGGAATAGAGTCTAGGTAAAGGGAAATGGGAGTCAGAGAAAAAGGGGTGGTTCATTTTGAATTTGGGGAGTACTGGGGATGGAACCCCGGGTCTTGTGCATGCTAGGCAAGCACTCTACAACTGAGCGCCACCCCCAGTCCAAAAGGATGGTTTAGAAGCTGTGAGGGCCTGAACATAAGAAGAAATGAGGTTTAGGACACAAAATTGGATTTGATGGGGAAACCACACTTTTAGGTAGCTCAAATTAGTAAGGAACTGCAAACTTTCTTTTCTCAGCTTAGAAAAGTTTCAGGGAAACAAGTATTGTCCCCTCCTCACTCCGTATCACTCTATATAATTTTTTTTTGGAAGTGACACACATGTAAGGGGGTGTAAACCCCTGCAGGCCCAGATACACATCTGAGGACATCTATGCACACATACCATCACACCACATATACAGACCCAATCACACATCTTGATAGTCACTTTCTGTCACTTTGCCACCTGTAGTCACCCTGGAGGGAACCCTGGTGAGACTAGGACAGTCTAGAGAACCAGGGATTACAAAGTGGGTTGATTGAGGGGACCAATGATGGCATAAGAAAACCATAAGGAGAGGGTCTCCTGGAACCATTTCAGGCAGCTTCCAGGGGGCTCCTCTTCAGGACATGGGCACAAGAGCGGCAACAAGTGGCTGTGTAGTAGGGGTAGACGCAGAGCCGGGCCTGTACCACCAGGGGGCAATGTGGAGAGCTGTCCTTGCATTGATCATCTGGGGACAGAGGAGGCCAATAGGTACATCCATCCATCCATCTGGGGCTGTACTCCCCCTCCTACTGGTTCTTTCTCTCCTCCACCCAGACTTCAGCTAACTCTATTGGGGGTTGGGGAGAAGGAGGCATTTTACCAGGGCGCTGGTTGCAGGGTTGGCTGTTACAGGGTCTTTTCCTGGAGGGTCGTAGGTGAGGAGGGCATCGAGTGCTGACGGTCTGGTTGGCGCTCAGGCACTGGATCTCTCTTGTCTGTATGCCCCCTTGGCAGGAGCGAGAACACTAGGAAGACCACAACTATCATATCAGACCTTTGTTGATCCCAGGGTTCCTCTTTAACCGCAGGCTACCACCTCCCTCTCTGAAAGGTAGTGACAGCACATTATCTAGGGACATTATGAAATCCCAAGTAGAGAAGGCCCACCTGTCCTCCAAGTCTATAGAAAGCAGGACAATGTGAAACCTCAGCTGGGCTTGTCCTGGGGCTCAGAGACTTAGGGTGGGGCATATAGTGAGATGAGCCCTCCCCCTTCCCTGGAGGCTCAGGCTGAGCAGGGCAGGGAACCAGGCACTCACTGGACTCCAGGGTGTAGCAAACCATCGGTCCTGGCAAGCCTGACCCTGACAGGGCTGCAGGGCAGGGGGCCTGGGCAGGTGGGAACAGTTGCTAGGAGAAGTCACATTGAACTCAGTCCCCAGTTTGGACACACAGATGATATCTCTATGCTGTGTGCCAGAGCCACATTCTGAGGAGCACTAATGTAAGTGAAGGGAGACAGAAATCATTCCCAATTGTTGATGTAAACTCCCACTGGGACTGGAATTCCCTTTCTGTCCCCCTCCGAGACCCTCGGCTCACCTCACCCCAGGGCCCTGTGTACCAACACCATGTCATCTCACAGGGCCCCAAGCTGCAGGCACGCATGTCAGGAGGGCGGCTTCCTGGTGGACAGCTGTGTTCACTGGTTCCTGTTCCTGCTTCCTCTTGCCCTGCCCTAAGCATCTCCCCACTCCCAAGACAGACCACAGAACGTCTCTGGATTCCTGTCCCACATTCAGCTGAGCACTGTTGAGAAGCAGAGTGTCCTACATGAAGGGAGGTTGCTGGTGACTGGAACAGGAAGAAGGGGCCTTGGGATGGAAGTATCCTAGGTCCTGTTCCTAGGGGTTTGGCAATGCCCCAGAGGTATGCCCCAGTTGGGCAAGGGTAATAATAGCTACGTGTCCAGGACTCTGATGTGAGTTTTTTCTCACTTATCTAATGTGAGTTCCGAGTATCAAGCACATAATAGGTACTTTCGGTAAATGCATTTTGAGCTGTGTTAGGAAGACTGATAGGATGGACTGGATGTGGCCACAAGGGATGCAGGACTTCGTTAAGGGGGTGTGGAGCCCACCTTGGAACTCCAGTCGCTGTGGAACCAGGCTGTGGTACAGGGCCCCATGTCACAGGCCTCTCTGCTGGGGGGCTGGGGGGGCCCTGAAGCGCACTCCTGCTCATTCACTTCATTGCCGTTGTTTCCAACACAGCGAACTTGCCGGCTTCTCTGACCTCGACCACACCGGACAGAGCACTTAAGCGGGTGAGGGAAAATCCAAAGAGCTGGGCTGCATCCAGCATCCAGCATCCAGCTCTGTGGTTCTATGGCTTTTGAACCAGAATCTGCCTTTGATCCCACCCCTACCCCAGTGGCTACAGGCTTTTGTGGGTTGAGGAGGAGGTTGAGCATGGGGCTCCAGGCCCCCAATCTCTGGTTGTGTCTTATGTGACATATATTGGGGTTTCACATGAGATTCTGTTTTTAAAGTTTCTATAGATGAAGCAGGAAGTGGAAAAACTACTGATCTAGTTCACTGATGTCCATTTCTCCAGGGTCATCCTTGCACAGGCCCACTCACCTGGCTCCAGGCAGAGCCAATCTCCCAGTGGCCACAGAGACGCAGCTGACAAGGCTGGGTAACATTGGGCCTGGGAAGATGTCCACAGCGCTCTGGAGGCACAGAGGAGCCACCTGCCCCAAACTCTTGCCGGCAGTGCAGCTGGCGGTGCTGGATGCCTGGGCCACAAGAGCGACTACAGGATGTCCACTCACCAGTCTCCCAACTGTGGGCACAAGCAGGGCAGGGGAGAGGGAGAGACAGGGATTAGATGTATAGGGCTGCCACATGCAAGGAGAAGAAACGTACTGGGCATGGGGTCCCTTGGAAGAGAGTGGACACATCTAGCATTTGGAGTCTGGGTTCTTTGTGACAACTCAGACAGCCAGGGTTTTTTCTTGCTGTCTATGGAGTGTCAGCCATTCTTTTCTTTTGGTACTGAAGATTGAACTCAAGGGCTCTCGACCACTGAGCCACATCCCCAGCCCTATTTTGTGTTTTATGTAGAGACAGGGTCTCACTGAGTTGCTTAGTGCCTTGCCATTGCTGAGGCTGGCTTTGAACTCGCGATTCTCCTGTCTCAGCCTCCCTAAGTGCTGGGATTACAGGCTTGTGCCACCGTACCCGACTCAAGTGTCAGCCATTCTAATCTTTGCTTTTTTAAAAAAATTTTTATTTATTATTTATTTATTTGTTTATTTATTGGTACAAGGGATTGAACCCAGAAGGGTTTTACCATTGAGCTACATCCCCAGCCCTTTTTATTTTATTTTTTTAGGGGGGGACAGAGTCTTGCTAAGTTGCTTAGGGTCTCAACAAGTGCTGAGGCTGGCCTTGAATTTGTGATCCTCTTGCCTCAGCTTCCCAAATTACTGGAATTATAGGCATGTGCCACCCCACTCAGCAAAAGGAATTGTCAGTTAATTCACTTGCCTCTTTTGATTTCTGTCACGCCCCCCCCGCCCCCCCCCCCGCCCCCACTTGCTGCTGTTGATCAAACCTAAGGCCTCACCCATGCTAGGCAAGTGCTTTACCACTGAGCCACATCTCCAGTTATCTCAGCCATTCTAATCTAGTATTGTCAAGTTGAATGCATAGTCCAGGTAAGATCCTTTGTGTGTGGAGCAAGTCCAGGAGCAATTTGTGTGTTTCTAGTATCCTGACCCTCTTTGTGGGCTATACTCACTATGCAGGACACGGGGGGTTGTGGCAGGGTTCAGGGTTGGCTGGAGGCCTGGCACCCATGGCACAGTTGTGTTCGTCCAGCTCCTCTCCTGACTCTCGAGAAATGCACAGGAAAATGGGGCGCCAAACACCTGAAGGGGATGAGAGGGTAGTCAGGGGAGGCAGGATGGTTTAGACCCCATTTCCATGGGATCCCAGGTACCAGGTCAAGGTATGAATTCACAATCTAGGATATGGAGTTGAGAGTGTAGATGCCAGGAATATAGGTTTGAAGTCACCTTTTCCACAGGATGCTGAGCACTTGGAGTGTCCCACTCGTTTCCAGTATCCAGCTGGAGACCCCAGGGGTGTCCTGAGATGGGTTGGGGCAGGCATCTGGGGGATCCGTACCTGACGCTGGAGGGTGCCTGGGGTCCGAGCTGGGCGTGATACTGAAGCAGCTGGGAGCTCCCCTCTGAGCATCTCTGTGCAGGGGAGTTGCGCAGGCAAGTCAGGTGCCTCTCTACCACCCTGGAGCTCCTCTCAGCTTCTCCTTTATCTTTCTAGGTCTAGGGATCAATTGGAGTCTTACCAGGCTGCAGTTGAGGGACAGGAGGCTCTGCAGTGGTACTCTCGAGGACTGGAGGAGGTGAAGAGATGACATACTGATAAAAAACACCAGGGTTATCCTCCTGAAAGATCATCTGGGGAAAAGAGAAGGTAATGGAGGGGTGACACAGAGAGGCATAGCAACGGTGTTCCTCCCACTTGACCCCTATGGATTTGCTCTTAAAGGGAAAGACTTATCTCCCCAGGCCCCAGGCTCACATAGACATCCACAGGCTGGGTTGTGGGGCCTTCAGCTGACAGACTCTCTGCCTTTCCCTCCTCCCGAGGAGGACGGTTATACTGGAAGACAGTTCCACCAGCTGTGTAGGACCCAGGGGGATCCACAGCCCAGTTCCCATTGATGATGGACCGGCCCCCAGGGCCTCGAAGTGCTAAAACGGAAATTGGGGGTTAGTCATTCTGTCCTCCCCACTACTTTCTAAACCAGCGCATCCTACCCAGAGCTTAAGATACCCTAAGCCATCTCAGCCTCCTCTTTTCCCCAAAAGAGGAGGGAACTTCTCCCTGTTTGGCTTGTTTGTTGTGCTGAATAGGGGCCTAAAAAGCAGAACAAAGAAACCAGGAGTGAAATGGGACACGGGACTGGGGGGAATCCAGGGTACTCACCAAGGTAGTTGGAGCTGGGCCGATGCTGGGCAATCTGGAGCTGGGAGGCTCCAGCTGGAATCCATAGGATCTTCTGATAGCCCAGAGGGCCCCCTCGATCAGTGAGGTTCCCCGAAATGAGGCGACAGGTAGAACCATCACCCCCACAGACTCCACAGCCATCTGGACGCCTGCCAGACCCGAGGATCCCATCACAGCCAGGGCTCTGGGAAGAGGGAGGTGAGGCAGAGGTCACATGAAAACCAGATGCCACCTCCTACCCTGGTCCACTCAGAAGCCTCAGCTCATCACCTGTCTTGCTGTTTTTTTGTTTGTTTGCTTGTTTTGTTTTGTTTTTTAATGTTTTTTAGTTGTCAATTGACCTTTATTTTATGTATTTATATGTGGTGCTGAGAATCAAACCCAGTGCCTCACACATGCTAGGCAAGTGCTTTACCACTGAGCCACAACCCCAGCCCCCACCTGTGTTATTCTTGGTGCTACAAGTGAGAGCATGATCTTTATCAGCCCCACCATCCCCTGCCAGGCCCAAGAATGTATATGTGAGCCTGATGGGATCCCTTCTCAGTTTGGCAGGCAAGAACGCTCCCTGTCATAGTTTGTCTGTTATTTTGTTGTTGTAATGATGAATGAAACTCTGTATGTGTGTCTGGATGTCTGTGCACATGCACACCCTGTTCTCCCTCACCAGGCAGCGTCCAGCCACACAGATGTCTGGGGCTCCAGGCTGACACAAAGTCCCATCCTGGACCTTTTCGGTGTGACGGACATAGAAACGGAAGCCACGGGGACGGCAGTTCAGCTCACAGCGTCGGGATCCCTGAACTAAGAGACAAGGTAGAAGGTTGGTTTAGTGGGGTTGCTGGTGAGAGGCGAAGAGGGAAAGAGCTGAGTCCTGACAGCAGCTTTACTTATATTATCTATGGGACATCTTGAGGTTGTGTCAATTGGTGTAGCTGAAGGGAACATGACAATTCTGCACAATGAAAGATTGGTCAGAGCCTGGCATGTCAGGAGGCTGAGGCAAGAGGACAGCAGTTTCAAAGCCAGCCTCAGCAACTTAGAAATGCTGTAAGCAACCTAGTGATACCCTGTCTCAAAATTAAAAAAATAAAAGACTGTGGATATGGCTCAGTGGCTAAGCACCCTTGGGTAAGCCCTGGTACCAAAACAAAAGCAAAAAAAAAAAAAAAAAAAAAAGATTGGTTAGGTCAATAGAGGCCACTGAGACCATCAAGATTTAAGACCATCAAGATTTGTTTTTTGTTTGAGATGGGGTTTCTCTATATTGTCCAGGCTGGTCTCAAAGTCCTGAGGTTAAGTTATCCTCTTGCCTCTGCCTTCCTAGTAGTTGGGACTATAAGTGCTTGTCATTGCTCCTGGCCATTAAGGGGACTTTTAACATCTATGATTACATGAGTTCAAAGCTCATAAGGATTTGTCTTGGTGCAACTGATACCACCAGGACCTATGGCACCTCTGCACCTACTATAATGTCTAAACAGGATCTCTGGTGGTCTAGACAGGATCTCTGGTGTCACATCAACCTCCCACCTCTTAGCATGGACATATTCCCAGAGGAAGCTAACCAAAGGACACTTCTGGACACTTCCCTCTCCCAGCTTGACCCCTTTGCTAACCATTTGTCACCATCTGTCAGCTAAAATCCCCTCCCCTTTCCAGACCTGTGCTAAATCTCGCTGGCCCAGCTCTGGGGAGTAAGAAAGAAAGTAAGACACAGAGGAGAAAGAAAAGGGCCTGCATGGAGAAACGAAGGGCTGGATATCTTCCAGGGCTGAGAGTGAGCAGGTGTCCCCCTCTTTCCATCATGCTTAATACTGAGCTACCCCTGCCCTGGGGGTAGGCTAAAAACCTCACCTTCAGTGAAGGGCTCCCACTGGTACAGCTGACCCATGAATTCCTGGGAGTCAAAGGCTGCACACTGTAGGGCCCGGGGGTCTGGCTGCTCAGGTGGGCAGGGCTGAGGTGGGGGGGATACAAAGGAGTGATAACCAGGAAGGGCTACTCAGGCGAGGGCCAGGGCTGGATTTGGGGAATAGGGGAAAGTTTGAAAGAGCCCCAAACCCCTACCCTGAGATCAGATGCCAGGGCCCTTCTCCCTCAGGTCCAGGTCAGATAGGATGAGGACCCAGACTCAGTGTTAGGGAACCAAGTCTGGGCTGGGGAGAGAAGGCCCAAGGAAGAACTCACCCCTTGGCTGCAGGCTCTCAGCTGTTCACTCTCCCCAGAACATCTTGGGACAGGGCTACTAGGAGTAAAGAGGCTCCAGAGGGAGCTAGAGTGGGGACCAGCATTCAGCAGAGGCAACCAGCCATCTGGTGGATGAGGGGCAGGCTCCATGGGGGACTCATGAGGATTTCCCCCAGGTCTCCAATGCCTTCGGCTCTGCTGACCTTGTCCCCGAGGGACAGAAGGGAAAGGATCAGGGCGGCTTCCTGCTAACCAAGGACTGGCCCAACCCTGGGAATTTGGCATTCTTGGATGAGAGAACATGTGGAAAGAGCCACTTTCTCCCAAGGAAGGGGAAGGTGAGGGAGACCCTGTGCCAGAGGCTTGGGTTTTGGGGTGAAGCTGTGTGGGGACAGGACTGGTTCTTGGGTGTATCTCATTCTGAACAGTTTCAGATTTTGGGGGTCCTTCTGGGAGGGATAGGGTATGGGCAGATGGTTCTGGAAGAGGGAGCTGAGTTTGGGAGCCATGGTTTGCAGAGGATGGCTCTGCTCTCGGAGTCAGGAATGGAAGGGGTCCTTCCCTTCTAGAAGAGGTCTGGGGAAGTTCAGGTCTGGGTGACCTCCGGGAGTGCCTGCGGCTCCTATGCAGTGGCAAGGCAAAGGGTACTCTTCCATAGCCAAACATTCCTGGCTTGATGGGGTCTCGAACTCGGGACCTGAAGAGGTGTTGCAGACATGGGGTCATAGCTCTAGCCATCACTGACCTCATCTGTCTAGTCTACAACTTGGCACCAAAAACCAGCTTCCTGGACCACAGTGTCCTTTACTTTCCTTTTCTACACCAAGCCCCCACCCTTTTGCCCAAGGCCCACCCCTGTCCTCAGAGCCTTACCTCTGGGACCCTTGAGCTTCCTGGGTCTCCTCTTTCCCCAGTTGGGAAGCAGGACCTCGAGGAAGGCCACCCCTTCCCTGAGGCTGTGGCCTGTACAGGGGGTGGGTTTCTCGGGAAGTCTGAGGTCTAGGGCCCTGACCCCGGGGTCGAAGGGCTTCTGGATGTCTTGGGGGTCGGGGAGGGAAGGGCAGGCCTGGGCGGAGTTGACATGTCCGGCTTCTGCGCTGTACCCCCACCCCACAGGGCTGGGAGCAAGAGGCCCACTGGTCCCAAGATCCCCAGACACCCTCAGGGCTCCAGCCCTCCTGTGGGGGTGCCTGAGGAGACTGTTCAGACAACACCTACATAGAGAAAAAGGGCAGATAGAATTAGAGTGATTTGAGGGGAAACCATACAGAGTACCTAGTCCAGGCCTGGAGGCTCAAGGAGTTGTTACTAGCTGAAGGTCAGAGCAACATTGGAGGCAGAACTCAGCCTTCAGTGTGTTCCTTGTCAAGTGTCTGGGAGTTAGCAAGGGAGGCTGAGGGTGCCGAGCATGAGTGAAGGGGACCACAGCTCAGCAGAAGGTGTGTGAAATGGAGACTTGGCCTGGAGAGGCAGCATGGGAGGTTAGGGAAGATGAAAAGACCCCAGGCAGGGGCTGGCTTCTGCGCATTTGCCCAGGACTCACCTCCTGGTCCAGACAGAGCTGGAGGAGGGACAGAAGCAGCATAAGACAAAGCTGGGGCCTGCAAACCAAAGGCAGAGGATGCTTCAGGCTGAGCCAGAGGTGTTGCGACACTGCCCGCCTCCACAGTGGACTCCCACTTCTGCCAACTTCTCAGAAAGCAGAAGTTTCTCCTCACTTTCCCGGACCCTCCCAGTGACCCTTTCGCTCATATCCATGGACAGAGCCTTCCCTCCTCACTGGCCGCCCCTCCTCTTACCTGCCCGCCCACTTCTCCATCGCTCCGCCCTCCACTGCCCCTGGGCAAGGGAAGAGGGGACTGGCCAGGATCGCTACTCAGGCATCTGGGCGTGGAGGCTGCACTCTGCAGGGACAGAAGCCGGTCGTTACCTCTCCTGCAAGCTGGAGGGCTGAGGGCTGTAGGACATCTCAGGATGCAGGGGTCGGGGAGACTGGTCCAACCCTTTATGATCCTGAGGGTGAAAACAGGAAGAATGCTGCCTTCGTCCATCTGCCGAGGCTACAGGGTGGGGGTCTGACCTCAGCCTCCCAACTCAGCTTGGTCCCCTCCCCTTGGCCCTGTAGGGACTTCTCAGCTCCTCCCTAAGTCCCGAGGAGGGGCTGTGTGTAGGGCAGCTCAGGCACAAAAGCAATTCTTCCTCAGGGTTTTATCTGGCTCCCACTCCTGCCCTCTCAGGGCTCTTTGAGAAGGTGAGGAGGGAGGCTAGGGGAGGATGTGTCAGACAGCCCGCACCCCCCACAACCACCGCTGTTTCCTACCTGACTCCTGGCCTTTTCTTCCTTTCTTTGCTAAGCTCCTTTATGGAAGGAACAGTCAGGCACTTCTCAAACTGCCTCTGACGCTTTTGGCCAAGGGATAAACTAAGTGGGTTGATGGCTTCATCTCTAGAGAAGAAGAGGGTAATTTAACCTCCCCATTCAGCGTGGGCTCTGTGGGGGCTTATTTCGTGCAGTTATTTTCCTTTTGGAAAAAATTATATTTTCTTTTGAGGCACAGCTCTAATGGCTAGGGAAACCTGGGAAGGAGAGAAACGCAGCCAGAGCTGCCCTTGCTGCCCAGTCACAGTCCTTTCATTCTGGAATGCTGGGAAGTCCATTCTGGAGTCTAGCTTTGAAAACGAGGGGAGTGGGGTTTGGTCAAAGCCTGACTCTCCTACCAGTGCCCTCCAGTCCCTTCCTTCTCACTAAGAACCCTTCCCACCCCTATCCTCATCCCTTCTTAGTTCTGCTTTCCAGGAAAAAAAGCACTGTTTCTGTTGGATCTGAAAGGCACCAGGCAAAGAATCCAAGAAGGTTGAGCCAGCTCAAGGGCAGGAACATGACAGAGGGAAGGGTAGGAATGTGCTTGGGGGTAGCAACACTCAGCTCCACTCCCCTCTGTGGTACCCCAGGATTCAGAGTTAGAGGGAGGGATCAAAGTGGTTGAGCCACATGGCAGGGCCACCTCAGTTGCTTGGGGCTGGAGAGGGGGTTGATGGTGGCCTCTCTTTCCCCTGGCTGGGCTGGCCACTGAGGTCAGCAATTCCACCCTGATGGGAGGGGAGATGGGGTTCCAGAGAAGGACCCATATTCCAACCCAACTTTCAGCCCTCTGCCTGGATATTACTTGGGGCTGAAGGGAAGCAGAGAGGAGGTAGTGGTCACTGCCTGCTGGTCCCCTCTCCACTCCCTCTCTTCCTGTACTCTCCATTCCCCATGTCAATTCTTGCAGCTTTGCTCCATGGGTCTACCCAGTACACATAATCCTGTCCTGAGCTGGCTTTGGCAGTTCCCTGGAGAAGTGAGGGGTGGGGGTGACGTGAGCTCCCGGGGCTGGGGCCAGGCCTGGCTCCCTCTCTGGAAAAGTCCCACCCCACCCTCCCCTGCACAGCTGGGCAGGGGGCCGATACCCTCTGCTCTGTGGAAACAGACACATATTTGTGCTTTTCACCCCTTTTCATGTCCTTCATTTGGTGTCTCTCTCTGACCAGGGAGAGGAAAGTAGAGGTCAGAAGTGGTCACTCTGATGCCAGGCTGGACTCTGGTCAGGACAAACCTGGGCTCCTTCTGGCCACACCTCCCTACTCTGGCCAGTAAAGATCAAGGAAAGAGACTTGAGCAGAGCTAATCCCTTCACCAACACCCAGGGGAACTCACCTCTAGGAAATGGGCCATTTGGGGAGGGGAGGCTAGATAGTATGGTTCTGGGCTAGCCATGGAGAGTCCCTGTCCTGGGCCAGAATTCCTTGGTCTTCATCTTGCCCTCTCCTGGGTCCTGGAGGACTATCCCAACACCCAACAGGTGTTTTTCCTTTGGGTCAACATCCTCCGCCATCAGGCTGAACTGTACCAAGGGCACTCACCTACATCCCTGCCAGGGACCCTACCGCTCAATTCCAGGAGTGAAAGTGTCCGGGTGGGGAGGTCGGGGGTGGGGAGGGCATGCCCTCGAAGAAAAGCATCGTTCTAAGGGGAGGGAGGCTGAAGGCGCCGGAGCGTGCAGGGAGGTCTTGGGTATGTTTTCCAACTTTACTATGTGACTTAGGAATTTTGGCTCATTTTCCCGCCCGCATGATGGGGCCAGAGTACCAGCGGAGCAGACCCCCTCCCCAGGAATTCGACCCTAGGAGCTGGAGGATCTTCTGAGGCCACCAGAGCTGGGGCCGGGGTCGTGGTGGGGGCGCGACCGTACAGCTCCGGGAGTGGAGGCGGCGCGGGTTGGCGGTCTAATAACGGGACGAGTGAGGAGGGGCGGCTGGGCGGGGACAGGGGAGGCTCTACCTGCTCTGCGCGCCCCCGGCGGCCCGCGGACCCGTCTGTACCAGGGCGCTCTCTCTAAGCAGCCTGGCTCTGCGGCTGCCACTGCGGTCCCAGAGCCGGCTGGGGACACTGCGCCTCGGGCCGAGGCTCCGCCCCCGCGCCCCGCCCCACAGCGCCCCGCCCGCCCGCCACGCGCCAGGGCCCGCGCCCCTCGGCTGCCCGGAGGCGGGGACCACCGACCCCACGGCTCCCAGCCTGCCCCGCCACCCACCCTGAGGCTGCGGGCGGTCGCCCCTTGGTGCCGGGCGCCCCCCGACGGCTAGACTGGGAGAAGCCGAGGCGTGTCGGCTTAGATCTGACTGCTAATTTGGAGGCAGCACTGTCTCCGCAACCCGGCTGGAGCTCGGGACTCCCAACACCACAGGCCTCCAGACCGACGCTGGTAGGAGCACTGTGCCTTCCCAGGCTTGGAGGCCTCGAGAGCCGCAAAGGGCCCAGGTGGCGTCTGTACCCGGTGGCCTGGGCAAGCCGCGGGCCCCAGAGTGGAAAGCTGGCCTCGGATGGAATTGACCCTGCGTGACCACAGATTCACATGGGTCAAAAAGGCCCTCTCCTCCACATAGCCTCCCCTGCAAGCCCAGCCACCTCTGCCTCTCCCATGTGGAGCAGTAAACCATGTGGTTCTGATTGCTGAGGACCTCTGTGAGCCTCGGTTTCTCCATCCATAAAGTTTTACACACGGGGGAGTAGCGTAAGGAAGGTGTGCTAATTTATGAGTCAGACTGATCTGAATTCGAATTTCAGCTGGAGCACCTGCCGGTTCTGTGATCTTACATGAATACTACAACCTCTCTGCTGCAGTTTTTTCATCTATGAAATGGGGCTAATTTGAGGTATAAGATAAACTTGAAGGTATCTATCCATTTATATCTGCAAGAATGCACCTCAAGGGCTGGGGTTGTGGCTTGGTAGTAGAGCACTTGCCTAGCATGCGTGAGGCACTGGGCTTGATTCTCAGCGCCACATATAAATAAAATAAAGGTCCATCAACAACTAAACAAAAAAAAAATTAAAAAAAAAAAAAAGAATGCACCTCAAGCTCAGTAGTGTTGATGACATTAGGGGAGGAGTACAGGGTTTGGAGAGCAGTGGAAAAGGCCTTCACATTTTACTCTGTACTTTTTTTTTTTTTTGGTACCAGGGATTGAATTTAGGGGCTCTCGACCACTGAGCCACATCCCCAGCCCTATTTTGTATTTTATTTAGAGACAGGGTTTCACTGAGTTGCTAAGTGCCTTGATTTTTGCTGAGGCTGGCTTTGAACTCAAGATACTCCTGCCTCAGCCTCCTGAACCGCTGAGATTACAGGAATGTGCCACCGTGCCCAGCTGTATGTTTGTATTTTTAACCACACGCATCAATGTATTGATGTTAAAAATAAGTCACATAGCCGGGCCGGTGGCACAAGCCTGTAATCCCAGCACTTAGGGAGGCTGAGACAGGAGAATCGTA
Organism: Xerus rutilus; assembly: GCA_028644305.1. NCBI lineage: Eukaryota > Metazoa > Chordata > Mammalia > Rodentia > Sciuridae > Xerus > Xerus rutilus. The sequence goes on along the minus strand of CM053400.1, from coordinate 96,309,109 downwards.
AGTTCAAAGCCAGCCTCAGCAATAGCGAGGTGTTGAGCAACTCAGTGAGACCCTGTCTCTACATAAAACACAAAATAGGGCTGGGCATGTGGCTCAGTGGTCGAGTACCCCTGAGTTCAATCCCCAGTACCAAAAAATAAATAAATAAAAATAAGTCACATAGCCAGGCGCGGTGGCACAAGTCTGTAATCCCAGCACTCAGGGAGGCTGAGACAGGAGAATTGCGAGTTCAAAGCCAACCTCAGCCAACAGCAAGGTGCTAAGCAACTCGGTGAGACCCTGTCTCTACATAAAACACAAAATAGGGTTGGAGATGTGGCTCAGTGGTTGAGTGCCCCTGAGTTCAATCCCTGGTGCCCAAAAAACAAAATAAAACAAAAAATAAGTCACATGTGTAAAATGTCAGGCATAGTGGATAATAAATGATCACTATTTTTTTCTATTTTATTTTGGTTTTTGCTACTAGAGATTGAACCCAGGGGTGCTTTATCACTGAGCTACAGCCCTTTTTGATTTTTATTTTGAGACAGGGTCTCACTGAGTTGCTTAGGGCCTCCCTAAGTTGCTGAAGCTAGCAATCCTCCTGCCTCAGCCTCTTGAGTAGCTGGGATTATAGGTGGGTGCCCCGACCCGCGGGGCAACAACGGGGACACGCGGGAACCACCTAAGAGAATGAAACAAACAAGGGGCGCGAAAGAACGGAGGCAAGACAGGATTCTGATCAAACCTCCAAATCTTTATTAAGAACAACGGTATATATGTATTTTTAGGGGAGGAGGGAGGAGAAAAGAAAGGAGCTGTCCTAAGCTGATTGGTAGGCAGAAGGGGAGCTGTCGCAAGGTGACTGGCTAGTCAGGGAAAGGAGAAGGGGAAGGAATTTGACTTTGCCGCGCGCGGGCAGTTTTGGCGCGCGCGGGGTTTTTCTCTGCGGTCCCGCTCAACTGGGAAATGGAGCCGAGCAGGAAGTGACTTAGGCCTTTTGGCTCCCAACATTTCCTCCCTCTTGTTTTAAAAATGAGGGTGGGCCTTAACCGACTGGGGGAGCAGTGACCTGGTTCCTCCCGTGGGTTTCCCAGGCCCACTAGTCATGGCTCTTGGTATCTTTTGGGGAGGAGAGGCAGAGCCAATTGGATGTGTGTAGATACCAACCTCTATGCAAACCAGGTATACTCACAGGGAAATCCGGAGGGGGTCGAGAAATTTTTATGACTCTCCCTGGGAAAAAGGAGGTCAGAAATTTCTATAGACCTTCCCTTGCAGTGCTTTTGTTCTGCACCCAGATCGGTACCCATACCCATCTTCTCCGTGGGAAGTAGGTAAGCATTCCTCCGGTCATCATGCTGTCCCCATAGGGAGAAAGCTCTGGTAGGTTGAATAGCCCAGCCCTTGATCTACCATGTCCAAGCGATGGTAATGGACCTGTATAGGCTTGGCCAACACAGAATCAACCTGTTGTTTTATAAAACCGGTGAGTTTTTTGAAAACCCATGGCCCAAAGGACAAGATGAGTAGGAAGCCGAAAAGGGGCCCGAGGAAAGGTAGGAGGTACGGGAGGATTCCGTTGAGTCCGCTCCAGAGGGGGTTTTCAAATAGCTGTCTTCGTCTCTGTACCAGATCTTCCTGGAGCCTTCTTATCTTATCTCGAACGATTCCCGATTTGTTGGCATAGAAGCAGCAGCGTTCCTGTAAAGCCAAGCAGATACCTCCCTGCTCTGCAGTAAGGAGATCTAAACCTCTACGGTTTTGTAGGACTACTTCAGCCAAGGAATCAGTCTGATCCTGTATATCATTGATGGTTCCAGAAAGGGCCTGAACATCATCTATCAGTTGGAGAGATAACTTATTATAGGAGTGAATGGCTACACCTAGGCCTGCAGATCCAGTGGCCGCAGCGCCGGTAATGCCAAGGCTGACAAGCAAGGGAATAAATTGGACTGCTCGTTTAGAGCGCCCTGCTATGTAATCTAG
>CM053400.1:96284370-96306641 GCA_028644305.1 Xerus rutilus | reverse complement strand
CGCGGCGACTCTTGGGGGTGCCTGGCCAGGGCTTCCTCGGCGGACGTTCTCGTTGGGGGCTCCCAAATGCCCGACGTTGGGCGCCAACCTGCCCCGACCCGCGGGGCAACAACGGGGACACGCGGGAACCACCTAAGAGAATGAAACAAACAAGGGGCGCGAAAGAACGGAGGCAAGACAGGATTCTGATCAAACCTCCAAATCTTTATTAAGAACAACGGTATATATGTATTTTTAGGGGAGGAGGGAGGAGAAAAGAAAGGAGCTATCCTAAGCTGATTGGTAGGCAGAAGGGGAGCTGTCGCAAGGTGACTGGCTAGTCAGGGAAAGGAGAAGGGGAAGGAATTTGACTTTGCCGCGCTCGGGCAGTTTTGGCGCGCGCGGGGTTTTTCTCTGCGGTCCCGCTCAACTGGGAAATGGAGCCGAGCAGGAAGTGACTTAGGCCTTTTGGCTCCCAACAGGTGGGTGCCACCACTCTGAGCTGGTCACTATTACCTTTAAATTTTTATCTGCCATTTACTCATGAGTCCAGTTTTGTTGAATCTATTCAGTGTTCTAAAGCTACTTTTATTTTATTTTCTCAGCACTGGGGATTGAATCTAGGGTCTCTCTGCTACTGAGCTACATTCCTCACCCTATTTATGTTTTTATTTATTTATTTATTTATTAGACAGGGGCTTACTAAATAGCCTAGGCTGGCTTCTAATGTGCAATCCTCCTGCCTCAGCCTCCCAAGTAGCTGGGTGTATAGGCATGCACCACCGTGTGCGGTGAAACTGCTTATTTATAAGTGATGTAGATGGTGCATGCCTGTAATCCTAGAGGCTTGGAAGGATTGCGAATTTAAAGCCAGCCTTCAGCAATTTAGTAAGTTCCTGAGCAGCTCAGAGAGAGCCTGTCCATATGTGTGTGTGTGTGTGTGTGTGTGTGTGTGTGTGTGTGTGTGTAAAGAGACTGAGGATGTGGCTCAGTGGTAAAGACCCCCTGGGTTAAATCTCTGATACCAAAAAAAAGTTAAAAAAATAAAAGCGACTTGGAGATCAGTTAATAGTGGGCTCAGCAGAAGCAGATGTTAGGTCTAAGTATATGATGGGTAAAAATATAAAATGCTTTTAGGGCTGGGGATGTAGCTCAGTGGCAGAGCAATGCCTTGCATGCTCAAGGTCCTCTGATACCCAGCAAAAGAACAGCTTTTATTTTACTTATTTTGCAGTATTAGGGATAAAACTCATGCTAGGAAAGTACTCCAAAACAGAGCTATACCCCCATCACTTCTTCTTTTTTTTATGTTATTTTATTTTATTTTATTTTTGGTACTGGGGATCAAACTCAGGGGCACTCGACCACTGAGCCACTTCCTCAGCCCTATTTTGTGTTTTATGTAGAGACAGGGTCTCACTGAGTTGCTTAGCGCCTCGCCATTGCTGAGGCTGGCTTTGAACTTGCGATTCTCCTGTCTCAGCCTCCCAAAGTGCTGGGATTACAGGCTTGAGCCACCGCGCCCGGCTCTTTTTTTATTTTTTTGAGACAGTGTCTTGATAAATACCCAGCCTTACCTGGAACTTGCTTGAACTTCCTTTCTACTGCCTCAAACAAACTGGTTTTATTTATTTATTTATTTATTTATTTATTTATTTTCTGCACCTGAGATGATATGAGCTTTACCCAAACTATCGCCCTCTGTCCTCATTAGGCAAGGACTGTTACATCATTTACAGATTTGCAAACAAGAAGACAAATCCAGGAATTTGCCCCAAATCTCATACCTAGAAAAGGAAAGAGCCTTTTTTCTTTTTCTTTCTTTCTCCCCCCACCCCCCAACCCCGGTCCTGGGGATTGAACCCAGAGCTGCTTTACCATTGAGCACATCTCCAGCCTTTTTTATTCTTTATTGTGAGACAGGGTCTTACTAAGCAGGTTGCTAACGCTGATTGTGAACTTTCAATCCTCCTGCCTCAGTCTCTAGAGTTGCTGGAAATACAGGCTTGTGCCACCTCAGCCAGAGAGAACCAGTTTTCTAATCTAGCACTGTTATCTGCATATGTTGTGTGCAAGTGAAATTTTTCAAAAAATGTTTTTGTAGTTGTAGATGGACAACATGTTCTTATTAATTTTTATGCAGTGCTGAGGATCGAACCTGGTGCCTCATACATGCTAGGCAAGCGCTCTGCCACTGAGCTACAGCCCCAGCCCCTGCAAGTACGATTTTTAAGAAATGTAACTGAGTTTACTTGATAACTTCCTTTCTGACAGTACATTCAGAAAGTTTGATTTGTGTTGAATTAACACTGTTTGAAATTAAGGTCTGAAGTGAGCGATTGTCCCTATTCTAATACTGATGCTAAAGCCAATGTGTGTAGGTCAGTCCCAGAAATTAACATGAAACTGTCTTTTTGTGTAGGATCATAGTAATTATGTCCAAAAAGCCTGGTGTTTGCCTTTCTGCCTCTCAGGATCATGGTTTGCTGAACTCCTTTGTTCAAAAGAGACACTCCATGCCAGGCTGGTCTCCAGCCGTGAATTTTCTAACCCATTGCATTATCACATAGTCTCACACTGTTCTGTCTCAACAGTGCTGTTTTGTTTGGTTTTGTTTTGTTTGCACCACTGGGGATTAAGCCCAGGAGCACTCTACCACTGAGCTACATCCCAGCCCTTTTTATTTCTTCATTTCTAGTCAGGGTCTTGCTAAATTGATCAAGTTGGTCTTGAATTTGAGATCCTCCTGTCTCAGCCTCCTGAGTAAGTGGAATAATAGGCATGTGCCACCAGCTCTAATACTGTTCTTTTGACATATTGGCCTTGGCTTGGTCCAGTTAGCCCACTGCCCATGACTGTTATGGAAGCACCTGACATCTTCTGTTCTCTCTCAGGAGCCCAGAGGGCGGGAATCCCACCCTGGTGTTCACCTTTTTTTTTTTTTTGGTACTAGGGATTGAACTCAGGGGTACTTGACCACATCCCCAGCCCTATTTTGTGTTTTATGTAGAGACAAGATCTCAGAGTTGCTTAGCACCTTGCTGCTGCTGAGGCTGGCTTTGACCTTGTGATTCTCCTGTCTCAGCCTCCCAAAGTGCTGGGATTACAGGCGTGAGCCACCGTGCCCAGCTGGTGTTCACCTTTTTTATCTACCACCTCACCTTACTCATAGCAGGCATTTAATAAATGCTTGTGGGATGAACCTATGAGCAAGAAATGCTGAGCACTGCTTCTGCTCTGGCCACATTCCAGCACTTTCTGTTTGTTGTCTTGCTCCACTACAGTTAAACTGGCTCTTGGGTGATGAAATAATGGAGAAACAGGATGTGAACCATTGGGTAAGGTGAGGATCAAGGCATGAATAGGGTATTCTGGACTTCTAATCGCTGCCCTCTAGATGTCAAGTTTTGTCAGAAATTCCCACAGCCCAAATTTTTCTTGATTTGATTTCCATATTTCAACTTAGTAGTGATTTTCAGGCAGGCCCAGGGGACCTAGTGACAGATTTTGCCTCTGTACCGCCCTGAACCATATGACTGTCTGTTGATTGGTGTTCCCAGAACAGAAATTATCCAGTAAATATTTATGGAATTAAATGAATTGATCAGACATGACCTTGGCAATCATTTAGGTCTACAAACTCATCAGTACTTCGACAACTATGTTAAGTGATTTGAACTCATGTGCACATCTTCCTACATCTGTTTGGGAAATAGCCATAATCTAAGCGTCTGGATCAGGCCTCCAGAATGGTTGAGAATGTTTGTTGTCTGCTAACTGGGAAAATTTCTTAGATGATAGTCTTTGGTATAGTCTCCACATACTACTGTTTTGTAGATTTGGTAAACCCATGCCTGTGGGCTAGAGATGCAGCTCAGTGGTAGAGTGCTTGCCTAGCTTGGGCAAGGCCCTGGGTTCAATTCTCAGTTCTGCAAATTAAAAGAGGAGGATGGAAAAGACTGCATTAAGTGAAGACTAAAAGCTGATCATCATGATGCCCAGAGCTCTTTGCTGAGGATACTTTCAGATTCCAACAGGACTCAGGTCAGGATTTGCCCATGACAAAGAATAAGTACATACATGTGTTTTTTTTTTAACTATATTTTTTAGTTGTTGATGGACTATTTATTCATTTATTTTTATGTGGTGCTGAGAATTGAACCCAGTGCCTCACACATGCTAGGCAAGTGCTCTACCACTGAGCCACAAACCCAGTTCATGTATGTATTTTTCATAGTGGGTTGATAATGGTCCTATGCTAAGGGGTCAAGAGAAATTACATCACTATCTGAACAGAACCTATCTTTTTTGCTAAGAAATCTGGCATCAGATATGCCACCAGGGCTGAGTTCTGTGATACTGTCTCAATATGGCAGGTTGTATCATGGAGCTCCTGGACCAGAGTGTGAGGCAGACGTGAGCTGGGGAGGCTCAGCAGTGGCTGAGGGCAGATGCTGTGGGCTGAGAGGTGGGTGGGACATAAGGAAGGGTCGCGGGGGCCAGGCCTATGGACTGAAAGCATTTTGAGAAAACAGAGCAACCTATTGTTTTATTCCTAAATCTGAAATTGCACTTATTGTACTGACCACACATAACCCTGTGATCAATTCCCAAATCAATTGCAGATGCAGAATTAAGGGCAGGAAATAGAGCATTTTGTCTTAAGGACGGAAGGTGACAGAGACCCAACTCTCTTGCCCTCAAGAGCTCCTATGAAGCTGGATGCAGTCACACACGCCTGTAACTCCAGCACTTTGGGAGGCTGAGACAGGAGAATCGCAAGTTCAAAGCCAGCCTGAGCAACGGTGAGGTGCTAAGCAACTCAGTGAGACCCTGTCTCTACATAAAACACAAAATAGGGCTGGGGATGTGGCTCAGTGGTTGAGTGCCCCTGAGTTCAATCCTTGGTACAAAAAAAAAGAGTTCCTATGAACATATAATAGACCATATGATAAGGTCCCAGCTTTCAACCTGTCCACTCATTGTAGAAGTAAAGTTTCCATGTAAAGCAGAGACACACAGAGAAGTCAGCTCTGGAGGTGACAAGGCCCTGTCCCTGGTTTCAGAAGGGGGAGGGGGCACCTTCTTTCAGAGTTAGGGAGTACAGCAGAGGGAACAGGAATTAAAAAAAAAACCTGAGCAAGTTTTTTCCACCAGCTGAGCCTCAAGACAGGGCTTCTTTCTCTCTTGAGTTGTCATGGGTCCTGGGCCTCTAGCCACAGGTCTGACTCAAGAAGGAGACCATGGTAATCTTCCCCACACGGATCTTATGCTGATGCCTAGAAGTTTCCTTACACTTCCAGAGAAAGCCAGTTTAGTGTCAAATTAATCTTTTTTTTTTTTTTTTTTTTTTGGTACTGGGGATTGAGCTCAGGGGTACTCGACTACTGAGCCACATCCCCAGCCCTATTTTTTTGTGTTTTATGTAGAGACAGGGTCTCACTGAGTTGCTTAGCACCTCGCCATTGCTGAGGCTGGCTTTGAACTCGCGATTCTCCTGTCTCAGCCTCCCTAAGTGCTGGGATTACAGGCTTGAGCCACCGCGCCCGGCTTCAAATTAATCTTGACAATTTGTGCTGAGGACCTAAGAAAGGCAGACAGACATAAAAGGATAAGAATAAGGGTACAAAACTCACGACCACGGCCAGAGGCAGGCAGGCCAGCCAAAGGAGAGGCAAGAATTTCATACATACCAAGGCCTTGAAGTCAGAAATAGGAGTATCCAGGCCCGCTGGGAAGGAAGCACAAGTTGAGGCAGGAGGGAAAGCACTCGGCCTCTGACCAAATGCCCAGGCTCATCTGGGTGGACAGAGAGTGGATGAAGAGGGGGGATCATGTCCCGGTGCCGAAAGACCTCCCTTCTCTGCTTGTGGCCTTCTCTGTCCTTGAGGCTTCTGGATCTGATCCCGGCTCTTAGCTCAGCACGCAAAGCCTTTGCCCTCTGGCCTCAGCCTGGCTCTCTAGCTTTACCCACCCCAAGCAGATGAAGCACCCCACCTAGGCCTGTGTCCCAAAAGCCCCCTGTGGAGACACAACTGTGTTCCTGAGAGAGCTGTCGCTTCCTGGGACAGCCCGTGCCCTTCTCTCTCCCCAGTAGCAGCTCTGTCCACCCCAGGGAATCTCTCACTTTAGTGTGAGTGACAATTGCCTGTGGAGATTGTGAAGTAAGGCACCTGGTCCCCACCTTTGGGTGTTCTTGTTCCTGAGCTCCATGGGGTCTCTTCTGTATACCTGAGACTCCCTCCTCTCAACAGCTTATGAGCCAGATCTAACTGGGGTCTCATATATAGGTTTGTAGGAACAAATACATTTTAATTTCTCAGTGATTTCCATTTCAAACATCACTATGGACCTGGGGGATTCCTACCCTCCTCTGTGAGCTCTCTAGTGCCATCATATTGACATCATATTGGTGAAGGTGGAGGTGTTTCATCCAGGGGGAAAAGTCCATGGACTCTCCTGGTACAAAGGCTAGTTACTTTGGCCATGATACAGCCAGGGCCACCATCTCAGGTAAGATAGAAGCAGCAAGTGCTTCCTGCTAGACATAGAGCATATCAACCTGTGACACGGGGGACCAGAACCAGTGGAAGGAAGGGGCAGGAAGGGGTCTACTCAATTTACCTAAGCTGAAGTCTCCTCCCCAAACCTGCTCCCTCTCTGGGGCTTCTCATCTCCTGTGGCTAGAGCTGTTTTTTGAAATCTTTTTTTTTTTTTTTGGTGCCTGGGATTGAACTCAGGGGCACTCGGCCATTGAGTTCAGCCCTATTTTGTGTTTTATGTAGAGACAGGGTCTCACTGAGTTGCTTAGCAGCTCGCTGTTGCTGAGGCTGGCTTTGAACTCGCGATTCTCCTGTCTCAGCCTCCCAAAGTGCTGGGATTACAGGCGTGCACCACTGCGCCTGGCTAAGTCCTGTTTTTTGAAGCCCACAGATTTCTTCTTCACATACTCATGTGTCCCCTTCCAGCCTGTAGCCCCCACCTGACTAAGCTCTCCTCACCTCCTCTGTGAATGACATTGATCAATGCAAAAGCTTAACACTTTGGTCACAACATCCATGGAATGCCTTCTGCCCTTCCTATGCCTCACATCCTATTCATTCTTCAAGTGGCTCAAATACCACCTCTTCCAGGAAGCCTACATTGGCCCTGGCATGCATGCCATGGTGTGACTGTAGACAGGCTGCATTCTATGTTCTCACCATTTCTTTTTTTCTTTTCTTTGTTTTTTTTTTTTGGTACTGGTGATTGAACTCAGAGGCACTCAACCACCGAGCCACATCCCTATCCTATTTTGTATTTTATTTAGAGACAGGGTCTCACTGAGTTGCTAAGCACCTCGCAGTTGCTGAGGCTGGCTTTGAACTCGCAATCCTCCTGACTCAGCCTCCCAAGCAGCTGAGATTACAGGCTTGCACCACCGCGCCTGAGTGTTCTCACCATTTCAAAAATTGGATTAAAACTTTTTAAGAGCAAAGGCCTTGCCTCACATGTCTTGGTTTCCTTGGCAGGATCTGACTTTCAAGACTTGAGGGCAAGTGTGGTGACCCAGGCCTGTAATCCCAGCTGCTTAGGAGGCTGAGGCAGGAGGATTGCTAGTTCAAGGACAGCCTCAGCAATTTAGTAAGACCCTACTTCAAAATAAAAAGGGGCAGCTGGGTGCGGTGGCACAAGCCTGTAATCCCAGCACTTTGGGAGGCTGAGACAGGAGAATCGCGAGTTCAAAGCCAGCCTCAGCAACAGTAAGGTGCTAAGCAACTCAGTGAGACCCTGTCTCCACATAAAACACAAAATAGGGCTGGGCATGTGGCTCAGTGGTCCAGTGCCCCTGAGTTCAATCTCCAGTATCAAAAAATAAAAAAAGAAATAAAAAGAAATAAAGAAATAAAAAGGGGGTATGGCTTTGTGTTTGTTATACTAGTACCACATACACAAAAAAGTGAACATTTTAGTCACTTCTTGTAGAGTACATACACGAGGAGGAGGCTTCAGAAAAAGACTTAGAAATGTCCTCTAGGCCACTATCCCAAGTGAATCAAGAACACAAACTGAGAAGAAAATATCTAATTTAAGGAATGAGAAAGTTCCTAGAGTAGCTGGAGGCAGGAGCAAGAAGAGGGCATCTTCCAGAACAAAAGGAAGGATGAAGTACATACATACCAAGCAACTGAAATCAGAATTTAGGGGTTGGGGCTTGCTGCAGAGATACAGGTTGAGACAGGAGGTGACCCATGCTCACCTCTCTCACCACAGGCACAAGGTCAACTGTCTACAGGTTCCAAGTGTGGCCAGGCACACTGACTGATGACACTGGCCCCCAATTGAATTTCAGTTACGATAAATTGCTCATCGTGTTCTTGTTCTTTTATTTTTTATTTTTTGGCATTGGGGATTGAACTCAGGGGCACTCGACCACTGAGCCACATCCCCAGCCCTATTTTGTGTTTTATGTAGAGACAGAGTCTCACTGAGTTGCTTAGCGCCTCGCCGTTGCTGAGGCTGGCTTTGAACTTGGGATTCTCCTGTCTCAGCCTCCCAAAGTGCTGGGATTACAGGCGTGCGCCACTGCGCCAGGCTATAAATTGCTCTTCTGGAGATGAGAACTGGGACCCTGCTCAGGCCAAGATATCCACCTGGCTCTCCAAGTTTTCTAGTCTGCCTTTGGCCCATCTCTTTTTTTTTTTTTTTTTTTTTTAAATATTTTTTTAGTTGTAGATGGACACAATCCCTTTATTTTATTTATTTATTTTTTTTATGTGGTGCTGAGGATCGAACCCAGTGCCTCATGTGTGCCAGGCAAGTGCTCTATCACTGGGCCACAACTCCAGCCCCGGCCCATCTCTTTTTTATAAAAATATTTTTTTAGTTGTAGATGGACACAATATCTTTATTTATTTATTTTTATGTGGTACTGAGGATCGAACCCAGTGCCTCATGCATGTGAGGCAAGCACTCTACCACTGAGCTACAATCCCAGCCCCATCTCTTCTACTTGATTCTCTTCATATCCAGGCTCCCAAATTAGATGAGTATTTGAACATTTCCAGGTGCCTTGGCTCAGCCAGTATGACAAGGATCTCCCAATCTCAGCTTCCCGGGAGCTGCTTCATTATTTTCTCTCCCCAGCACAGCACAGTACCTCAGTCTTTTTTTTTTTTTGTACCATGGTTTGAACCCAGGGGCACTTAACACTGAGCCACATCCTCAGCCCTTTCTTTAATATTTTACTTAGAGACAGGCTACCACTAAATTGCTTAGGGCCTCGCTAAGTTGCTGAGGCTGGCTTTGACCTCATGAGCCTTCTGCCTCAGCCTGCCAAGCTGCTGGAATTATAGGCGTGCACCATCATGCCTGGCCAGCAGTATCTCAGTCTTCAAGGACTTTTGTACAGTGATGCCTGGGATGAAACCCAGGGCCTTGCACATGCTAGGTAAGCACTCTACCACTGAGCTACAAAGGCTTTTGTAGCTCCTGATGTCATTTGTCATTCTTAAAACTTTATGAAATAGGAGTGTGCTAGTGGGCACTACTTCCACTTATCAGATTAGAAAATGAGGCATGATAGGAAATTGCTTGACTTTGGGGACAGAACTGGGGCCAAAACCTTAATCTCTGGACTCTAGGCCCAGCCCCTTTCCTGATTAAGGAAGGGAGAGGGACTGGGAAGTTAGGCTGCGGTTTTCATGTACCCTAAAGAGGGAGCTGATGCTCTTATACAGGGGAACCTACAGCTTACCAGAGCAGGAAGGGGCATGCAGGAACATAAGCCATACCCTTATGTTGCAAAGGAAACAGCCCAGGAAGTCAGGAGCCATCCCAGACCACAGGGTTAGTGAGCGAAGCAGAGGGAGGAGCCCTGGCCCTGGGGTTTGGGCTCCTCAGCTCTGCACTGTGTGCTTCTGTGAAAAAAAAAATCTGTTAGCATGTGGACCTTTGTTTTCCAGTGCCTGGGTACAGATGGATCCGTTCAGCAAGTGTCTGTGAGAACTTTGGTGAGTCACTTTGCTTTTATTTATGAGCAGCAATGCCCAGCTCCCCGGCCAAATATGTGTAGAGGAGTATGGACCATGCTATTGTGTCAGTGTTCTGTGGGGTTTAAACGAGATGATACACACAAAGTTCTCACCTAAACAGTGCCTGGCCCACAGTACGTCCCCTTCAAATACTGGCAGATATTATGATTCAGAGTTTGAAGATTGAACATTAAAACACTATTTGTCAACACAAGTATGGCTAACTATGCTCTCACCTCTCAAAGGAAGCCATTCTGCAGGCCTCAGGAGGAAGCTATTGAGCAGTCTGGATTGTTCCACAGCCAGAGGAGAGCAGCTCTTTGGTTTAACTGACCTTGAGCCACCCTCAAGTCCATTCTCCAAGTCTGGAGCCTAAGTCCCCATCTGCTCTGCAGCCTGCCAGGGACCTGTCATCATTGGCTGACTCTATTCTCCGGCTCGTGGCCCCAGATTACTAGGGATCTGAACACCAAGAGGGGCTGGTTGCTGCCCACTGACTGATGACTGAGAACAGGTGGGCCCTGAAAGCCAGAGCCTATTTGTGGTGAGGCCAAGCAAATCCAAGCCAAGATTCTGGAGAGACTATAGAGAACATTCCTATCTCAGTCTCCATCTGCTGGGGAAGGCTGGGCATAGATACCAGGCAGAGCAAAGAAAGCCTTTACTAAAAGCAAGCTAACACACTGGAAATAGACCTTTTATAAAAGCAGTTAAGAGCCAGGCATGGTAGCACATGCCTGTAACCCAGGAGATATGGGAAACAAGGAGGATCTCAAGTGCTCCATGGCACCAGGCCCTCCCATTTATTTTTGCCCAGGACCAGTCTTTTGAACTGAATGAGTTTTTCAAAATAAATCCAGCAAGCCAGTCACAGTGGCCCACGCCTATAATGCCAGTGGCTCAGGAGGCTGAGGCAGGAGGATCACAAGTTTAAAGCCAGCTTCAGCAACTTAGTGAGGTCCTGTCTCTAAATAAAATATAAAAAGGGCTTAGGGATGTGGCTCAGTGATCAGTGCCCCTGGGTTCAATTCCTGGTATGAAAAAGAAAAAGTCAGCTGGGCACGGTGGCACACACCTGTCAACCCAGCACTTTGGGAGGCTGAGACAGGAGAATCGCGAGTTCAAAGCCAGCCTCAGCAATGGCAAGGCACTAAGCAGCTCAGTGAGACCCTGTCTCTACATAAAACACAAAATAGGGCTGGGGATGTGGCTCAGTGGTCGAGTGCCCCTGAGTTTAATCTCCAGTACCAAGAAAAAAGAAAAAGTCCAGCATACCCTTGGTACAGGATGAAAGGTGGGTCTCCCTTCCCCTCCTCTGAGGCAACATCTGTGTCTTTGCTGAGACTGCCTGTGTACACACTAGTCAGTACTCTCCTTTTTCTGCCTTTCTGGGATCACAGAGTCTCCCTAGAGGTGTTGATTAAAGCTCTGGGTTCTGATGCAGAGATTAGCATGGCCCCGACACTAGGGTGACACATAAATTTGTGACGCATTCCACATTTTTGTGAGAAAACAAAAACAAAAAAGCTCTGGGTTCTTTCCCTAAATTAGGACCACATAAAAACATCTACAGCTTCAGGGTTCCACACATACCACCCACCCATTTCACCTCCCTCAGGAGGGAATTCTGGTTGTGGCCTACAGCAAGGGGGTTTGATCTCTGCTGGAGCTCCTTAAACTCTGTCCCTCTTCCCCACTATGTCTCCTAACCTTTCGGATCTTGAGAAGATTCCAGTCAAGTAGCCCCTTTAAGTCCTTGACAAGACAGTTAAAGTGACAAGACAGTCATTTAATGCCTTTTTTCAACAGCTTTTCATTATATTTAGAATAAAATAAAACCTAAATTCTTTTTGTTTGTTTATCTGTAGTGCTGGGAATCAAATCCAGGGCCTCACACATGTTAAACACATGCTCTGTCATTGGGCTACACTCCCAGCCCCATCCCTAATGATGCTATGGGTTTTGGTTTTTGTCTCATTGCATCACTAGGGACTGAACTCGGGAGTGTTTTACCACTGAGCTACATCCCCAGCCCTTTTAATTTTTTGAGACAGGATCTTGCTAAATTGTTGAGCCTGGCCTCAAACTTGTGATCCTCCTGCCTCAGCATCCCAAGTAGCTGGGACTACAGTGCATACCGCCACACCCAGCTTAAGTTTTTCCCATGACCTAGAAGGCCCTTCATGCATGGTCTGGCCTGAGCCTCCTGCCCGACCTCACCCATTACTCCTGCCCTTTGTGTATCAGCCACACCGTCCTACCTGTTCTTCATTGATCATGTCAAATCCAGTTCCAACGCCAGGCGGGGTGGTGCACACCTGTAATCCCAGCACTTGGGGAGGCTGAGACAGGAGAATCACGAGTTCAAAGCCAGCCTCAGCAGCAGTGAGGCCCTAATCAACTCAGTGAGACCCTGTCTCTACATAAAACACAAAATGGGGCTGGGGATGTGGCTCAGTGGTCGAGTACCCTTGAGTTCAATCCCTGATACCAAAATAATAATAATAATAATCATCATCATCATCATCATCATCCAGTTTCAGCCAGGCATGGTGGTGCGCGCCTGTGATCCCAGCCATGGGATTGGGAAACTCATGCAGGAGGATCGCAAATTCCAGGCTAGCCTCAGCAGTTTAATGAGTCCCTAAGCAACTTACTGAGACTCTGTCTCAAAAAATAAAAAGGGCTGAGGATGTGGCTCAGTGGAAAAGCACTGGTTTCAATCCTCGATACCCAAAACAAAACAAAAAAAATTCAGTCCCACCTCAGCGTCATTGCTTAAATTGTTCCCTCTGCCTGGAAGGCTATTTCCACTGATAGCTGCATTGCTGGCTCCTCTGGTCAGCTGGCTCCTCTCCTCTACTCAGATGTCATTGCAAATATCATTCCTCTGAGAGGACATCCCTACCCAACACAATGCTGCCCTCCACCTCCAGCACCCTTTCTAATATCTTATTTTATTTTTACTTTGCCCCCAACAGGACACTTGCCACTTCTGAAAATACCTTACATTTTTAGTCATTTCCAGTTTATCTTCACTGTTAGGCACCATGCTCCACAGTAGCCACCCGCCACATCTCCAGCACCTGGAACAGAGCCTGGCACACATTATGCACCCAGCCAGTAGCTGTGGAACAAAGGACCCTAGTGGGGGTTAGATGAGAATCTCAATCCTGAGACCATCCAGGCAGGTGGATGTTGACAGTTCCTAGCTCCTGAACCAGGCAGAGAGGTCCTGCCTCATTCTTCTATTGCCTAGCCTGCCCTCTTCCCACATCTCTAGAGCCACTCCCTCCCAAACAGCATCTAACAAAAACTCTTTTGTGATTTTATGCCTGGGGGATTTTATCTGAGTCAATTGGCCTGTGCTGCTCCAGCTCGGTTGCGTCCAAAGGTCTGTTCAGCATTTCCAGTGAAACAGCCAACAACCCTATGGTCTGAGAGCTCCACCCAGGGGGAGCCGGGCGACTGACTGAGGTGACCCGCCTCTGCTCCTGGCCTGTTCAGTCCTGGGTCTTGTGGAAATAAATGCTGACCAACCAAATAAGAAAAGTAAAGGCTATTTATTCTGAGCTTGCTGTAACAAAGAAGTAAGCCACTGTCACTTGAATTTTGGCAGAGACCCAAAGGCGGTTAAAGGAGGGGGAAGAATTTCCAGTGGAAAAGGGAGCCCTCAGGTGTTCCCTGATTAGAGGCTGTGGGCTTGGAAGACCGAGATGTGCTACCTAGGGGTGAGGCGTCTCTGCGTGATTATCGAGGTGTGTATTCTGCTTTCTCTGCTTGGTCTTAAATTGCAAGGGAGAACACAAATTAGGGGAGCTGTCAGTTATCAGTCAAGTTCTGGCCATTTGGGGGCTTTACAGTTTATTGCTTAGCTTCCTCTATTGTCACAGAGATAGCAATCTGGCCTCCTTCCAGTCTGACTTGTTTATCATTGTAGACAAGAAGTTGGTTTTCCTGGCAGGTGGCACACCAGAGTTGTATTTTCTTTCTTTCTTTTCGTTTTTTTTTTTTTAGCTGTACTGGGGATTGAACCCTGTGCCTCACTCCGTGCTAGGCAAGTGTTCTACCTCTGAGCTACATCCCCAGCCCTTTTGAGACAGGTTCTCACTAAATTGCCCAGGCTGGCCTTGAACTCCTGGGATCAAGTGATCCTCCTGTCCATGTCTCCCGAGTAGCTGAAACTACAAGCACACACACCACCACAACTGGGTGAGGGTTCTATTTTTATTTATTATTATCACTTTTAGTATTGGGGAACTCAGAGCCTTGTACATGCTAAGCATATATTCTCATCACTGAGCCACACCCCAAGCTCCAAGAGTTCTATTTTTATATATGACCTGGGCATCATTCATTTGTACATTCAGTTTCTTAGTTTACACAGCAGATGGATCTGTGAGACACGTAGGACCTGTGAAAGTGCTTTGTGAGTTGTGCAGGTTCTAATGTGAGGGAAGGCCGTGGGAACGTGATGGAGAGGACCTATCTCATCAAGATGAGGAGATTGTCACTGGGTAGTGACAGTAACAACAACCAGCATTTAGTGAGTGTGAGTCACTGCTCTGACCCTTCATAGAACCCCTGCAACAACCCTAAGAAATAGTTACTATTATTATCTTCATTTTTACAGATGAGGAAACAGAGGCACAGAATGATTAAGGAAATTGCCTGGGATCACACAGTAAGTATCAGAGGGAGAAAATGGGTATATTGTTGTGCTTTGCAAAAAATTATTTTTATTTTTTGTGGTATTGGGGATTGAACCCAGTGCCTTGCACACACTAGGCGGATGCTTTACTACTGAGCTCTATATCCCTAACCCTGCTTTACACATAATTAGTTGCAGCTGTTGCTCCTCTAAATGCTATCTTCTCATTCAAAGTCTTTACCCTGGGCTGGGGCTATTGCTTAGTGGCAGGGCCCTTGCCACAAGGCCCTGGGTTCAAACTCCAGAACCACAAAAATAACCCAAAGTCTTTAGCTGGCCTGTAGTCCCAGCTACTTGCGGGTACAATGCTGAGGTCTCACCAGAGCCCAGGAGATTTTAGCTAGCCTGGGCAACATAGCAAGAATATCTCAAAAAACAGTCTTTGTCCTGATTTATCACTATTAGTCATAATAAAAAAACCAGCCACTACTAAGTACCAGGCATGGTCTAAGCACTGACATGTATCAACTCATTTAATTTTTACAACCAGTCCTCTATCATTCCTTTTATAGAAAAAGAAACAAATTATCATTTCTTATTTTCCCCCAGTACTGAGGACTGAACCTAGGGGTGCTTTAATCACTGAGCTATATCCCCAGCCCTTTTTATTTATTCATTTTAAAATTTTTATTATTTATTAAAATATTTTTAATTCCATATGCTATTATTTTTACTTATTTTTATGTGGTATTGAGGATTGAACCCAGTGCCTCACCTGTACTAGGCAAGTGCTCTACCACTGAGCCACAACCCCAGTGCCCCCAGCCCTTTTTATTTTTATTTTTTAATATATTTTTAGTTGTAGATGAACACATATCTTTATTTATTTTTACGTGGTGCTGAGGATCGAACCCAGTGCCTCATGCATGCAAGGCAAGCGTTCTACCACTGAACTATAATCCCAGCCCCCAGCCCTTTTTATTTATTTATTTATTTTTTTTTATTTTTTATTTTTTTTTGGTACTGGGGATTGAACTCAGGGGCACTCGACCACTGAGCCACATCCCCAGCCCTATTTTGTGTGTTATGTAGAGACAGGGTCTCACTGAGTTGCTTAGCGCCTCGCCATTGCTGAGGCTGGCTTTGAACTCACGATTCTCCTGTCTCAGCCTCCCTAAGTGCTGGGATTACAGGCTTGAGCCACCGCGCCCGGCCAGCCCTTTTTATTTTAAGACAAGTTCTTGCTAAGTTGCTGAGGTGAACTGAACCCGTGATCCTTCTGTCTCAGCCTCCCAAGTCATTGTGCCATTGTGCCTGGCTTACTTTTTTTTTGGTACCAGGGATTGAACCAAATGGTTCTCAGGGCACTAGACCACTGAGCCACATCCCCACTCCTATTTTGTGTGTTATGTAGAGACAGGGTCTCACTGAGTTGATTGATATCTTGCTTTTGCTGAGGCTGGCTTTGAACTTGCGATCCTCTTGCCTCAACCTCCCGAGCCGCTGGGATTACAAACGTGCGCCACTGAGACCAGCTGTGCCTGGCTCTTTCATAGCAGAAAAACTGAGGAACGAAGTAACTTCCCTGAGGTGACCCAGTTCAGGCCTCTGAGCCTTCAGTTTATACCTCAAACTCTGTGTCATAGTCCCTCAGTAGGCAATTAGCGGGATGTGACCACCCATTAGTCAAGTCCAGATCCGTAGCAATGGATCTGTGGTGGCCTAGGGCTAACAGCCAACCCCAAGTTAGTGGTTCTTACTTTTCTGAATCACAGATTCCTTTGAAAATCTGGTAGAAGATACAGATACTCTCCCTGGAAAAAAATGCATGCAACACGCACGCACACACACACACACACACACACTCTCTCTCTCACACACATACACATTGTTTTGTACACACTAGGAAATTCTCAGGTTCCCCTTGAGCCTTTTCATGGACTTCACTAGGCAAGTGGGCAATAGTGGGAGACTTCTGGGGTGAATGTGTCAGTGTTGGGATGTTCCTGAGTCTGGAACCAAGGGAGAGCCTTGGAGTTCTAAAAGGTGTCATTTATTAAGACAATGGAAGCCGGGCGCGGTGGCTCACGCTTGTAATCCCAGCACTTAGGGAGGCTGAGACAGGAGAATCGTGAGTTCAAAGCCAGCCTCAGCAATGGCGAGGCACTAAGCAACTCAGTGAGACCCTGTCTCTACATAAAACACAAAATAGGGTTGGGGATGTGGCTCAGTGGTCGAGTGCCCCTGAGTTCAATCCCCAGTACCAAAAAGAAAAAAAAAAAAAAAAGACAATGGAAATAAAATTCCACATTTCTTTTCTTTCTTTTTTTTTTTTTTAAATATTTTTTTAGTTGGAGATGGACACAATGTTTTTATTTTATTGCTTTGTACGTGGTGCTGAGGATCGAACCCAGGGCCTCATGCATGCGAGGCAAGCGCTCTACCACTGAGCTACAATCCCAGCCCCCACATTTATTTTCATTTACTTCATCTTTGAAAAGAACAAAAAGCAGTCTGGCTGGCAAGGCCCCTTTGGATTGATCTTATTACACAACTTCTCTCCCACACCCAGACAGCTGAACAGTGCTAGGGAAATCTCAGAATTCTGCCGATTTATGCCAATGCATTTATAGTTTCTAATCCTAGTGGGGCCTTTAACACGGCTTGGCAACTCTTACTTGTACCAGACAAATGCTCAGACCCAGTTCCCACAATGGCCATTCTAACTCTTCTTTAATGATTCATTAAGCTTTTGTTTTGTTTTGTTTTATTTTTGTTTTGTTTGTTTGTGGTTTTTTTTGGTACTGGAGATTGAACTCAGGGGCACTCAACCACTGAGCCACATCCCCAGCCCTATTTTGTGTTTTATGTAGAGACAGGGTCTCACTGAGTTGTTTAGCGCCTCGCCTTGCTGAGGCTGGCTTTGAACTCGTGATTCTCCTGTCTCAGCCTCCCTAAGTGCTGGGATTACAGGCTTGCGCCACCGTGCCCGGCTTTCATTAAGCTTTAAAAGTTTTCATGTGATAGAAGCACAACTGCACAAATTTTAATTCTTACCCCTTCAAGATTGTTTCCCCTTTCACCTATGCTCTTGACCCTTCAATCTTTTTTTGGGGGTAGATATTTATTTAGAGGCTACCATGAATGGCACTGGGCCAGGCTCTAGATACCTATCATAGTCTCTGCTCTCACAGAGGCAGAAAGATCATCATTCAATAAATAAGTACAATTATGATGAGAGGTATTTAAGAGTATTATAGGATATATTGACCTGGGGGCTTTAGGATTATCTCCCTGAGAAAATGACATTTAAAGCTAAGTCTTAGCCGGGCGCGGTGGCTCAAGCCTGTAATCCCAGCACTTAGGGAGGCTGAGACAGGAGAATCGCGAGTTCAAAGCCAGCCTCAGCAATGGCGAGGCGCTAAGCAACTCAGTGAGACCCTGTCTCTACATAAAACACAAAATAGGGCTGGGGTTGTGGCTCAGTGGCCGTGTGCCCCTGATTTCAATCCCCAGTGCAAAAAAAAAAAAAAAAAAAAAAAAAAAAGCTAAGTCTTGAAGGATGACATGTCAGTTAGTAATGCTTTGAGCTACACATAACAGAAAAACAGACTAATAGTGAAACCATAAGGATGCTTATTGTTTCCTCACAACGCCCGGAAGCAAAGGGCTCCTGGATCTTTAAGTGGCTCAATAATATCAAGAGCCACGAATCAATAACTCTGCAAAAAAATGCATGCAACACACACACACACACACACTCTCTCTCTCTCTCACATACACATTCTTGGCTTTTCCTTCAGTCCAAAGAGGGCTGCCACAAATTCAAGTGTGACTTCCTTGCATAACATTGTCCCAAATCAGAATACAGATAAAAGGCTGTGTGGTTCCTGAACAGCCTTCTTGCACAAGGCCATAAAAATTTATCCACAAATTCCCTGAAGTCTTCTTCCTATGTGTTTCTGGCTGAAAGTGGATCATATGCCTACCCCAGACAGGTAGGAAGGAAGAGGGTGACCATGATTGACTTAGACCAGTCATGATATTTTTTATCATATGGCACAATGAGAACCCTACAAAAGGATGAAGTTAGAGCCTCACGGTACATATACAAATTAACTCAAAATGGATCAAAGACTTAAGTATAAGAGATAAATGAACAGAAACAAACAGAAGAAAACAAGCAAGGACAAATCTTTGTTACCTTGGACGTGGGAATGTTTTCTGAGATAAGACACTAAAAATACAAGTAACTAGCAAGGCATGTTGGTACACACCTATAATCCCAGTGACTCAGGAGGTTAAGTCAGGAGGATTGCAAGTTCAAAGCCAGCCTCAGGAACTTAGTGAGTTCCTAAGCAATTTAGTGAGACCCTGTTTCAAAATAAAAAAAAAAAAAATAAGCTGGGAACAGTGGTGCACGCCTGTAATCCCAGCACTTAGGGAGGCTAAGACAGGAGAATCGTGAGTTCAAAGCCAGCCTCAGCAACGGCGAGGCGCCAAGCACCTCCGTGAGACCCTGTCTCTGAACAAAACACAAGATAGGGCTGGGGATGTGACTTAGTGGTCGAGTGCTCCCAAATTCAATCCTCAGTACTACTGCTACTACTACTACTACTACTGATGATGATGATGGCGGCTGGGGATATAGCTCAGTTATAAAGTGCCTGTGGGTTAAATCCCCAACACAGCTTTTTTTTATTAAAAAAAAATCTGATAAAAGACAGTATGAGAAAGGAAAAATACAAGAAAATATCATTCATGGGAAATGATACAAAAATTCTAAACAAAATATTTGGCGATTTAATGTGGCAATATATAAAACAGACTGATATATCATGTCCAAATGTGTTTATGATTATTTTAGTAATGCAAGCTAAGCGCAACTTCTTAAAAGTCAATTTATGAATTTGCCACATTTAACAAACTAAACAAGCTGCCTGAGGTGGTGCATGCCCGTAATCCTAGCTACTTGGGAGCCTAGCCTGGGCAGTTTAGCCAGACCCTGTCTCAAAATAAAATAAAAAAGGCTGGGGATGTAACTCAGTGGTAGAGTGCTTGGCTAGTACATATGAGGCAGTAGGTTCAATCCCTAGTCCCGTTAAACAAACAAAATCCAAAATTACAAGCCGGGCGCGGTGGCGCAAGCCTGTAATCCCAGCACTTAGGGAGGCTGAGACAGGAGAATCGCGAGTTCAAAGCCAGCCTCAGCAACAGCGAGGCACTAAGCAACTCAGTGAGACCCTGTCTCTACATAAAACACAAAATAGGGCTGGGGATGTGGCTCAGTGGTCGAGTGCCCCTGAGTTCAATCCCCAGTACCAAAAAAAAAAAAAAAAAAAGCCAAAATTACAACAATTAAACATATTAATTAGCTTTATTTTCAATTCTTAGAATCAGGCAACACTTAATTTCATAAAATAGTGTTCCTATGGGCTGAGCAGAAGAGGTTGTTTTTATACATAGAAAGGCTGAAGAAAGCAGAAACAAGCACAAATAGCAAGCTGGTCATTTTAGCTACTTTCCTTGTAGAGTGGATCACTGCCTCCTTCGGGAATGTCTACTTCTGTTAACGGATATTAAAGTCCCCACAGAGCTAAAGTTCTTGAGATGGTGTTTTGGTCCTCTTTATTTCTAGAATATTTTGCACTCTGCTTAACACAAAAAAGACTGTTTTATTTAAATGAACTTTGCATATACATTCAATGTTTTGCATACCCTTCCCTTCCTTTCCAACAAAATCCTAGTGAAGTTTGAATTCCTCTGTGAATCTTCCCCAGGCTTCTCTACGTAGTTACTGACTCCTGTATTTTCCACCCCTAAACTTAACAAATTACATATTAATAGTTTACTTATACAACTAATTGCTGTAAATGTTGACACTTTCACCTTTTCTTGCTATCAACAATCTTACCCTTGCTCCTGGGCTCTACCTAAACTCATCTCCTCCATTTAATAGTTCGCTGGTACCCAGAGAATTGGTTTTAACTCTGCGCACATGATACTTACATCTACTTGGCACTTGGACTGTATTCTTTCATTACCGTCTCCGGGTTCCTTTCCTCCCCTCCCGGACCCACCGACAGTAAACTGCTAGAGCTTGGGCTGACCTTCCTACCTGCCTCTGACTCTCCCCCTCCAGCATTTGACTCTACGCTTGGAGCCCTAAAATATCTCCAGGCAGAGCCAGCAAAGACAGACGTCCCTGTTGGCGGGACCTCCTGTCTGCAGATGGGTTTCCCCCGCCAGCAGCCAACCGGATGCCTGAGGTTCGCTCGGACCCGGGGCTGGACGCAAAGGCTGGCGGATCAGCGTAGAGCCTGCCGGGCGCTTTCCCCGCCCAGTTCCTCAGTCTCGCCGCGGTCAGGCCCCGCCCGAGTCCGCACAGCCGCACTCTCTCGGCCAAGCGCTCCACGCCCGCGCCGCCCGCCGTGCAGCGGGCGGGATTACCCGTGTGGCGGAGGCGGGGCACAGCCGAGATCTCCAGCTAATTGGCCCTCATGCTGACGGAGGCGGGGAGATCTGCCCGCGCAGGCTGGCTAACAACCCTCGGGTCAAAAAATAAGTAAATAAACAAAAGACTGTGGAGGAGAGGGGACCGAAGTGGCGGATGTCGCCTTGAGCTAATGAAGATCAGTTTGGCCCTGGCTGGGGCGGCACAGTGGTTCTTTTCCCCCCTCCGCCATAACTGGGGTAAGGAAATGTTGTCTTTCTGCAGTGGTATCTTGGCAGCAGGGTTACAGAAGTTCCACCTGCCTCACCACCCGCCCTGCGTCCCAGGGCCCGAGTCTTCATTTTGATTTTTTCATCTCCAGCCTTGAGGCTACAGGTTTCCTGGGGGCAGCTTCGTAGGGCTTGAGAGTCACTGTCACCGCCACTTTCTGGTCTAATTTATGGCTGGGGATTCTAGTCCCACTTCCCTGGGAATGGGCACGACACTAGGAACTGGCCTCCTAGGCTCCTGCTTGGGGGTTGCTGCCAGCTACACATAAGAAAAACAAATCTAAGCACATGCGCTGATTGAAATCACCAGTATCCTCTTATCATTCAGCAACAGCTGAAAGGAAGACCTCAAGCTTGAAGCTTTTGCATGAGGCGTCCCTTACACTGTCTCTTCTGGAGAAAGTCTGACCACCCTGCCTTGAGAGGCCATCCTCAATGCACCCTTGCTGCAACTGACCCCACTCTCACCCTACCCTAGTCCTGTCCTGCTCAGTACGCACTTGCAACCAGGTCAGCCTATATCACAACAGTTGTTACACCCGCAAAGAGGTACATGGACTGTTAATAACTTCAGGGCAGCTAGACACAGTGGTGCATGCCTGTGCTTCCAGCAAATTGGGATTCTTCACAGTACAGACAGGGGATCCAATAAATGGATATTGAACGAATCAGTGCATGAACTTCAAAGATCAAAAATGAAGATTTTAAGCCGGGCGCGGTGGCTCAAGCCTGTAATCCCAGCACTTAGGGAGGCTGAGACAGGAGAATCGCGAGTTCAAAGCCAGCCTCAGCAACAGCGAGGCACTAAGCAACTCAGTGAGACCCTGTCTCTACATAAAACACAAAATAGGGCTGGGGATGTGGCTCAGTGGTCGAGTGCCCCTGAGTTCAATCTCCAGTACCAA
>CM053400.1:96273147-96283870 GCA_028644305.1 Xerus rutilus | reverse complement strand
CGGTGGCTCAAGCCTGTAATCCCAGCACTTAGGGAGGCTGAGACAGGAGAATCGCGAGTTCAAAGCCAGCCTCAGCAACAGCGAGGCACTAAGCAACTCAGTGAGACCCTGTCTCTACATAAAACACAAAATAGGGCTGGGGATGTGGCTCAGTGGTCGAGTGCCCCTGAGTTCAATCTCCAGTACCAAAAAAAAAAAATCGAAGATTTTAAAATGTCAGTCTGGGAGCTGGATTGTAACTCAGTGGCAGAGGTCATGGGTGAGGCCCTGGGCTGAATACCCAGTACAGGAGCAAAAAAATAAAAATGCTGAGCTCGTTGGGGGATGGAGTTCAGTGGTAGTGGTAGTGTGTGCTTAGCATTCATGAGGCACTAGGTTTGCTACCCAATACCACAAAATTAAATAAAATGTCAGGCTGAGCTGTGGCATTTTGGGGACTCATCAAGGACATGAATCATTTTTTAAAAACTAGTTTCCTTTGTTTTCTCTTTGAGGCTCAAGGAGTATATTAGTAAACATAAATTCTGTTGGCTCCCATATAAAATTATCTGAGATGATGTTAAAACAGCCAAGAAGCCGGGCGCGGTGGCGCAAGCCTGTAATCCCAGCACTTAGGGAGGCTGAGACAGGAGAATTGCAAGTTCAAAGCCAGCCTCAGCAATGGCAAGGCACTAAGCAACTCAGTGAGACCCTGTCTCTACATAAAGCACAAAATAGGGCTGGGGATGTGGCTCAGTGGCTGAGTACCCCTGAGTTCAATCCCCAGTACCCAAAAAAAAAAAAAAAAAAAAAACTAGCCAAGCAAAACACCCAAATATAGGCATGAACCATCTTTTTCACCTTGAAATTGGACAGCTAACTAAAAATGTGGCACTCCTTTTTAAATGTGTGAATAAGTTCAAAACGCAAGTAGTAAAGTTAAGCCATTTAGTTATGGTCCCACCACAGCCTGTGGAACATTTTCTGCTCCTCAGTGAGGTCAGGGCAATGGGCCTCAGGGGCCAATGAAAGAAATTCAAGCAGGCTTAGGAGGGTGTGTTTGTGTGTTACAGACAATGAGGACACCAAATCCAAGAGGTGGTTATTGTATTGAATGTTCAAGGAGGGTGGGGTTGCCCCCATCTGATCCTCCAAAGTTCTGGAGTGACTCATTCTTCCTTGGACTCAGGGGTAGGGCTGATATTTGTTCCCCCTGTTGAGACCTGCTCCCTCTGACCCCGGTCATCTCCAGTGTCTCCAGCCACTAGAGCCACATTCCTCAAATAATTGACATTGAAACAGTTGGTCTGTTCATCCCCAGGACTCAGATCACAGCAGAAGGCAGGATCTCTCCAGAAGTTCCGACGAGGACCACACAGATCATCCACAAAGGCTGATTTCTGATGAGCAAAAAGAGAAAAGCAGAGATGGTGGGGGTGGGGAGATGTCAGAAGTCTAATGTGGATACTTGGGTGCCCAAAGTCCTTCTCTTGCCAGCTTGTACTGCTCAGCCCCGATCCCTTCCTGGAGCCCAGAGACAGCATGCCTGCCCCTGCACAGCTGGATTCCTTGTGACTGACAGATGTGCACATCTGTAAATGCCAGGAAGCTTGACGCCCAGAGAAGGCATAATAGGAACTTAGGAGTGGGAAGCAGGCCAGATCAGGAATGAAGACTCCTGGAACCAAGGGAAAAAAGACCTCTTCCACAAATCCTCATTATATGTGTGGGCTGGTTTGAGGTACTAAAGAAATGGAGCAGAGCCGGGCATGGTGGCTCACACTTATAATCCCAGCACTTAGGGAGGCTGAGGCAGGAGAACTGGGAGTTCAAAGCCAGCCTCAGCAACAGTGAGGCGCTAAGCAACTCAGTGAGACCCTGTCTCTACATAAAACACAAAATAGGGCTGGGGATGTGGCTCAGTGGTCGAGTGCCCCTGAGTTCAATCCTCAGTACCAAAAAAAGAAAAGAAAAGGAGCAGCCTACAGTTATAACCCTCTCCTACCTCCCTCCTCCTGTATTCCTCTGGAGACTATGACCCCCTTCCTCACACACTCACCTCCTCCTCAGCACAGCAGGCCTGTTCTGGAAATGGCAGGTCACAGCAGCGGGCAGTCATGTTCTGGATTAGCCCAGGAATCTGTTTACTATGTTGGTGTGAAAGAAGCAGGGATCAGGGTCTCTGGGCATCTCTTGGCACCCAAGAGGTACTGGGAGACTATGATTTTGTTTTCTCAAAGGGCATACCAGAAGGAAGGGTTTGAGAAGGGAAGAGGATTGGGGAAGACCTGAGCAAGACTCACTGCTTCGTGAGAACTCTTCGGTTTCCACAGAGATGGCCCATGAGGTTGGGGTTGACTTGGCTGAGGTCAAGGGTCAAGATATCTCTGTCATAGTTGGGAAAGGGAGCCTGACGGGCAAAGCACTCATCACGGGCAGGGCTAGGAGGGTAGTGGCAACACAAGTGGTGGTGGGTCTTTATAGACTGCTCCTCGTCACAGTACCCGTCCAGGGTATCCTCCCACTGTGGGCCAGAGAGAAAGAAGTCAGAAGCTTGGACACTTGGTCCCTTCTCTCCTCACCACCTACTCCCCTTATCACCCCCAGCTCTGAGATGAGGGGCTCCAACCCAAGGGGCCAAAGGGGCAGGCAAAGAACCAGCAGGCGATCAGACAGCTGTGGGTGCGTGGGCTTGGGAAGGTGGAAGGGAGGAAGCACAGATGAGGATGGTTGGCCACAGGAGATGAGCTGGAACAGTTGGTGCAGAGGCTCAGGTGAGGCCAGAGCTGGATGGGCGGATGGCAAACAGGCGGATGTGGGGGGTCATGGGTGGATGAGGCCAGGACGCAGTGTAAAGGCTCAAGATGAACAGATTCAGATGATGGACACAATGGATGGACGGACAGTCACAAACAGACGAACATGGATATGCTCACAGCAGGGAGGTACATGGATGGACTGTTGGATTCAGAGGTTGGAGATGGGCAGGCTGTCAGGCTCTCAGGGCCTGGGATGCCCACTTACGGCCTTCCATGTACAGGTAGGGTTGTTTCCCTGGCGGCAGCAGTGCTGGAACTCCATTTCCAGCTGAATCAGAGCACGTAGCTGCCTTTGGATGGAATCAGTAGCTGGGAGGTTGCGTGGCACAGAGAGGAAGCGTTTCAGGTGGCAGATGTTCTTGAGATTGTCCAGTGTGGGCATCCCAGGGGGAAAAGGCAGCTCTGGGCCCAAGGAAATACCAGGCTGGTGGGTGGAGCAGGCCTGGAGCTGGTAGTGTGGCTGAGGAGCTTCCTCCTGGAAGCAGGAGTATCGAGCCTCCCCTTGCTCTTTGCAGCACCAGTAGGGTTTGGTCTTGACCGAGAACTCGGCCTCACAGAACCGGGTCATTGCGTTCTCCCACTAGAGTGAGAGGGTGGGTCAGGCTCAGTAACCCGTTGTCCATATTCCTTGCCTTCCTCCCAGGTTGCAGAAAAGGACTCAGGGCAGGTGGAGAAGAGAGCAGTGGCTATCCTCTACCTTTCTTACTGGAGAGCTCCAAGGTAGGGCCAACAAAAGGGACCTGAGGTTCCTCCATTCCCAGGCCTAGGTGTCTAACCCTTAAAACACACACATGCTGTCTAGGGGTTCAAGGACACCCCTAGCACCTGGAGCCCAACTCTTACCACGAGTCTTGCACAGTCCAGGCGGTTTGTGTGGCTGTGGCAGTGACAGCAGCGGGAGTATCCAGTCTCTAGCAAATTGAGGGCCTCACCCTGGCGACTAAGATGGGAGTAGCCAGACTGTGGCAGGTTCCAGGGGCCATATACCACATGTTGACGGTCAGGAAGGCAGATCTGGTTCAGATTGTCTGGAGAAGGCCGCCCAGGGGGAAAGCCATCCAGCCGGTGTCCCCAGCCCCCTCGGAATTGGCCCTGTTGACAGTGCTGGGCTGGATTCCAAGAGTGAGGCTGTGGGGGAACCTGGCCCGCTGGCTTTTCTAGAATGGGGAACAGAGGGAGAAGACAGGATGGGGAGGAACAAATAAAAGATGAATGAACTGGGAGGATTGAAAGAACTGGGGATTAAGGGGAAAGGATTAGGATAAGGGAAAATGAGGAAGAAATTAATCTGTGGTTCTTACCTTCGGATTGACTGACTGAAAGGACAAGAGAATTGAAGCATGAAAAGTGTTACCCTCAGAGCTGTCCCTTCCTCCCACATGTCTGCTCCCTGTGCTATCTCCCTGGAGTCCTGAGTGGTCATGCAGGGTGATGGACAGACGGATGCTGTCAGTCACCCTCTCTCTGCTGGGAATGGAAAATCTCCTCCTGGTGTGGGAAAGGTGGGTCTACTGAGGTAGAAGGAGATGCATAAGCAAAAATCACATTGGGATGGGCATCTCTAGAAGACAGGCACCTGGCTAGTCCCCATTCATTAAGAGGAACCCAGAGCCGGGTGTGGTGGCTCACACTTGTAATCCCAGCACTTAGGGAGGCTGAGACAGGAGAATCGCGAGTTCAAAGCCAGCCTCAGCAACGGTGAGGCGCTAAGCAACTCAGTGAGACCCTGTCTCTACATAAAACACAAAATAGGGCTGGGGATGTGGCTCAGTGGTCGAGTGCCCCTGAGTTCAATCCCTGGTACCAAAAAAAAAAAAAAAAAAAAAAAGAGGAACCCAGTAGAGAAGTGAGAATAAATGCTATTTTTGTGTCATTTAATCACACAGCTATCAAACAGGTATTATTTCCTCCATTTTATATGTGGAGAAACTAAAGCTTGGATAGGTAACTCACTCATTCGAGGTTACATAAGTGGGTAGTGGCAGAGCCCATTTTGTCTGCCTCCAAAGCCCACGCTCTAAGGTGAGGCTATAGGGTGAAGGTGGTGTGTAAAGAGGAGAGGGAGTTGCTTACTTTCCTTCTGTTCTGTAGGGGACATCTCTTCTTGGAGCGGGACCTCTTCCTGAGGGAGGGATGGATCCACTGCAAGACAGAGGTGAGGACTGCAGATCAGACCAACATCAGCGAGATCTTAGTGGGAGGCAGGAGAGTGGGCAAGCACTCACCTTTCTTTCCAACAGGAAGGTGGGGAGGGGGCAGCTCTTCCTCTTGGATAGGTATGGCTCCTGGAGAGGGAGGGGGCTGTACTACAGAAGGAGGAATGTGAGCAGCCTACCCCTGCTAGCCAGGCTGGGAGAGGGCAGGACTGCTTCCCTCCTTCCCATCTGAAGAGCAGGAAGTATCTCAGATTAGAGACCTGGAGGAGTAACTGAGAAGGGCATGTGGTGGCCTTACCTTCCCTCTGTCCCTCAAAAGGAAGGTCATGCTGAGAAAGGTCAAGGTGATACATAGGGAAGCCTCGGGTCTGGGGTGGGGAGGGGGGTGCTGCATAGCCAACTAGAGACAAGAGTGGAGAAAGTCAGAGTCTATTGCTCTTCCTAGTCTCTCAATTACATAGTTGCTGTTCTAAACTCTTTTTTGTTTTTTAATTAATTTATTTGCATAGTGTGGATTGAATTTAAGGGCACTCTACCACTGAATCATACCCCTAGCTCTTTAAAAGAGAGGCAAGATCTTGCTAAATTGCAGAGGTGGGCCTCGAACTTGTCATTGTCCTGCCTCAGGTTCCCTAAGTGCTGGTATTACAGATAAGTGCCACCATGCCTGGATCCCCTAAACTCTTATTTATTTATTTATTTTTTGGTACAGGGGATTGAACTCAGGGGCACTCAACCACTAAGCCACATCCCCAGCCCTATTTTTTGTATTTTATTTAGAGAAAGGGTCTCACTGAGTTGTTAGCACCGAGTTGTTTAGCACTTCGCCGTTGCTGAGGGTGGCTTTGAACTCATGATTCTCTGGTCTCAGCCTCCCAAAGTGCTGGGATTGCCGGCGTGTGCCACTGCGCCTGGCTAAAATTCTTACCTTCGTGAAGGTGCTCTGGTCTCAGCTCCTTCTGTCCTGGAGTCTTTTGACCTGGAGAGAGGAAATCAGGGGTGATTTTGAAGGGCTCTTTCTGTTTCTGAGCAAGGAATGGGGAGACTGTGGAGGTCAAGAGTGTAGGAAGATGAGACATAGCAATTATCTCTATAATACACCTGCCTCATGTCCCTTACAGACACCTGGATGTTACTGACTGGGTTCTAAGACAGCCTGTGATAGTCTGATGGCCTCACTTCTACCTGGCTCAGAGACTGAGTCTAAAGGAAATGTGACTGTGGGATTGGGAGGGAGGTTCTAATTTCTTCTGTCAGTGTCTCTACCTCAGGGGTTGTGGCTGCCCTCCCCATAGCTGCTCTGCTTTGATGCTTCTCTAGCTTTCAGAGGAAAAAGTCTAACCTTGAGCTGGTTGAGACTTCACCTGCCCACCTCCTTCAACCAATCTCCGAGACGAGGCTCTTTAAACCTCTTCAGGTCTTCTGATAAGGAACTTAGCTAGAAGTTTAAGTGTTTTACTTTAGCTAGTCTTAGCTCTCCTCAGTTTAGGTCTCAGTTTAGGACCTGCAGGACTGGGACAGGCATAGAGAAAAGGAATCCCTTGTGGCTGATGTGTAGGAACAAAAATTAGGAACTGGAAGGGATGATGATGATGATGTAGGGCTTTACCAAGATACACACTAGATCTCTTGACCTTATCTCAGCAGTTTCCCTCCAGAGTTCCGTTTTGTTCAGGCATCAAAACAGTGTGTATATGCCCAACAGTGGGTGAGTCTGTGAATGCACAACCCCTCAACTCTTCCTCTAACCAGACAATGAGTCAGTCAAGGTTCTCTGGGTCAGCAAACCGGTTTTGAGGAGCCTGAGGGCCTCTTTCCCTCCTCACCTGCCTCATAGTCCCCCCACCACATACATCCTCCTCAGGCAGAGTTCTCTTCACTCTGTGAATTCACTTACCCTCTCAGTTATCTACTTGAATCTAATTTTATTTCTTAGCAGTAACCTCTAGTAACCCCTGTCTGCTCTTGCCTCCCTGGTTAAAGGCTCCAGTTAGCCAGGCCTACCTTGGGCCTGCTCAGAAGAGGGAGGCCAAATCATCCTGCTGGTGATGAGCTGCCTAGCCAAGGCCCTTCACAAGTGCTGACCCCACCCCTACTCACCTCCTTCAGAAGTGGCAGAGGCGACAGCAAAACAGGCCAAGACCAAGGCTATTCTGGCCATGGTCCCCATCCTGGGACAAGGACCACCTAAAAGCTGGGTTGTCTCAGGCAGATCTTGGTGTGAAGAGCTGTGCTGCAGGAAGCCTATTCCTCTGGCTGCTGCTACTGCTACTGTGAAGTTCAGGGCCAGTTCTGACTCCCTTTTATATGTTGCCTGTTGATATCTCCCGCCCTCCTCAGCTTCCTGCCATGACTCAGTGCAGCTGCTCCTCCTCTAGCAGCCACTCCTCCCAAACTCATCCTGAAGCCTCCTCAGAGGATTGAGAAGAATGAAGGTGATGGGAAGAAAGTATTCATAGGATCCTAAGAGAAACTGATTCAGAGGATCATGGAGCAAGAGACATCTGAGCCCTTAGTTCATGCCTCACTTTATGTCTCCATGTTGCCTCCTGTGGAAAAGGGATCTGACAACCTATGGAATTGGGACTAGGGAACCAGGGATTTTACAGTGTAAGGAATTTACAGTGGGGAACAGGATAGCTGCCTGAGATGGCTCCCTACCAGTGAGAGTTGTCCCTAACTCTGGGATAAAAGAGGGTGACAAAGAGGAACTCCTCCCTTTTTTTGGTACCATGGATTGAACCCAGGGGTGCTTAACCACTGTGCCACATCCCCAGCCCTTTTTATTTTTTATTTTGAGACAGGGTCTCACTAAGACCTAAGTTAATGAGGTTGGCTTTGAACTTGTGATCCTCCTGCCTCAGCCTCCTGAGCCACCGTGCCCATTGTGGAACTCTCTTTTTTTTTTTTTTTTTTAAATATTTATTTTTTTAGTTGCAGGTGGACAGAATATGTTTATTTTATTTTTTATGTGGTGCTGAGGATCGAACCCAGTGCCTCACGCATGCTAGGCGAGCACGCTACCACTGCGCCACAATCCCAGCCCGTGGAACTCTCTTTTATCCTTCTTTCAGGAGTCAGAGATCAGACACAAATCCAGCAGCTTCAAGTTTATTTTTTTCATTTCATTCTCCTCACATTCAGACACCACATCTTCCCTCCCTCTGTGGGGTCCCCAAACCAAGTCTCTTTTCTTGCACTGCTGGAAATTGAACCCAGGTTCTCATGCTTGCTAGGCAAGCGCTGTGCCACTGAGCTATCTCCCCAGCCCCCAAGTCTCTTTTCAGGAGAATAGACACATGCAATTCTGAGGATTCTGGGGGACTCCAGGCTGTTAGTAGGGTTGGGATTTCCTGCCATTAAGGGAGGCTGATGGCTCTTACAGGTCTCTGCCTCATGTATGAATAAAGGCTCAGAAAATTTCTTCAGCATTAGGGACCCTGGTATTGTGCAGCTCCAGCAGCCGTTGCTCAGCCTTGGTCAAGTCCCACTCTCCAAGTCGGCGATTATCTCGAGTTCGTATATTCACTGTTCTCTTACTCTGCTCTTTCTGGCCAACCACTGCAGGAAGAGGAAGGGAGGTTTGGGAATCTCAGGATAAAGTCACCGGCATGGGATATTTCCTTTTGCTTTGCAGAAACTTAAGAGACTTAAATCTTTAGGAAGGGTGGGAGCAGAGTCTAGATATGTTTTAAAGAATACATTTGGGGGGCTGGGATTGTGGCTCAGTGGTGGAGCGCTTGCCTCGCATGTGTGAGTCACTGGGTTTGATCCTCAGCACCACATAAAAATAAATAAATAAAATAAAGATACTGTGTCCATCTACAACTAAAAAAAAATTAAAAAAAAAAAAAAAAAAAGAATACATTTGGCTGTGCCTTCTCTCCAGTGCTCATCCTGAGGAGATAAGGAATGTTCCAGGCTCTACATTTCTTATCACTTCTGGACTTCTGGTCAGGAGCCCTAAGGTCAGAGATACTAGAGTTGGCCAGAGAAAGACAAACAGATCAAGAACTAGACATAAAGAGAAATGGTGTGTGTGACTGAGAAATGCAGGGCAGAGGGCTGGGGGTAGGTAGAGGAAGGGAAAGGCAGCAGGACTGGAATACACAAGCAAGTCCATGGACTGTGGGATAGCGTGCTCCACATGAGGGGGACATGTAAAACTAGACAATCAGGTGGAGAAATTTCTGTTCCTTATCTTCAAGAGCTCTGAAGTGTGGAGAATGAAAAAAAGTAGGAGTAAGGCAGTGCTAGACTTTTCTCCTTAAGGCCTTCTCCTTAATCCTTAGGGCTGACTCCATTCATATACAGAATAAACAAGGCTAGTTGATGCCTTATTAACCCTTCCTGTCCCTTTCTCTCTCTTTTTTTTTTGGTACCAGGGATTGAACTCAGGGGCACTCGACCCCTGAGCCACGTCCCCAGCCCTATTTTGTGTTTTATGTAGAAACAGGGTCTCACTGAGTTGCTTTAGCACCTCGCCATTGCTGAGGCTGGCTTTGAACTCGTGAGTCTCCTGTCTCAGCCTCCCTCAGTGCTGGGATTACAGGCTTGAGCCACCGCGCCCGGCTTTGTCCCTTTCTCTTTGATACTTCCTTTGTTAGCCAAAAAGGAACCACCTAAGAAGGAGTTAATAAGAGGAAAACTGTTTTGAGGTACAGAAATGGTTGTGGGGGGACACAGTTTAAAGGAACTTAGGGCAAATAAGTCAGGTTCCTACCTAGCTTGGGTAATGAGCCCAGTTAACCCATATATGCACATAACCAAACTTAATAGACTTTAGAGACAGAAGAATTAAATGGGCAAGTGAGAGA
The DNA here is from genome assembly GCA_028644305.1 of Xerus rutilus. NCBI lineage: Eukaryota > Metazoa > Chordata > Mammalia > Rodentia > Sciuridae > Xerus > Xerus rutilus. The sequence continues at coordinate 96,274,099 of CM053400.1, read as the reverse complement.
ACAGGGCTCTGAGGTCCTGGGCTGCCTGCCACTCTCTTACCAAACTGGAAATTGTAGTGGGCAAGCTGGGCCCGGCGCACTCTCCGACTGAGAGTCAATCCACAATCAGCATCCAGGTCGCTGACAAGGCCTGCAGCCCGCAGATTCTGTTGAATCTAGGACACGTTTGGTGACAAGAAATAAATTCAATGGAAGACCGAGGAGCAAGGCAATCAAACGTCCTTCTTCCTTGGATTACACGACTTCTCATCTCTCATGTCCTGCCTGAATGCACCCCAATTTACACAAATTATCTTTCCTCATCTCATAGCTATACTGAGGCCTCCTCTCCATCTCCAACCCACAGCATTTGTGTCTTCCTCCTACTGGAAAACAGCCCTCCATTACCCCCTGGACTTTGCCTGCTGCTAGCCCTCACTATCCAAACCAGCTGTTCAACTCTAGTACCATCCATATTCTTTTTTTTTTTTTTAGTACTGGAGATTGAACTCAGGGGCACTCGACCACTGAGCCACATCCCCAGCCCTATTTTGTGTTTTATGTAGAGACAGGGTCTCACTGAGTTGCTTAGCGCCTCGCCATTGCTGAGGCTGGCCTTGAACTTGTGATTCTCCTGTCTCAGCCTCCCAAAGTGCTAGGATTACAGGCGTGCACCACCGCACCCAGCTGTACCATCCATATTCTTGATTCTCTTTAGAAAAGAAAAATAAAACCAACTTTACCCAAGCTCATTTTTTTTTTTTTGGTACCGGGAACTGAACTCAGGGGTACTGGACCACTGAGTCACATCCCCAGACCTATTTTTTGTTTTTTATTTAGAGATAGGGTCTCACTGAGTTGCCTAGCACCTTGCCATTGCTGAGGCTGCCTTTGAATTCGTGATTCTCCTGTCTCAGCCTCCCAAAGTGCTGGGATTACAGGCGTGCACCACCATGCCTGGCTCCTAAGCTCA
>CM053400.1:96148312-96273047 GCA_028644305.1 Xerus rutilus | reverse complement strand
TTTGGTACTGGGGATTGAACTCAGGGGCACTCGACCACTGAGCCACATCCCCAGCCCTATTTTGTGTTTTATGTAGAGACAGGGTCTCACTGAGTTGCTTAGCGCCTCGCCGTTGCTGAGGCTGGCTTTGAACTCGCGATTCTCCTGTCTCAGCCTCCCTAAGTGCTGGGATTACAGGCTTGAGCCACCGCGCCTGGCTCCTAAGCTCATTTTTGTACCAAGCGCAGCGTTGGTAGTGTTTTTCTCCTCAGTACTGGAGATAGAGTCTAGAGGCACTTCACCACTGAACTGCAACCCCAGACATTCATTTATTTTATTTATTTATTTTTTTGGTACTGGAGATTGAACTCAGGGGCACTCAACCACTGAGCCACATCCCCAGCCCCATTTTTTGTGTTTTATGTAGAGACAGGGTTTCAGTGAGTTGCTTAATGCCTCGCCATTGCTGAGGCTGGCTTTGAACTCGCGATTCTCCTGTCTCAGCCTCCCTAAGTGCTGGGATTACAGGCTTGAGCCACCGCGCCCGGCATTCATTTATTTTTTTATTTTCAGACAGGATCTTGGCCAGAACCAAGGTACCTAGGCTGGCCTTGAACTTTTCATCTTCCTGCCTCAGCTTCCCAAGTCATTGGGATCACATGTGTGTATCTCCACACCCAGCAGGTCGTACTTTTTAGACAGAATTTGGAGCAAACAGGGAGCTGCCACTCAAGTGCAATCTTGTGGCTCTAAGGGGTGTGCCCTTCCCACTACCTGGTGTAGCCTCTTCCTATCCAGTGCTAAGCACCAGACTCCCTACTGTTCTTTTCTGCCCCTTCCCTGAGTCCAACCTCACCTCTCTGGCATATTCCTCTTGCTCTGTTCCCACAGGGATAACCACTACCTGGAATGGGGACAGCCACAATGGCCTGGATGGGAGGAAACAAAGTAACAAATTATTCATTTTGGCTCTGGACAGAAGTGTAGCTGCAGGAAGCAGATTTGGGATATGAAGTGGGACAGGACCTGGAGCATGAACTATCTGTTGTGAAGGCCAGAACAGAAATTTAGTATCAGATATCTCACCATTTTCCCCCACAGCTTTCTGCCAGCACTCCTAACAGCCTTTCCACAGAACCAAGCACTGCTCGGTGAATGAGAACTGGCTGCTCCAGGGCCCCCGCCTGCCTTGGAAGGAAAAAGGGTGGAAGTATCACAAATTGTGCACATAAGATCACTTTCCAGTTTTTAGGAAATATTCAGACCTGGTTTGCAACCAGAGAGATGGAAAAACTGAGCTCTATATATGTACTATGACTTGAAATGCATTTAAATAAATTAATTAAATAAAAGAAAAAAAGAAAGAAATATTCAGACCTAGAAGGGAAAGACGTGGAGGATTTGATTCAATTCTAGGGTGAAAAGATGTGTGGGAATTGTTCACCATTGGCTCTCAAGGGAAAATGGGGATGGGAAAAGCTTCTATACCCCTTGTACTGGAGGTTGAATCTCAGGGGCAGCTGGAAGTCAAGCTGAATTGTTCCACACTGATGGGGCCGACCCAGGGCATCATGGAGGTGCACATCGATCTGTAGGAGATGGATAGGAGGACATGAAAGAAAGCAGAAGCCGTATCTTCCATTATCTGCACCATGCACTCTTCCACCTACCCATGTCATGGCTATTTGGAGAATCATGTCATCCACTGTACTCCACCTCTCTACTGTCCTCCATTTCACTATGGCAGTGGCTCTCAGTGGCTCTCTTCCCTTAATGATGCTGTTATCCACGACCTAGCCATGCTGAGTTCCTCTGCATAGAGACCTTCAGCCCCATGCACACTATGGCTAACCATTCATTCTGTCAGTGCCCCTCTCCCCACCCAGTGGCTGTGCTTCTGAACAGTTCACCAAACACCCACTTTGTGTGTTTTTTTTGTGTGTGTGGTACTGGGGATTATATCAAGGGCTGCATGCTAGGCATGCTTTACTACTAGTCTACTTTCCTAACCCTTTTAGTTTATTTTGAGAGAGGGTCTCACTTAGTTGCCCAGGATGACCTCAAATGTGTGATGCTCTTGCCTTAGACTCCTGAGTAGCTAAGACTTCAGGCGTGGGCAACCCTGCCTGGCTTCAAGTATCTACTCTGATTACTGTCTCCTGGTCTTCCAGCTGATAATTACTACTATTACTGGCTCCTCAACCCTTAAATTCCTTTATTACTCTTTATTCTTCCCATCCAGAAGTCCTTCTGACTTTTGTTTCTTTCCCCATGCAGCTGTAATGGTTTTTTAGTTCCTTATACTATTCATTGTTCTTTTGTGGTAAAATGCCATCATGGCAGCATCTTAACTTCCTATCCCCTTGACTCTACAATGGAAACTTTCTGTGCTGCCCAACTTGTCATGGATCACATAGATGCAAAAGCAGAGATTAGTGCCACCATGGAAGTCATAGCTTTAAGACTCAACTGGTTCCTTGCTACGGCCAGCAATTCTTTTTTTTTTTTTTTTTTGGTACTGAAGATTGAACTCAGGGGCACTCGACCACTGAGCCACATCCCCAGTTCTATTTTGTGTTTTATGTAGAGACAGGGTCTCACTGAGTTGCTTAGCGCCTTGCTGTTGTTGAGGTTGGCTTTGAACTCGTGATTCTCCTGTCTCAGCCTCCTTACATGCTGGGATTACAGGCTTGCACCACCACGCCCGGCTCATTTAGTATTTATTGAGCTGCTAAATAAATACCTTCTGCTAGAATAAACATTTGGGACATAAAAATGAGCTAGGTACAGTGGCACACACCTATAATCCCTAGTCACTTGGGAGGCAGAGGCAGAAGGATTGCAAATTTGAGGACAGTCTCATCAGCTTAGCGAGATCCTATCTTAAAAATAAAATAAGGGGCTGGGGTTATGGCTCAGCGGTTGAGCACTTGCCTCACATATGTGAGGCACTGGGTTCAATCCTCAGCACCACATAAAATAAATAAAGATATTTAAAAAAAAAAAAAAGAAGAAGCAATGCCCATCATTTAAAAAAACAAGAAAAATAAATAAATAAATAAAATAAAAAAGGAGCTGGGCGTGTGGCGCAGATCTGTAATCCCAGCACTTTGGGAGGCTGAGACAGGAGAATCGCGAGTTCCAAGCCAGCCTCAGCAACCGCAAGGCACTAAGCAATTCCGTGAGACCCTGTCTCTAAATAAAACACAAAATAGGGCTGGGGATGTGGCTCAGTGGTCGAGTACCCTTGAATTCATTCTCTGGTACCAAAAAAAAAAAAAAAGGAAGGCGCGGTGGTGCAGGTCTGTAATCCCTGCACTTTGGGAGGCTGAGACAGGAGAATCGCGAGTTCAAAGCCAGCCTCAGCAACGGTGAGGCGCTAAGCAACTCAGTGAGACCCTGTCTCTATATAAAACACAGAATAGGGCTGGGGATGTGGCTCAGTGGTCGAGTACCCCTGAGTTCAATTCCTAGTACTGAAAAAAAGAATAAATAAAATAAAATAAAAAGGATAGGGATGTAGCTCAGAGGTAAAGTCCTTGCCTAGCATGCTTGAGGCCTGGCATTCAATCCTTAGTACTATTAAAAAAATAAAATAATACTATATATGTTACCAAATAATACCAGCACATCCCACAGTAGCTACTGAACACTAAAAAGATTTTAGTTGCATGGTTCATATAATAGGTTTGGGTTTTTTTCTTTTTTTGTACTGGGGATTCAACCCAGGGGTGCTTTATCACTGAGCTATATCTCAAAAAAAATTTTTTTTTTGGTACTGGGGATTGAACTCTGGGGTACCTGACCACTGAGCCACACCCTCAGCCCTATTTTGTGTTTTATGTAGAGACAGGGTCTCACTGAGTTGCTTAGCACCTCGCCATGGCTGAGGCTAGCTTTGAACTCGCGATTCTCCTGTCTCAGCCTCCCTAAGTGCGGGGATTACAGGCTTGAGCCACTGCGCCCAACTAAAAAAAAATTTATTTTTGGGGGGCTGGGATTGTAGCTCAGTGGTACAGCACTTGCCTTGCATGTGTGGGGCCCTGGGTTCGATCCTCAGCACCACATACAAAGCAATAAAATAAAGACATTGTGTCCATCTACAACTAAAAAATATTTTTTAAAAAAACTTATTTTTTAAAAAAATTAAAAAAGATTTTTTTTTAGTACCAGGGATTGAACTCAGGGGCACTCAACTACTGAGCCACATCCCCAGCTCTATTTTGTGTTTTATTTAGAGACAGGGTCTCACTGAGTTGCTAGCACCTTGTGTTGCTGAGGCTGGCTTTGAACTTGTGATTCTCCTGTCTCAGCCTCCCAAAGTACTGGGATTATAGGCATGCACCACTGCACCCAGCTCCCAGTCCTTTTTATCTTGATACAGGATCTAGCCAAGTTGCTTAGGGCCTCATTAAGTTGCTGAGGCTGGCTTTGAACTTATGATCCTCCTGCCTCAGCCTCCTGAGCTGCTGGGATTACAGGTGTGTGCCACCATGCCTGGCTTTTCTTCCAACTTGCCACGTGAGTTCTCATCCCTAGCTCTGGTCTGTACATACACTGTTCCTCCAGAAACAGATTATTTTTGCAGCAGGTGGTGTACTGGGGATTGAACTCAGGGGTGCTTTACCACTGAGCTATATCCCTCGTCCTTTTTATCTTGAGTCAGGATCTGTTGGCAAGACTAGCCTCAAACTTGTGATCCTCCTGCCTTATCCTCACAAGTTGTTGGGATTACAGGTAAGCACCATGGTGCCTAGGCTAGAAACAGATCTTTACTTGGTCAACAAATACATTTAGACTGGAGAGTAACCCCTTCAGGAAGCTTTCCCTGTCCCCTGAGCCATGCTAACCCCCCTCTTTTGCCCCCTTAGTACCTACACAGCAGTGATCTACAGTGTTGACATACCCAATTTATCTTCCACAACCCTGTATAGCCTGCAAGGTCTGAGGAAGCAGGAAATGTACTGATCTTTTTTTTGGAACCAGGGATTGAACCCAGGGGTACTTAACCACTGAGCCACATCCTTGGCCCTTTTTCTTGTATTTTATTTAGAGACAGGGTCTCACTGAGTTGTTAAGCACCTCGGTTTTGCTGAGGTTGGCTTTGAATTCACGATCCTCCTGCCTTAGCTTCCTGAGCCACTGGGATTACAGGCATCACTACTGTGCCCAGCTTGTACTGCTCTTCTTTACATCCTACATAAGTTTAAAAATATTTCTTTGTGGGGCTGGGGCTGTAACTCAGTGGCAGAGCACTTGCCTAGCACGCTTGAGGCACGGGGTTTGATCCTTAGCACCACATAAAAATAAATAAAGGCATTCTGTCCATCTCTAACTACAATCAATCAATCAATCAATCAATCAATTTCTTTGTATCTTAAATATTGAAAAAACAAGCCAATATATGAATAAATAAAATTCTAAGCAGGATCCCTAGCTTACCTTGGGTCCGTAGAAGGCACCATCTCCAGGGTTGAGGTCCCAGGGTTCTCCAAAATCCTCCAAGGCCTGCTGAAGGACCTTTAGAGGGCATGAGACAAGTGAAGAATACATCACCCAAGACTTCATCTGAGCAAGACACCCCTCCAGTCTCCAAGAAATGAGTTACTCAGCATATTCCTCTATCCCTGGTTGTCGTATCCCCTCCCCTTACACTGGAGTGATTTATCTGCTTCTGCTTTCCTACCTCCTGCTCACCTGCTCAGCCTGGTCCCAAAGGCAAGGTTCTCCTAGGAAGCCAGATGGCCGGGTGGACAATGCCAGGCGGAAGGAGAAGCCAAGAATAGCATAGACAGAGCGGAGGAAATCAAGACAGCCTCGGATCTCTGTTTCCAGCTAGAGGAAGGAAATAAGAATGGGTGAGCTGTGGGGCTGGGGTTGTGGTTCAGTGGTAGAGCACTTGCCGGCACATGTGAGGCACTAGGTCCGATCCTCAGTACCACATAAAAATAAATAAACAAAATAAAGATATTGTGTCCACTTACAACTAAAAAATTATTAAAAAAAACCAATGGGGGCTGAGGTTGTGTCTCAGTGGCAGAGCGCCTTGTCTCACACGTGTGAGGCACTGGGTTTGATCTTCAGCACCACATAAAAATAAATAAAACAAAATAAAGACATTGTGTCCATGTATAACTAAAAAATATTTAAAAAAAAAAAAAAGAATGAGTGAGCTATGTGTCAGCTAGAGACCTGGGGTAGTTTGGGGAAAACAGGGGGCAAAAACATAGATAGCAGAAGAAAGCTGGGGGCAGTAGGTAGGCAAATTGTAGTACATACAGAGGGCAACTGAAAGAAAGGGATGTTGGAGGTCGGAGAATGAAAGGTGATTCAAGAGACACTTTGGTGGAGCTGGGGAAGGGCCACCTGATCTGGTGCACAGAAGATGTGAGCGTCATCCTGTTGGAAGCGCCACAGCCGGGTCAGTCCCCCTAGACTGCCAGAGGCCTCGGCTCGGTGCAGGGCTCCAAAGTCAGCCAGTCGCATGGGCAGCTCCCGCCAGGATCTGGGCCGATGGGCGAATATCAAGCTAAGGTTGGGGTAGGGAGGGGGTCAGGGCCACAGGGAGAACTAGCCCTTAAAGACTGCTCCTCCCCTTAATCTGAGTGCCTATTTTCTCTGTATCATCAACTACCACCTTCTCCACCTTGGCATGTGCTTCCACTAAGTCCTGTCTGAGCCATGCCTAGTTCAAAAGTGAATTTCTGTCACATATTAATAGGCATCATTTACTGTGCTGCTATTCTGTGACAGGTACAGCCTTGATGTTACTTTTTTTTTTTTTTGGTAGTGGGGATTGAACTCAGGGGTACTCGACCACTGAGCCACATCCCCAGCCCTATTTTGTGTTTTATGTAGAGACAGGGTCTCACTGAGTTGCTTAGCGCCTCGCCGTTGCTGAGGCTGGCTTTGAACTCGCGATTCTCCTGTCTCAGCCTCCCTAAATGCTGGGATTATAGGCTTGAGCCACCGCGCCCGGCTAGCCTTGATGTTACTTGTAAGGAGACCAAGACCCAAGAGGTAGAATAATTTTCTCAATTTCACATGGTTAGCTGGAGGGCAGATTCAAGATTCAGACTAAGTGTCTCAGTACTCATTCCAAGGTGCTTTCTATTATTTTACATTAGCAGTTATTACCCCAGTGTGTATGTGGGGGAGACAGGGAATAGGACCCAGGCCTCCTGGCTCCCAGCTTACCAGTGTGCAGGACAGTTCATGGGCTTGAGGGCGAACGTGTTTGTGGGATGCTTGGCAGAGCAGTCACTTTGGGAGCTGGTGTACCTGTCAAAGCCTGGGGGCTTCAGGGCAAACATGTCTTCCCTATAATGCTCCCAGTGCCCTGACTGTTCCCAGAGTTTCGTAGAAAACATTGTGGGGGTTTTCACCTCTGAGAAACCACGGCGGGCGTACTCAGCCTGGACAGGAGGGTACAGACATGGAAGGTCAGTGTAAATGTGAAAGGAGAGGCAGGGAAGAACCTGGTTGATATTCTTGGGCTCTCAGATCCTTCTGACTGATAGCCATAAGCTATTAAATAACATGTCCCATGTCCCACATACCATGCATGCTGTGCATGCTCCCCCACTCTACACCATACAACTATAGTATCTTGCTTAAGGTTTCCAGCACTTTACAATATTTATGTTTATGTTTCTGATCTCACTATTTTTTTTCTTTTGGTACTGGGGATTGAACCCAAGGGTGCTTTCATTGAACTATATTCCCAACCTGAGGCTGGCCTTAAACTTGTGATCCTCCTGCCTCAACTTTCTGAGTCACTGGGATTACAGGTATGTACCACTGCTTCCTGCTTGATGCCTCTTTTTAATTCAAACACCTTGGCTTCTTTCCCAGACTTTCCCTGGTCTTCCCTGCACTTGGGTCCTCCTTACCCTGATAAAAGCCACCAGCGCATTATACACCCTTGTCCCTCGTGGGAGGAAGAAGCAGCTCCCAGGGCTCAGTTCATGGAAGAAGAAGAGCTCCTGTTCCTGGGGACAGAATGGTAACTGTTACTTCAAGGAGAGGGGAAGGCTTTAGAACCACAAGAAACAACAGAGTAGCTCAGTTTGACCGAATCTGTTCCTATTTTTGCAATCTGAATCCTGTATAGGCATGGTGGTGCACTTCTGTAATCCCATCGACCTGAGAGGCTGAGGCAGAAGGATCTCAAGTTGGAAGCCAGTCTTGGCAACTTAATGTGGCCCTCAGCAACTTAGAAAGACACTGTCTCAAAATTAAAAAAAAAAAAGACTACAGATATAGCTCAGTGGTAACAGCACTCCTGGGTTCAATACCCAATACAAAAAGAGAGAGAGAGAGAGAGAGAGAGAGAAAAGCAAAGTAAAGAATCAGGATCTTTCAAATCTCTCCAACCCTTATCACCATTCCTCCCTCTTTTCCCAAGTTCTGTACCTTCCCAATACGTCTGTGGTCTCGCAACTCTGCTTCTTCCTTCTGTGCTTCCCAGGCCCTCAGCAACTCTGCTGTGGGGAAGGAAATCCCTGATACTCTCTGCAGTGCTTCTGGAGCCCCTGAAGACCTCCACAAGGATGATGAGTTCTGTGGGAGGATAGAGGAAATCAAAGGCAAGATGAGGCCAGGCATGATGACATAAGCCTTTTTTTCCCCCTCCAGTATAGACGATTAAACCCAGGGCACTTTACCACTGAGCTACATTCCCAGCCATTTACTTTAATTTTTAATTTTGAGACAGTGCCTCACTAAATCATCCAGGCTGGCCTTGAATTTATGATGCTACTGCCAAAGCCTCTATAGTCGCTAGGATTATGTTTTGCACACCTCTAATCCCAGTGATTTGGGAGGCTGAGGCAGAAGTATTACAAGTTTAAGCATACCCTGGATAACTTAGCAAGACTCTGACTCAAAATAAAAATTGAAAAAAGGGTTGGAAACAGTTCAATGATAGAGTACTTAGCTAGCATATGTGAGGTCCTGTGCTCAATTCCAGCACCACAAACAAAAAAAGGTGTGTGTATGATGAAGACTGAAGGCACCCAACCTCTTTCAAGCGTCACAGGTATGTTCCTTGACAACAATTCCATCTCATCTCTCTAATTACTTTTTCTACCATCACCAACAGTAGGATGGCACCTCCATCCTCTGGATTCCCTGGCCATATTTATATCCTTGGCTTTGCCTGACTTGATTCCTACACATGTCCTGGTCAAGTCTGACCTTATAAGGCCACCACTCTTTCTCCCCATTCTCACTGCCCAACCAATACCCCTATGCTTAATTCCTTCCCCTTCCAGTCAATGACTGCATAGGGGAGTTACAAAATTCTGGTCAAATGTCAGTCTATTTCCTGTTAGAAAAGTCAACTTTGCACAATCCAATCTACTACTTCACATGAAATTCAAAAGCCTATGCTTCATTCTTACTCTCTCTTTTTGGTACAGGAGCTGAACTCAGGAGCATTTAATCACTGAGCCACATCCCAGTCATTTTTATTTTTGAGACAAGGTCTCACTAAGTTGCTTAGGGCCTTGCTAAGTTGCTGAGGCTGGCTTTGAACTCAGTCCTCCTGCCTCAGCCTCTCAAGATGCTAGGATTTTTTTTTTTTTTGGTACTGGAAATTGAACTCAGGAGCACTCGACCACTGAGCCACATCCCCAGCCCTATTTTGTGTTTTATGTAGAGACAGGGTCTCACTGAGTTGCTCAGTGCCTCACCTTTGCTGAGGTTGGCTTTGAACTCACAATTCTCCTGTCTCAGCCTCCCTAAGTGCTGGGATTACAGGTTTGCACCACCACACCCGGCTAAAATGCTAGGATTACAGGCATGTACCATGGTGCCTGGCTTGCTCTTTTCTTTAAAAATACTCACCAGAGCCTACTTTTCTCCCCTAGTACTGGGGACGGAACCAAGGGCCTCATGCATGCTAGGCAAGTACTCCACCACTGAGCTACATCCTCAGCCCTGAAACAGCCTACATTTTTCGGGGGTTGGGTGGGGGTTACTGGGGATTGAACTCAGGGGCACTCAACCACTGAACCACATCCCCAGCCCTATTTTGTATTTTATTTAGAGACAGGGTCTCACTGAGTTGCTTAGCACCTTGCTGTTGCTGAGGCTGGCTTTGAACTTGCGATTCTCCTGCCTCAGCCTCCCAAGCTGCTGGAATTACAGGCATGCATCACTGTGCCCAGTTTGAAACATCCTACATTTTATAGCACTTTTCCTCAAATACTTTCTCCTGTGTTTGTTGACTTTTATTGTTTCTACAATATGGATTTACCAGTAGTACAGGAATAGCCTCATTTTTTAGCTAGGGAAAACGGGCAAGGAGATTTACCCAAAGCCACACATCTCATTAGAGGCAGAGTGAGGATTAATGCAAAGGGCCAAATTTTCAATGCAGGCCTTTTTGTTCTACATTTCTACCTGTCCCTTTTCTCCCTGCTCTCATCCCATTCTAACAACTTGCCTTGTCCAGGAACAATATTTTCACAGAAGGCATACCCTTGTCTGAGGTTATTTTCCCTGTGTCTATAAAATGGTATTCATCCATCTTCCTGGACCATGCACCCTCTTTCCTCAGGCTTCCCTGTCTAGCCTGCTCACTCTCCTACTCCATCTTCCTTAATATCAATGTCAGACTAGGGGTTTTATTTTTTTCAATATTGGGGATTAAACCCAGAAGCACTATACAACCCAGCTCAGTGGGGATTTTCTTATTTTAAGATAGAGTCTCATTAAATTGCCAATGCTGGTCTTAAACTTGAACTGCCTCAGCCTCCTAGCTGCTGGAATTATAGGCATGCACCACTGTACTTGGCTCAAACTAGGGAATTTAAATTGACTTCTGGCTAGGTATAGTGGCACATGCCTGCAATCCCAGCTAACTCTGGAAGTTAAGGCAGGAGAACTGTAAGTTCAGCTGGGCAATTTACTGAAACCCTATCTCAAAATAAAAAAGGCTAGGGATGCTACTCAGTGGTACAGCATGCTTGTATTCAATCTCCAGTTCTTGGGGGGGGGGTGGTGGTGGTGGTGGAAACTGAATTGGTTTCTGGGCTCTGGCAGGATATGCAGAATGTGCCATCAAACCAGATTTTTTTTTTTGGTACTGGAGATTAAACTCAGGGACCTTCGACCACTGAGCCACATCCCCAGCCCTATTTTGTGTTTTATGTAGAGACAGGGTCTCACTGAGTTGCTTAGCACCTCGCTGTTGCTGAGGCTGGCTTTGAACTCGCAATTCTCCTGTCAGCCTCCCTAAGTGCTGCGATTACAGGCTTGCGCCACTGCGCCCAGCTCAAACCAGATTTTTGAGTGCAGGGACTAATTATCTTTCCCTTCATGGGTTCCCTCCTTAGCCACAATAACAGAGAAGGATCTGGGAAAGAAGATCATCTTTCCATTCTCCTGCTCACTCCTGTGAAAACAGGAGTCTCAACCTAACTACATTTTCACAACCGACCGTTAGCAGCTTTAGTCTTCCAATTTGTCCAGTGTGCCGAAGGTGGGGCCCCTGGCAAAGGTCAACCAACATGCCGCACCTGGGAGGAAGAGGCCAATTAGTGCTTTCAAGATTTTTAAGTGCGTAGTTTTCTCCCTTTCATGGTCATTAGCTGACAGGAAAAGGCAAAGAGGAAGGAACTGTTCTATAGACAGAGCAATGGTAGATAAAAATCAATTCTTCCTGTATTCTTCCTGGAATAGCAGATTATCTTTTATCTTCCCTCCCTTATCCTATTTCTGGCCTTCTTCACTACTTCCCTACCTTGCTCTGTTTTTTCTTTTTTCTTACAGTGCTAGGGATTAAACCCAGAACCTTGTACATCCCAGGCAAGCACTCTATCCACCTATATCCCCAGCCCTCTCCTTTTTTTCTTTAATCTTGACAACACTTACCCATATACTGTTGCTGTTGGGCCTGTCACTTTCTCCTCAATCAGATGAAGCTTAAAGGGGTTATCCTAAAAGAAGGCAGAAGGGAAGAGTGAAGTCTTTTTTTTTTTTTTTGGTACTAGAGATTGAACTCATGGGTACTTGACCACTGAGCCACATCCCCAGCCCTATTTTGTGTTTTATGTAGAGACAGGGTCTCACTGAGTTGCTTAGTGCCTCGCCCTTGCTGAGGCTGGTTTTGAAGTCGCGATTCTCCTGTCTCAGCCTCCCTAAGTGCTGGAATTACAGGCTCGCGCCACCGCGCCCGGCTGAAGCAAAGTCTTTATTCCCACAAAGATGTCCAGGGAGAGAGCTACCCATTCCCTTAAGCCTCAATATTCCTAAAAAAATCCTTTGTCATCCCACCTTGAAGAGCTGACGAAGATGATCCTGGGAAGCCTCCAGTCTCCGGAAGGGTTGTGCAGCAGCTGCAATCTCCTGGCAAATCCGCTCCAAAACAAGCAAATCTGTGCCCCGGACTGTCCTATAAAGAGGAGAGTTGGCTGGCTTGCTTCCTCTAAGAAGCATCACCTGGGTGACATACCAGTTGGCCAGGGGGTGAAGTCTTGCTCTTCAAGGAAAAAAATCTAAGCTGGGTGTGGTGGTGCATGCCTGTAATCCCAGTGATTTGGAAGGCTGAAGTAGGAGGATCACGAGTTCAAAGCCAGCCTCAGCAATTTAGCAAGGCCCTAAGCAACTCAGTGAGACTATATAAAATACAAAACTCAGTATTGTATTTTATACAATACAGTGTCTCTATACATCTCAGTGTCTCTATATAAAATACAAAAAAGGCCTGGGGATGTGGTTCAGTGGTTTAATGCCCCTGAGTTCAATCCCTTGTACCAAATACTCACCCCGCCCCCGCCCAAAAAACCGAAAAACTAGAATTACAGGCAAAGACAGACAAACATGGAGAAAGTAAGTAGGAAATAAGGTACAGCCTCTCTCTCCTCTCTGATGCTGGTGATCAAACCCAGGGCCTTAGCCGAATGCGGTGGCACAAGCCTGTAATCCCAGCACTTAGGGAAGCTGAGACAGGAGAATCACAAGTTCAAAGTAGCCTCAGCAACGGTGAGGCGCTAAGCAACTCAGTGAGACCCTGTCTCTACATAAAAAACACAAAATAGGGCTGGGGATGTGGCTCAGTGGTTGAGTGCCCCTGAGTTCAATCTCCAGTACCAAAAAAAAAAAACAAACCCAGGGCTTTACACATGTTAGGCAAGCACCCTACCACTGGGCTGTATACCCCTAGCACGTACCTATAATCTCAGCAGCTCAGAAGGCTGAGGCAGTAGGATCACAAGTTCAAAGCCAGCCTCAGGAACTTAGCAAAGCCCTAAGCAAGTTAGTGAGACCCTGTCCCAAAATAAAAATAAAAAGGGCTGGGGATGTGGCTCAGTAGGTAAGCATCCCTAGGTTTAATCCCTGATATGTATGTATATATGTATGTATGTATAAATAAATAAGGTTGGTGAGACAGCTTTACGGTAAAGCACCCCTTTCCAATCCTGAGTGCTAAAAAAAAATTAAAAGTTGAGTGCAGGGAATCTGGATGGGCAAAATTAAGACAATAGTAATAAGGAGATGAAGTAAAATTTGGAGAATTCATGAAGACTAGAGAAGGTAAGTTTCAAGCAGAGTTAGCAGATGAAGAAGAATGTGACCGAATGGTGATGTTGGTACCAGTATCACAGTTGAGGACTAGATAGGCCCTCGTTCAGAATTTTCTTCCAAATTGAACCTGTCTGAGGCCCCAGAAACCATTCCAGAAGCATTTTTCTTCTTCCTTGGAGTACTCACCGCTCCTTTCCCAGGAAGAAATCATGGTAAAAGCCACATTGTGTACTTGGACCTCGGCATAGAATAGCACCCAGGAATTGTTCAGCTGCTGCCCCCAGTACATGAGTGCTAGAGTGCCAGAATACCTGAGTTCACAAGAAAAGGGTTCATGAGTTCATAAATTCTCTTAACCTCTAGATCTCTGATCCTTTCCTCAGAGAAGCTGATAGGAAAATCAGTATGGTTCACTCAAGAATAAATATCATAAATATCACAAAATGGAGAACCTGACTTTGGAAGTGACTACTAAATATTAAAAAGTTTAAACAAATAATAAAGAAGAAAAAGAAAGTAGAAGACCAATATCTTTTAATTTTTCAGTACATGGAAGCCACAACTCCAATCCTCAATCCTTGGTGCTTCCCAGTCCCAGAACATAGAAGCAGGAAGCCAGTGAGTCTTCTTTTCTGGTGCTGGGAATTGAATCCAGGGCCTTGAGCATGCAGCTAGGCATGCATTCTACTACTGAACTACACTCCAGCCCTGTTTGGTCTTTTGGTCCTACTTTTCTCCTAGCCCAGGAATCTAGTGCAATGTAGCTACTTTTCTAGGATTTGGTCACTATCCATACAAAGATGACATAAGAACTCCATTTTTTTTTTTTCTGGATCATAGACAAGGTCTGTATTATCTGAGCTGACATGAAAAGAACAAAGTGAGGAGGGGACCAGACTGTTTGTTTACTTAGTTGTAACTGAGTAAACATATTAGAACTGTATACCATGGATGACTTATAATGTATGTGTTCAAAAGTTGAGGAGACAAAAGCCAGGCGCTAAGCAACTCAGTGAGACCCTGTCTCTACATAAAACACAAAATAGGGCTGGGGATGTGGCTCAGTGGTTGAGCACTTCTGAGTTCAATCCCTGGTACCAAAAAAAAAAAAAAAAAAATAGGTTGAGGAGGTTGAACAGGCCTATTATACTGTTTTTCAACTCATTATTTCTTCCTTTTTTTTTTTTTTTTAGTTGTAGATGAACACAATGTCTTTATTTTTTTATTGCTTTGTATGTGGTGCTGAGGATCAAACCCAGGGCCTCACGCATGCAAGGCAAGCGCTCTACCGCTGAGCTACAATCCCAGCCCCTTACTTCTTCCTTTTGCTAGCACAAATGATGTTTAATAGACTAAGACCAAGTAAAAACTTTCATCACAGCTAGGCACAGTGGCACATGTCTGAAATCCAAGCAACATGAGAGGATAGGCAGGAGGATCACAAGTTCAAAGCCAGCTTCAGCAACCTAGTGAGGTCTTGAACAACTTAGTGAGACCCTGTCTCAACATAAAAAATAAAATGGGCTAGGGATGTGGCTCAGTAGGCGCTTTTGGGTTCAATCCCTGGTGCTAAAAAAAAAAAAAAAAAAAAAAAAAATCACAGTTAATAGTCTGACAGGTCTCCATCCCAATTGCAAATGGAGAAAATGAGGTAAAACAATACAAATAAATGGTAGAATCTCCTACTTAATTGCCTCTTATTTTGCTAAGCACTGTACTCACCAAATGGAAGAAACTTACCGCTTTCCCCTCTGGGGAATCAAATGTCAGAAATCTGAGATCAGAATCTGTCTCCAAGGGCCGCTCCAGATCATAAGGTTCTCCATTCACTTGAGCAGCCACTGCTGTATCTGCCAGTGTTAAACTTCAGCAGTGGGGAGTGAGGATGAAGAAAAAGCCAGGGTTACAATCCACAGGCGAAGGAGGGGCTAATCTCTTGGCAGCTCTAAATCTACAAAGGGAAAATGAGTTTCTAGAAAAATGAAACCTATCTTTTTTGTTTTGTTTTGTTTTTCCTCAGTGTTAGGGTTTAAACCTAGGGTCTTATGCATGCTAAGGGCTCTACCACTGAGCTACATCCCCAGCCAAAACCTATCATTTATTTCTCCAGCATATAACAGAAAAGGCAGAAACTCTGGAACTAATTCAGATAAAGTTTCTTAGGAGCTGCCCATGGTGGCCGGTGCCTGTAATTCCAGCAACTCAGAGGGGTGAGGCAGGAGAATCACAAGTCTCAGTCCAAACTCAGCAACTTAGTCAGGCCTTAAGCAATTACAGAGACCCTGTCTCAAATTAAAAAACAAAAAGGGAGCCAGGCGTTGTGGCGCAAGCTTGTAATCCCAGCACTTGGGGAGGCTGAGACAGGAGAATCGCGAGTTCAAAGCCAGCCTCAGTAACCGCAAGGCGGTAAACAACTCAGTGAGACCCTGTCTCTACATAAAACACAAAATAGGGCTGGGGATGTGGCTCAGTGGTCGAGTGCCCCTGAGTTCAATCTCCAGTACCAAAAAAACAAAAAACCCCAAAAAGGGTTGGGGATGTGGCTCAGTGGTTAAGCCCCCTTGGGTTCAATCTCCAGTACAAAAAAACAGTAACAAAAACAAAAAACTTAGGAGAGGCTATCTCAATAAGGATGAAATAGAAGTAAGCAGACCAAGTTTTCTTTCCTTGATCAGGTACACAGTAAGAAAAGGGGCAGAAGGATACTTCGTGAGAAAAACAGGATGGACCTGATACCTGATCTGCCGTGCTAGTTGGTAAGGAGTTGTATTCCACGCCACAGCATCCACTTTCTGGCCTCCAGGAAGTGATATTTTAATAGTCCGGGATTCTTTTTGTGCCTTGCTTGCTAACCGCTTTACTTGAGCAGCCCATAGCTCCTCAAAAAGACCAAGCCGTTCTACCAACCAATGTGGAGGGGTCGGCACAGATGCCTGAGGGGACAGATGTTAGAAGGTAATGCAGGTCCCCTCACTGGGGATTGGGGATGGTGAGATTTGTGGATATCTTAAGTGGCCTTGATCCTAATCCTTGGTCTTTAAGAGGGTCTGGGTGATAAAGGGTCTTAGGCTGTGGGTCCTAAGGGACTCTGCCCTCCCCTAGCCTCTGACAGAAGAAACAGATGGCTAGTTTTAGGGCCAGGCTAGCCCTGTCCCGGAATTTGGGAACAGTGGCGTGAGGCTGGGTTGGGCCCGACGGTTCGGAAATTTGGGGTACTTCACGCACCGTGTGCAGCTTGCAGGCTGGTAACTCCAGGAGTCGTAGCCATCTCCACTTCTGGTATAACCCCATGTTCCTTCAAACCAGCACCGGCATTCTCAGGTTATCGCCGCTGCTCTTTCACAAGAGTCCTTATTGGCTCTACCTCAACAATATCCCTGCCTATTGGTTATCACAGCTGTCACTTTGTTCTGGCACCACCTCCCGGAGCTCCAAAGAGGCACACCCCACGCAGCACCAGCCGCTGTGTGAGTGGTTCCGGCGGACCGGAAGGAGAAAACTGTTACACACACCTGAAACAGACACCAGCAGCATTTCAGCCTAGAAAGCCCAAAGTAGCAATGATGTGTCCAGTACCTTTGAGAACAGGGGCAGGAGAATTCTTGAGAGCGAGAGTGGACGAGAAATGACTGGCAATGGTAATCATTTCCCTTTAACCATAAATTTTCTTATACAGGATCCTTAAGGCAGGTTGGAAACTGTTTAAGAGCATAGACTTTGGAAACAGATCTAGTGTAAATCCTGGATCCTTAAGGCAGGTTGGAAACTGTTTAAGAGCATAGACTTTGGAAACAGATCTAGTGTAAATCCTGGATCTGCTATTAACTTTTTTTTTTTTTTTTTTTGCAAAGTACTTAATTTCTCTAAGCCTAAATTTTCTTATTTATAAGATAAGAATAGGGGACTAGGGATATAGCTCAGTTGGTAGAGTGCTTGCCTTACATGCACAAGGCCCTGGGTTCAATCCCCAGCACCAAACACATATGCACACAAGATAATAATAATAGTATCACTCGCAAATGTTCAGGTAAATTTTATATAAATGGTCTGGCATAGGGGTTGGTATATGGTAACAGTCAACAGCAGTAAGAAGTCATTATATAAAAAATGGATATAACAGCTTTAAGGCTGGAACAAGAAATCTGCAGAGGTCACCCTTGGAGTCCCTTCATACCCATGGTACTTAAGAGGGACCTTAGAGACCTCTTAATCTTAGCCATGCTGGCTTTTGAATCTAAGACTTGCACACTTCACCCACATCATGCTTTCTTTACTAGTACAGTTTACTCCCAATACACTCCTCCATTACCTCAGAAAGAGGTAGCTGACTCCTGCCACTGCTCCATACATAAGTCTTTTGTCTCATTCCCATCCCAGCTCTCAACTTCCTTCTCTCCCTTTCCATTGTTACATCTATGATACAAGATAACCCATATTTGATTAATTTACACAGTAAAAATAGAAACATGGTCAGACTTGTAGTAAATGATGAAGGGGAATGAACTTATGGGTGACTGTGAGGCTCTTAATAATTCCCATTTAGTCCCCTCACCTGGGGGTAGGGATGGTTAGTGTTGGTTCTCAAGTTTCAGTGGTGACGGGAATCAAAGGTTGTCAAAGCTGTTTAATCTAGGTTTTCAGCGAGGCAGGACATTCTGTCTGGGGAGGGCAGTTGATCTGAGTCATAGGCACCACTCTGGATCTTGGCTCCATCTTCCGGTATGTTAGACATCCTGAAATACAAAGGGGGAGAGGTAGAGAGAGACAAGACTATGGGAGATTACTTGTGGGGGTGGGGGGATGAGGGCGTGGCACAGTTAAAAGGTAACAAGAATTTTTAAATAGCATTCAGAAATGGTGACAACAGGCAGAAATTTTCTTGCAGTTCTGCTCTAAAAGGGGCAAGGGAGTGTTATATTGCCAGCAACAAAGTGGTAAGTGCTCGATGATTATTAAGTATGTACTAATCACTGTATTGACTTGAAGCGCCAAAGGATATGTTATGTATACTGACACAATTTTTTTAATCATTTTATCTTGTCCTCTTTTGTTAGGATGATAGGAATAAAGTAGACTATCCTGAGATGGAAGCTCCCTATACTCATCCCTCAAACATTTACTGACTGCATACTATTGTGTGCAGTGCACCCAGTTGGATGTTGAAGTGATGCTGATCCATCAACTACCACATCATCGCCTTTATAGCCTGAAGGTATGTCAAGAGTTATGCCATCCCACCCCTTGTAGCAAGTAAGCACAATGCCAGCAAAGGCCAATTAATTATTGGTTCTTCTATAACTTCTGAGTAGTATATGCTTCAGCCTTAGGGAATTTTAACCCATTAAGTCTCTGCCTGGGAAACATTTATCCCTGAAACTTCTCTTGTTGCCAGCTCTACCCCTTCCTGCCAGAATACCATTGAACACCTACTCTGTGCCAAGTGCTATGCTTTCGCTATCTCATTTGTTAAGAAGTATTCCTATGCTCCCTTTAAAACATAGAAAATAGTCCTCAGAAAAGTCAAGTTCCATTCTATCTCAATCCAAAGCCTGGGTTCTTCTATTTGTCTCTTGGGCCAGATTGCTTCCATTTCCTCTATGCAGATACTTATGGCCAAAAAGCCCTTTAAAATAGGGTGCAGAGGTATTGTCCAACTTTTCTCTACCAACTGAAATTCAGGAAAAAGAAGCATGAAGGAAATCATTTAATATTTCCACAGAAGTATAGGGGAAAGGGAAACCTAAATAGAAGTTATCCTAGGCCCTTAAAATTCTCAGCTTTTAGAATAGACATCCCAAGATAGCTAAAGTCTTGGTTGAAAGATGTTTTTATAGCTTTAAAGTATATCTAAGAGTCAGGCATGGTGTCACATGCCTATAATCCCAGAGATTTGGAAAGCTGAGGTGGGAGGATCCTAAGTTCCAGGATAGCCTCAACCACTTAGCCAGATCCTGTCTCAAAGTAAAAAATAAAAGGGCTGGGGTTGTAGTTCAATAGTAGCATATCCCTGGGTTCAATCTCCAGTACCCACTCCCTCACAAAATCATATGTAAGAGTACTCTCTATTGAAGATAAAATACACTTTCCACTTATAAGGATCAGCACATATCTCCATATTTATCTTAGCTCCTGGAAGCAAATTCCCCCAAACTTCCTTGTACCAAAAAGATATTAAAGGTATTGGAAGGTTAAAAAAAAAAGACAATAAAAGTTTATATCATTGCCACCAATTTCATGTGTGTGTGATGTTGGGGATAGAACCTAAGGCCTCCTGCATACTAGGCAAGAGCTCTACCACTGAGCTACATACTTCTAGCCTAGCAAATGCTGAGACCCATAGTAGTAGCCAAGTGGTTAAAGACATAGGAGTGGGTGTGGCAATTAGGTTTAAAAAAAAAACCATTAATTTTAGTAATGTGAAAGGTCGAGAATGGGGCAAGCTTTTACGTTAACTCTGCTTTTGATACCACAATGGATAAAATCCAGAAAAATGTGTTGAGTGGACAGAAGGGAAAGCTTCCCGTCAGGGGCATGGAGATGAAACCGAATTTTGGCTTTGAAAAACAAAGCCTCACTGGGTATGGTGGCTCATGCCTGTAATCCCAGCACTTTGGGAGGCTGAGACTGGAGAATTGCGAGTTCAAAGCCAGCCTCAGCAAAGGCGAGGTGCTAAGCAACTCAGTGAGACCCTGTCTCTACATAAAACACAAAATAGGGCTGGGGATGTGGTTCAGTGGTCGAGTGGCCCTGAGTTCAACTCCCAATACCAAACAAAAAACAAAAAAACCAAAAGCAAACAAAAAACAAAGCCTTGGGCTCACCTCAAAAATCTTCACAAAATTTCCTTCCTCAAGACATCTCATTTGTATAAGAGAAAGAAGGACCCCCCTGCCTGCACCTCTTAACACTGATTTGTCAGGTCAAGGCCAGCATGTGTGTATGTGTCTGTGTGTGTGTGGCAGGGGGGAGGGGGTAGGCATAGAAATCTAAACGCAGGAACCAGTACAGGGATGCGTCAATTTAGGTTCAATGCTGAAACAAAGGGGGAGGGGGGAAGGAGCAAAAATACTCTTAAAGGTCCTGGGTAAGCTATAGGCCCCTATGTACAACCAAGGCCGCTTTTCTGTAAGATTTCAAAACAATCCTTCACTAACCTCTGCTGCTCTTGGCAATGATTGACCACCTTGAGTTCTGTCTCACCTGAGTTCAAGGACTCCTAGTTTGAGAGGGGAATACAGAACTGGATGCTGTCCATCTTTTTCTATCCATTCTAACTACCCCAAGAAAAATGTGTTAGTGTCAAGTCTTCTCTTTTCTGCAAATTATTTGGCAGAGTACTGGAGTATGTTAAGGAAGTTAATTTGCTGGAATATTTAATTTTCTATGAACCTAAGCAGGTCCAGGATAGACTGGTTTAGCCAACACCCTTTTGAGTCAAACACAAAAAAATTGCTGCCTATTTGTTTTTCAGTTAGCACAGAACTCACTAGCCCCTCCACCCACACCTGTATTCTCAACTTTTGACTCTTGTGAGAACAAAGAGCAAGTTCTGGGGAAAAAATGGAGGAGCTGGGGATACAACTTAGTGGTAGAACAAGTACTTAGCAAGGGTGAGGTCCTCCTGGGCTCAAATCTTCAGCAACAGAAAGGGGAAAAAAATTATGGTAACTGATTATAAAACTTCTAAATAGGTATCAGCCTTACCTCCTCTCTAACAAACTTGTAGCTAAGCAAAAAAGTTGTCTCCTCCCTCAGCACCATCAGAAGTAACTTTCAAAGTTTTACATCACATTTGCTCCTTTCCTTTAAAGTTTATGTGCTCCTCTTCTACACTGGAGATGAGGGAACAGGATGTTTACTTAAGAATATGTCTCTCTCTTACTGATGATCCTCTAGTATCCTTGTCAACACAGCCGCAGTGAGTTATTACTCAGCAATTGTGAACAGCAGTTGATCAAGCTTGTCTATAGTTACTCATAAGCAAGTATGAGAGACACCCCAATACCCATTCTGATGGTGTTTTACTGTCTACATATGAGGTAACTCATCCCTTTTGTGTAAGAAAGGCTTAAGTAAAATGATTTAAGGGAAATTATAAATTTTCAATAATGTGCCCAGAAAGGCCAATGAGGAAGTCTAAGGGCTGTGACTTTCTTAAGGAATAGAGAAAAGAATAAGGTGGGCAAGTCCAGGTCCCAGGAGGGAATAAGGAAGAAAGGATGAGCTACATTCCAAAAGCAGCCAGTGCAGGGGTACACCCTACTTGCTGGGTGTGTTCCTAGGCTGCTGCTATTTCTGAATTATCTTGTGACACATATATGTAGCTTCACGTAATCAAGGCTGCTATTTAGAGCCTTCTATCCTGCGAGTGACCCAGGCCTGACCCAAAGGCAGTGCCTAGGCCTCTTTACCCCTTAAAGAAAACATTCCATTTATTAAGCCTCACTGGGTTATGATGAAAAGGGATGGGAGGCTGGGGTTGTGGCTGGGTGGTAAAGCATTAGCCTAGCATGTGTGAGGCACTGGGTTCAATCCTCAGGACCACATAAAAATAAATAAATAAAGGTATTGTGTCTATTCATGACTAAAAAAACTATGGGGGAAAAAAAGAGATGGGGTAAGAGAGGATTAAGTTGTGGCTTCTGTGTGACAGGTTGCCAATATGCAACAAGGGTATATGTGGGGAAAGAACTGGCCAGAAAGATCCTTACCACACACTCTCCCCAATTCTATGCCTGCTTTAAAAATACATCTTAACTCACAATGTAACAACTTTTGGAAGACAAGCAATTATCTGTACAGTATATCCACTTTATCACCAACCACTCCCTGAACATCTTGGTCTCACCCCACCCACCACACAGTTACACCAAGGATCAAACAAAACTCACAAGGTCATGAAGATCTTAGAGGCTCAGATAGCCTTTAGTGATAATAACCACAGAAGTCAAAGGGAACATTTGGACAAGATCAATGTGAGGGGAAAAGTCAACCACACAACAAAGAAAGCTATATTTTATTAAACTGGAAAACAAAATATTGGGGACAAAGTTTTTTTTTTAAAGGAATGGCTAGAAGAAAGTGCAAGTGGTCACGAGGAAGGAATGAGACGGGTGATCTGTGGCCACTCTGTGGTGCCTCAGAAATTTGTGGGCACACGGGCCATTCACTCCCCCTTCACCACATACCCTTAGACCAAAAGCCAATACAACTGCATCTTCAGAGATATATCCAGGATTTTCTTTCTGCATTCTGTAGTTGGTTTCACCTTCAGCCCTGGACAGTCATGTTGGATCTTTGCTGGAGAAAATTTTGGTTTTCCAACCACAGGTCTGCTCCTCAAAGCAGCAGTTTCAGCTCCTGGAGAAGTTCCCTCCTATTTTGACTCACCAGAGAAGCTGGGGCCCTTGATCAAAGCCCCAATCTCAAAGAAAAATGTCAAACCTTTAGAACTAGTTATTTTATTAAATGATATCAATACACATTTCAAAAGGATTTCATTGTTGTTGCCTTTAAAGCATGTACTTGTTTTGTTTTCCACACTGAACACGTGAGAATATCACCAACATATCTAATTTTAATCTTAACAGGCAACCCCACCAATTTAAAAAAGGGGGGGAGGGAAGAAGGGAAGCAGTAATTTACAGCGGCTTTAAAACAGTAACACCTGAAGCTAAACTGTGTGAACAGGTAACTTCAGGACTGATAGCGAATATTCTGCAATTAGGAAGTTTAGCATATTCACATTATCTAGATAGGTTTGCTGTACCATATATACCCCATTGTTTTCCTGGTATCAGGATAAAAATCCTGCTCTGTTCATTTTACCTTCCCTGGATCAAACCAAATTCTATTTACCTTGACTCTTGGGCAGGCAGAGGGAAGCAGGGAGGGAGCTCTCGTGTTAACTGGCTGAAGAGTGAACTCTTACACAATACTTAAGGATCCTACTTCTGATACTGTATCACTAAACTTTAAGTGGTACTAGTGTATTTACTAGAATTCTTTGTCTGTGATTTTACAGTGAGCACCAGGACCTTAGTAATAATTTCTCGTATTCTGCTTTCATATGAATCATGTCCTTGCTAAGACACAGTATGTTATACTTTCTTTAAAAAATATCTTGTTTATTTTTAAAACTCAGGTTGAAATACAAAAGTCAGAGCATGGTCACGGAGTTTTAAATCACAGACACAGAAGAATAAAACCCCTTTGTTTCATGTTTATGAATACCAGAATTGTCTTTTTTGTTTCACTATATCACATATATACATTGTTGTCTTCGTTTACTGCTGTAGCGATTTCTTTAAAATTAATAGCTGACAGTCTCATACAAATCCTCACTTCCATCCTGGAACAAATGCACTGAGGACTCTGTGGCAAAAACAAAAAAAAAAAACATCCCACAAAAACCCAACCCCTTAAAAGTCCATCTTTGAACTGTACAATATCTTCCTTTCAAGGATCAGCCATCATGTTTTCGAGGACAATTACCCTGCCCCAATACTCAGGAAGCCACTTTCCTGACATCCCCACGTTTTCTGATAAAATCAAAAGGTCAGAGAGCCTTTTCAAGTAAACACTACGTTTAGCTTAAACAAGAGCAGCAGAAAGAATTCACATTCTTTTTATTCTAGAATGAAAAACATCCCACTTAATTTCTGCAAAGAAAAAAAAAATCAATTCTCAAAGTCAGACAGAATTTCCCTTACCCCCACCCTCATCCTCTCTCTTATGCTTTTTCACTAAACAAATGCCTTAGGACTCAAAATAACTATGCTTCCTTTGCTTTGCTATACTATATACCACATCCCACATACAAGGTCATGGTATCATGCATTTTTCTGGGGAGAGCTACAGGGCAGAGAGGCTTGAGGGTCAAAGAAACAAAGAATAGTTGGCTTAAGCCCAGATACGCATTAGGAAGATGAATGAGTTGGCGCATCCTAACCACAGAACACAAGGTGAGCCCAAATAAATAATGTGGAAAACATTACACAAAACTCCCAAGCTATGATGCATACCTGGTTTAAGCTGCTCTTTCTCTGAAAAGCAAGTTTATTCTGAGACAAAGAATCATCTTCTGTTACTACACTGCCCACCCTCCCCGACCTTTAATATTCCACTGGAGAAATCCAAAGCAATTCCCATACTTTCTCATCGTCAGTACTGTACTAACTTGGAAGAAAATATATGAAATTTCCTAGGATTCCTTCAAAAACTCAATACATACTGTTTTACTCATCTATCTGGAGATTTACCAGTACCTTGGGATAAAACACTAAAAAACTAAAAGAAAAAAAAAGTAGTTAGCAGTATTTACTTCTCAGTGTCCCTAGATACAAAGATTAAACAAAGTACAATGATTGTCTTTCCCCCAAATACTAGATGTAGAATACAAACAGGCCTTTTAGTCCAAGGAGAAGGAAAGTATACCTCTCTTGTGTAGAAATGAAAAGCGGAAACATTCTTTGCCTCCCATTGAGCATAAGAAGTGGGGATAAGGCTTAAGCCTTGAAATGTGATAGGCTAACTGCAGAGGGGGCCAATTTGGATTTATGGGGTCCTTTTGTTTCTCTGTAATGACACGAATAGTAACACCCACCTGTTTCTAAGACACATTTAAAGAGGTATAATATCAAGATATTACTGAATCTCCTCTGAATTACCAAGAATACGGGTAAATATAGGACTGAGGCAAGGGGAAAATGAAGATGAAGGCAAATATTTTCCTTTCTCTAATAGTTAACTTTTGCTGAAAACCACCAATGAATACCACATTAGGGAAGTAAAATTAACATCTATCTCTTATATTAAAAAATGCAGGGATAATATTTCATTTGCACCTTTGTATCAACTGTCAACTGTAGTGACTTTCTAGTCAAAATAGAAATGAAGATCGAGAAGAAAAATAGTTAAGAAAAAAAAGCAGGAAGCAAGAGCTTGGTGCAAGATACATGGAAATGTATCCTATTTCCTCTTGTTTACAAAAGACACTCAGGTCACATCACACCATCAATGGTTCCTTTCCTAGTTTTATATATTGTAGGCACTCCTTATTTTAACCTGGAACTTATATTCTGCCCCCTTTCATTCCTTGTAAGAGGAGAAAAATTTTGACCAGGATAGAATGAGATTTGTATTTCCTCAAAGTTACTGCTGATAGTACTTTAGAGGAAGGAATTGATTAAAAAAAAAAAAAGGTAAGATTTTTAGGAGAAGGGTAAAGAACAACATGCCTTTAAAAATAAAACAAAGAAACCTGACAACAAAAAACAAAAATGACCCTGAAAGGCCCAAGATTTTCCACATTTCCTCCCTGTAATATCTCTTGGCTGTCAGCAAGGGCACAGAGCATAGAAAAGGGAGTCACACTGGTTACAGCAGTTACTTAGTTGGAGAAGGAAGAGGACAGGAGTCCTTCCATTGACTACTACAGAAGCCAACCCCAAAATAACACCCCAACATTGCACATGTTATTATCTGTACTGATGGAAGTTTTATTTCAAATGTATTAATACTCTTCAATAGATGGGATAAAATAAAGATTGTTTTCCTCCCCACTCCCCAAGCCCCCAGCCAAATAAAGTGGCTTTGGTTGTGTTTCTTTCTTAAATACAAACAGCTTGGAGAAAGAAGTGCTGTGGGAGGAGGGACTGGATGGAATAGTAAAATGTAAGCATATATGACTTTTTAATTTGGAAGGGAGGCCCTTTATCATAATAAAAAAATAAATCAAGGGAGGGAAAACAAATAAAAACAACAATAAACCAAACTCCTACTTCCAATGCTCTCTAGACTGTTCAAAATGCCTTTTCCCCTTGGTTTCCATCAGTACCTGGGAGGGAAGAATGGGCGTTTTGGTGCAAAGAACGGAGGGCCCCTAGCAAAAGGTGGCCTGGGTCTCTTTAAACTGTGGAATGGGTCTCTGCCGAGAAAAGGTTCCCTAGGCCGAAAATCTGGCCGGGGACTCCGTAAAATCATACCACTCCGGTTGATGGCGTCTCTGTGTGAGGGACCCAAGGGGGGGCCACTGCTGCTGTTGCTGCCTCCCCCACCTCCTCCATGAGCTGGGCCCAGGTGCTCCAGAGAATGGGCGGGTAGGCTCAGGCTCTCCCGGACACGGCTAAGGCCAGGGCCGTTGAGGTCTCGTTGGGTAGGGCCCCCATGGTCCCTGGGTCCTGCAAGCACCCCAAAATGCTCAGCCAGGGTCCCTTGAAGGAGGGAGCTATGGTCCTTGGGAAACACTGCCACAGCCCCTGCCACTCCGTGCTCTGCCAGTGGTGGGGTTGGGAAGGGCACAACCCCAGAGTGGTCAACAGGGGGTGGAGGAGGGGGTGGAGTAGAAAAGGGGACACCACTCCCACCACTGCTGCTATGTTCCCCAGGGGGTGGAGGAGGGGGTGGGGCAGGGAAAGGAACTCCGCTGTGCTCTCCAGGAGGAGGCGGTGGGGCAGCGTGGGCCAGGGCTGCCTCCTTTGTGAAGGGGTTCGAAAGATCCACAGAGGGTAGATGAGCAGGTGCATCTCGAGAGAAGATACCACTGTGATCCTTAGGAGGGGCGGGTGGGGCAGATGATGGCCCCACTGGCTCTCTCTGGAAGGGTGTCCCATGTTCCAAGGGGGACGGGGGGAGATGATGCTCAAATGTTGAGTTGAAATTGTTGGAACGAAAGTTGCCGACACTCTCCTGAAATTGGGGTGCCCGTTCCTTGTATGTTGTTTTAAAGCCAGTGAGGCCTCCGCTGCCCCCACCCCCAAGGGATGCCAAATCAGAGGCACTTGAGGGGCCATTGTCAAAAGAGCTGCCTGATGTGCTCAGGTCAAACCAGCCCACCCTTGAAGCCTCACGCCCATGTCCTCTATTTCCCTTCCCAGGAACTCGGATGGACTCTACAGTCTGTATTGGCTCTCCTGACATCCTTCTATTGGCTGCATTATGATAACCCAAAGTTTCTATAGGGGCCCCCTTTTCTTCTGTGCTATCAGGCAAGTCTAAGCAGGAGGAAGAAACGCGGGTTTCTATGCGGTAGTGCTCTTCTTGTTGCTGCTGATCAGTGGTAGTCAAGTTGGGCTGGGCGAGGTTAGATAGACTGACACCATCATTTGAAGTGGCCTTGTTGGGGGTCTGGCCAAAATGCTTATCATCTGAGGGCTTGCGTGAGGCGTTTTTAAGCATATTCTTAAACTCAATCGTCGACGTGGTGGAAATGGTGGAGGCCAGGACTTTCTCCACGCCTGATGTGGGTGGGTGGCCCGTGGGAGCAGCGAGGGTATTCTGCGGAGAGAAAAGGGAACGATGTGGGACTGGGTGAGGAGAGTCTGGGTACTGCTTCTGTGGCAAACTGAGATGCCCAGTGGTAGACTGAGACAAGCTATTGTGGTTGGAGTCGGGGGTGAAAAATGAATCATTCTTACTCGGTGATGGTGACCGGTCAGACCCAGGTTCATTCCCTCTTATGCTGAAGGCACCAAATAGCCCAGGGGAAGAAGAGAGACGGTCACAGTTCTCACTAGAGTCCAGGAGGGCTCTTACAGATGGAGGGAAGGCAGACTTTACCCCAAATTCTTGGGCCCTGTGGCTATAACTGGACAGGATTGGCTGGTACTCAGTGGCATCAGAAAGCTTGCTTGACTTCAGGATAGATTTGGCTGGTTTCTTCTCCAGGTTCATCATAGCAGAAGGTGGAGGCCCTGAATACTCAAAATCTCGGTAATCTTCATCTTCATGGAAAGAAGTATCTGGGTAGAACTTTTCCTGTGAAGAGTCCATCAGGGAAGATGGTCTCTCCATTCCATCAGAAGGTTGCTTATAGGGAGATTCGCTGCCCAGGCCAAAGGGTCGATATGTAGATACAGAATTAGAGAGCTCCCGGGGGTAGTTTTCATCTCTCCCAGGGGGTGGTGATCTTGTACTGCTGGGTGTTGAGGAACCCGGGCTAATGATCTTAGAAAGCAGGGACATAGTATCTACACTGCTGGATGTGGGTTTGTCCATCATCTCATCCTGGGTGGGTGTCCCACTCCGTTCATCCCGTACAGGGGTTCCATCAATGTTGTCGACTGAGGTGCTAGTAGGGCCACGCTGGAAGTCTGAGGGATGGCTCTCTGATGGGGCACTGGACCCCAAACTGCTCAGGATTGGGATGTTTAAGTTTAAGCCACTGAAACCAGGATTACCTTTTAAGAAGTTGTGGATCTTCATTTCCAGGCTTGGGGAGGTGGACTCTGACTCCAGCTTTGGCTTGGAGATCTCTGAAGATTGGCACATGGCAACTTCAGTAGGCGGGGCAGCAGGGCTAGTATTGTGGGTACCTGTAAACCCTAGAGAGTTGGATGGTAGTTTAAACGTAGTGCTTGGAAGCCCTGGGCTTTGCCCGATTGATGTCTTGCTGGCTGAAGTTGAAGAGACTTCAGAAGCTGATGAATTAGGAGAATAGTTGAAGCTTTTGGGAATGAAAGACTGGGTATTAGAAGACACATTTCTTCCCTTTATGGTAGAGACTGTGGTGTTGGCAGGGGAAGCTGATGTGCTCTGAGATGCAGCTTCACTGGGTGGAACTGGGTTCCCGGTAACACTCTGAAGTAAAGATGAGAGGCCTATAAAAACAAAGATTAGAGGGGTTAAAAAGAATAACTCTGTCATATAATAAAAACAATGTAGGCTTATTAGATATCTTCATTCATTCTGGTGGGAACCAGACAGATTTTAAAATATGAAGCCAAAGGTAACCTAGACCAAACAAGTACTGGCTAAAGGTCATAAAAAACATTGAACTTACTTATCAATCCAAGAGAGAAAATCAGTGAAATGTTTCCAGTGTAGTTCAGAAACAAGTCCAACATGGCACAATAAAAGCCAACAGGAGGGGCTGGGGCTGTAGCTCAGTGGTAGAGCGCTTGCCTAGCATGCGTGAGGCATTGAGTTCTATCCTCAGCACCACATATAAATAATAAATGAATAATATAAAGATCCATCAACAACTAAAAAATATATATATATATAAAAAGCCAACAGAAAGGAGAGATTTTAATGTCAGGATCATTCATAGTTTAAAAAAGACAAAGGAGGAAGAGAAAGGAAGCAAAATTACTCTTTTTTTTTTTTGGTACTGGAGATTGAACTCAGGGGCACTTGACCACTGAGCCACATCCCCAGCCCGATTTTGTGGTTTAATGTAAAGACAGGGTCTCACTGAGTTGCTTAGCGCCTCGCTGTTGCTGAGGCTGGCTTTGAACTAGTGATCCTTCTGTCTCAGCCTCCCTAAGTGCTGGGATTACAGGCTTGCGCCACCGTGCCCGGCTCAAAATTATTCTTAAAACAATAACTTAAGCCAGTATTTCTTAATGTTTCATCTATGGAAATGGTTCTCAAAACGCAAACAGATATTCTGCCCTGCCTTTCCTTTCCAAAACTCTACAAGTGTCTAAGTTAATATACACTGTTACTCCTAAGAGGGAAAAAACATATGTAAACTTCAGAAATTTATCTGAATGGAGAATACTTTATTCCAAGAAGTATCTCTTCCTAGACTGGTGTTGCCTTTTGGGAAATAATGTTTCCAACTATCAATTTGTTTGTAAAATGTAGCAATAAAAATGAGATAAACATACATCACACAAACTTAAGAGCCAGACAAACAGGGGTACTAATCCTTTTACAAGAAAACACAATTTCCATTCTATAACTTGTAAAAACCAAGGATTATCGATTATGTAGATTTCCCTCTTTTTGGTACTAGGGTTTGAACCCAGGGCCTCTTGTATGCAAGGCACGCACTCTACCACTGAGATACATTTCTAGCCCCAGATGTTTGGATTTTAGTCAATAAATGTGCTAAAACTGCTCCCTAGCAATGATACTTTAAAAGAATGTATTATCATTTTATACGGTAATTTTGGTTAATATTTCTTCAAAATATCAATTTTAACCCAAATTTGCTGAGATTTAAGGTCTGAAGAATTTTAGGGCCACTCCAGCATTACTTTTTAACATTATTTTGTGTGTGTGTGCAGGCAATACTGGAAAATGAACCCAAGGGTGCTTAAACATCAAGCCATATCCCCAGATCTTTTTGTTTTTTATTTTGAGACAAGGTCTTGCTAAGTTGCTTAGGGTCTCACTAAGTTGCTGAGGCTAGTCTTGAACTTGTGATTCTTCTGTCTCAGCCTCTTTAGCTGCTGGGATTACAGGCTTAAGCCACCATGCTGGTGAAATTTTAATGTTTCCTGGTTTTTATTATTATCCAGTAATCTAATATCAATATTCAACAATATCTAAACAGTTGATATACTGTTATCTTCAGTTATCCTCTTGAGGGAAAAAAAAAAGCATATTTGATTCTGAGTAGTTTCCAGGCTATTCAATTTTCCCTTTCCTAACAGTTTGATTTAATTTTAATTCCTAGCAGTCATTGTTGTCACCAAACCCAGAAGTCCTCAAGTACTACAATGTGATACGTAATAATGTCATGTAATTTTAAAAAGATATTTCAGCGTATCTTTCAGATACTGAGGGATAAATTCTTCAAAAGATCATCTTGTTAAGATAGATACTACCCTGATTTTTAGAATAAATAAAACTGTCTTTGACCATTAAATATTACTTTCTTTTGTGTTGAAAATCTATCAATAAGGCCTATGGACCCTTGTCATAGAACCAAATTGTAAGAGATTTCTTGGAGACATTTAATAAACATATCTATTTATGCTGCTGGACACAGTCCTTTGAAAAGTGTAGGAGAATTCCACTTTCTGTAAGAAAATAAAAGGTGATGAACCACCCTGTTAGTCCACAAAAGTTGTTTTTGGGGGTTCTCATTTCTCATTCTGTCAAAACATGCTTAATTCCATTCAAATTTTGCCTGATGACAAAGTCCAAGTCCACATGATACTGTTTCAGAAATCTAATGAAAGGAAAAGCTCTTTCAATGTAGTTTTATATGTCAATCACACAAATGAGTTCAATATTTTTATTGTTACTATAGGATGGCAATAGAAGAGGGATTGAAAGGGAGAAATCATAAGCATGTCAATCTTTCAAGTGAACTGTTCCTGAAAGTAGTGGTTCAACATGTGCCACAATATTATCATCAATTATTTATTGCTAGTACCAATAGATGGAAGCTATGTATTATTACTTTATAGAATTTAGTTCTGTGTAACAAAATTTCTATATCTTATAACAAAATTCATCATAATATAGTACTTGACTGATCCACTTACAAAACAATTTAGGAAACAGAAAATTAATAGATATCTATACTACTATACTCATACAGAGCATGATTTCTCAAGCTCAGCACTTTTGACATTTTGGGATGGATAAGTCTTTGCTGTTGGGGGTTTTCCTATGCATTATAGAATGTTTAGCAGCAACCCCCATGGCTCTGATCCACTAGATGCATTAGTATCCCCCCTGCCTAGTTGTGATAACCAAGCATATCTCTAATCCTTGCCAAACATTCCCTAGAGGCCCTTGGTTGAGATTACTGATATCGAATACATCGCTACAATGAAGATACTGTTATGGTATTTATAATGCACTGCATAATTATACTAAGGTATTTCAAAAGGGTTGTGTTGGTATCTGGAAAGAAAGAGTAGAGATCAGACAGACCTTAGGAAAAAATGTTAGAAGCAGGTAGTTTTACATGCAAAACACTACTGGCAAAGCTGAACAGAGGTTCAAATGAGGCAGAGATTATAGGTAAGTGGGAAAAAAAAAGATGTAGAGACCTTTATAACTAACTGGGCAAAATGGCATGTACCTATAATTAATCCCAGCTACTCAGGAAGCTGATGCAGGAAGATTTAAGAGTTCAAGCCCATGCCTGGGCAACTAAAACAACACATTGTAACCAGTACTAAAAGCTAGGGTGTTGTAGTACAACCACGTAACCAATTAAGAAATCTGGTTTTAATCTTGGCTCATCACTGATGAGGTAGATGCGTATGCTTAAGCAGGTCATCAACTCACTGAGCCTTAGCTTTCTTACCTGGAAGGGAGTGGATTAGACTTTTTCTTTTTATGTGGTACTGGGGGATTGAACCCAGGACATCTTGCATGCTGGGCAAGTGTTCTGCCATTTAGCTACTTCCCCAGCTCTTTATTTTGAGAAAGGTTCTCACTAAGTTGCCCAATCTGATCTCAAATTTGTGATCCTCCTGCCTCAGCCTCCCCAGTAGTTGGGATTATAGTCATGTGCCACCATGCCTAACTTAGACTAGATAATATTTAAAGTCTCTTTAAGCTTTGACATTTTTAATTCCATAAATGAAAAATAATAGATGATAAATATAAAGAGAATCAGGAACTAATTGTATGCCTTTGTATTCCTCAGAAATGGAATACAGTATTAAGCCAGGGACAAACACAAGTCCCTCTGGCAGATGTCAGTTTACCTTGCAGTGCAGGGGCTGACTGTGTCTGGGTTTTGGAAAGAGCAGATAGAATGCTCTCTGGGGTGATCTCCACCTTGGAGAGGATATTTGCCAGAGGGTTGTGAGATGTTGTTGTTGTGGCAGGTGCAGGTGTTTTCAGGCCACTGGTGAGGTTGCTGGGACTGGTAGGAGTTCCTGGAGAAGGTCTTGATGCAGGACTGACCCCTGGTGGCAGAAAGATGAACTCAAGAAATCACAATTCAAAATGACCTTTCAATTAATGACATTTTCCACTCACTTCAATGAGTCTGATATGTTTAATAGAAATTCTGTGTCTGATCCATAATTGGCCGCTTATCATGGAATGTACAAAGAAAAAAATCTAAAGATTAAGATACACTACTTCTATTTGGAACATCCTTAAAACAAGTATGAAGTTATTTTCTTATATATTCATTAGTTTTGAGAACTCCAACAAGAAAAGACCAGGCAACCTCCTTTTCTTCCCACTAGCAAATAGGACCTATACTTAAGAGCCCTGTTAGTACTACTCAGTAACCACTGCTGGATGAGTGGATGATCAGACCCACTGGAATTGCAGAACTCTGCTACTGCACACTTCCATGTGACTGATAAATTATTTGCTTTTGAAATAATGACCTTTATATGTTTTTTGCATTTCAAAACAGTTGATTTAAAAAAAAATTTTTTTTAGTTGTTGATGGATCTTTATTTTATTCATTATTATTTATATGTGGTGCTGAGGATCGAACCCAGTGCTTCGTGCATGCTAGGCAAGCGCTCCACCACTGACCTACAGCCCCAGCCCCCAAACAGTTGATTTTTAACAGGAAAAATGGTATATAAAGAGAAAAATATTTTACTATTTGAAAGATGATAAAAACTATGAACAGATTATTTTACAAAGAAACAGAAATGAGCTGGGCGTGGTGGTGCATGCCTGTAATCCCAGCACTTTGGGAGGCTGAGACAGGAGAATCTCGAGTTCAAAGCCAGCCTCAGCAACGGCGAGGCGCTAAGCAACTCAGTGAGACCCTGTCTCTACATAAAACACAAAATAGGGCTGGGGATGTGGCTCAGTGGTTAACTATCCCTGAGTTCAATCCCTGGTACCGAAAAAAAAAGAAACAAATGAAAAGCAAATAAAAAAGTTTTAACCACATCTTTAATCAACAAAAAAACATTAAAATGACTTGTAAAGGTTGAATGTAACACAGATTAAATGAAGTAAAACAGTGGAGAGAGTGAGGAACAGGAACTTTCATATACTAGGTACACAAAATAGAATATTCTTGGATATCAATTTTGTTATAACATGAAAAACTTTAAAAATATGCTGAATTTTTTTGGGGTGGAGAGGGTCTTTATCCAACTTTTTTTTTCAGTGCTGGGGAGCTAACCCATGACCTTGCACATGCTGTGCAAGCACTCCAACACTAAGCTACATCTGGCCCAAGAGCCTTCATCTTTTAGAAGTATGTAAATATTTATGATGAAATTCAATGTTTGGACTGAGTGCAGTGGTACATGCCTGTAGTCCCAATAATTTGGGAGGCTAAGGCAGAAGAATTGTAAGTTCAAGGCCAGCTTCAGCAATTTACTAAGACTCTAAGCAACTTACTGAGGCCCTGTCTCAAAATTTAAAAAAAGGGTTGGGGATGCAGCTCAGTGATAAAGCACCTGAGTAAAATCCTTACTACAGGAAAAAAAGAAAAAAATGTTTGGATTGAAATTTTCTTCAAAATAATCAAGAATGAATAGGGTATAGATTTGTCATGGTTATCTTATTATTTTTTTGGTACCAGGGATTGAACTCAGGGCTACTCGACCACTGAGCAACATCCTCAGCCTATTTTGTGTTTCACTGGTTTGCTTAGCGCCTCGCTATTGCTGAGGCTGGCTTTGAACTTAGGATTCTCCTGTCTCGGCCTCCCAAAATGCTGGGATCACAGGTGTGCGCCACAGTGCCTGGCTATGGTTATCTTATAATTGAGTGATAACTACATGGGGTGTTCTACTTTTATACATTTTCATTTAGTTTTTCTTGTGTATGTGTGTGTGGCACTGGGGATTGAACCCTGCACTTGGATGTGAGACAAGTGTTCTACCACTGAGTTACACCCCCAGCCCTTTTTATTTTTTATTTTATTTATTTTTTGGTACTGGGGATTGAACTCAGGGGTACTCTACCACTGAGCCACATCCCCAGCCCTATTTTGTGTTTTATGTAGAGACAGGGTCTCACTGAGTTGCTTAGCGCCTCGCCATTGCTGAGGCTGGCTTTGAACCCACGATTCTCCTGTCTCAGCCTCCCTAAGTGCTGGGATTACAGGCTTGAGCCACCGCGCCCGGCTTGTCTTGTGATTCTTTTTATATATACTTATTTATTTATTTTTATGTGGTGCTGAGGACTGAACACCTCACATGTGCTAGGCAAGTGCTCTACTCCTAAACTACAACCCCAGCCCCAGTTATTATTATTTTAAACAGTGAAATGAATGTGTTGTTGTTGTTGTTGTTGTTTTGTTTTTTGAGGTACTGGGATTAAATAATCCAGGGCCTCACACATTGTAGCCACATACTCTACCACTGAGCAACATCCTTAGGTAACATTTCTATTATTATTATAATTATTATTAGGTATCGGGGATTGAACCTAGGGATGCTTAGCCACTGAGCAACATCCCTAGTCCTATTTTATATTTTATTTAGAGACAGGGTGTCAAAAGTTGCTTAGGGCCTTGCTAAATTGCTGAAGCTGGCTTTGAACTCACAATCCTTCTGCCTCAGTCTTGTAAGCTGCTGGGATTACAAGCATGCACAACCATACCTGGCCATTATTATTACTACTTTTTTTGGTACTGGGGATTGAACTGAGGGGTACTTAACCATTGAACAACATCCTCAGCCCTGTATTGTATTGTATATAGAGACAGTATCTTACTGAGCTGCTTAGTGCCTAAGTTGCTGATGCTAGCTTTGAACTCACAATCCTCCTGCCTTAGCCTCCTGAGCCACTGGGATCATAGGCGTGAGCCACCAATATCTTGCTATTCCCATTATTAAAAGAAAAATTATTACAAATATTTAATCTCTCAAACACTCGTATACACATACACTTATAAGGGTAAATAAATATATGTGGTTTCCTTTGGGGCAATATGATGACAGATATTTATTCACTTTGCTGAATTCTTATTTTTCTGTATTTTCACTGCGTTTTTTAAAGAAAAAATAATTTAAAAAAATTCAACAACAAAAAAGACTGATGGCTCAATTTTAAAAGCTAGAAATCAGCTTTTTATCTTCTTCATTGGGCTTACTTACCAGTATTTTTCATGACTGATGTTAGGCTGCTAAGGATGGAACTGATCTTTGCCAGATCCACATTAGCCAGGTTGGGCAAAGCCAAAGCTGGGGAAGGGGACAGAAGAGAAGTATTCACAGGTTTTGGAAGAGGTGGGGTTGCTGTCATGGTCACAGGCACTGGGGTACATGAAGAGGCCTTTGAGAGAGTTTCTGTCGGCTTTGTAGGTACAGATGTAGAAACAGCTGACTTCTCCATAGGTTTTTCCTTCCTGTCCTCCACTGTTTCAACAAAGAAAAGATGTGGTGCTGAGGATCGAACCCAGTGCCTCATGCATGCAAGACAAGCACTCTACCACTCAGCTACAATCCCAGCCCCCCAGTGTATATTTTATACTCACATAACATCTCAAGTTGCACAAACTATATTTCAAATGCTTAATGGTCACATTTTAGCTAGTTGTTGCTATACTGAAGTGTTGATCTTCAGCAGTGATTCTTAACCCATGTAGTATAGAGATAAATGTTACCTTAGTGTTCTAATATGTACCAAGCTATCTTTTAATATCTACCCATGACTGATTAATTAGTGGGCAAGGAAAACCAGTACAGAATAAGTTATCTACTAATTACGTAAGAACATACCAATGATTTTTGACCCATCATCTTCTACATCTGAGAGTTCCATGTCTTCCACATCACGATTATCTGTCACAGGTTCAGGTGTGGCAGATTTCTCACTCTCCATTGTTGGTGATTGGGATTCCTCACCTCCCATTCCCTGAAATGGAGACTCTGAACCAGTTGGGGAGGGAGCATCCATACTTGGGGAAGGGACTGGTGATTCTTCAGGATCAGGAAGGGTTGACTTCAACTGATCCAATTTCTTCTTTAAATTGTTTACTCGGTTAGCAAAGGTTTTGTATGCCTAAAAGAGAAAAAGAAGTTTATTTCTCTGGGAAAAGGACCAAGAAGTTACCCTTCCAACTCTGATCAGATTTATTCATCATTACAACATCACTGGCACAAAACAAGAAAATAACATAATTTGTCAAGCACGGAGTAGTCTTTTTTTTGTGTGGTGCTGGATATTGAACCCAGGGCAGGCTTGTGCATATGAGGCAAGCACTCTACCAACTGAGCTATATCCTCAGCCCCATGGAGTAGTTTTTTTTTGTTCTTTTTGTTTTTTGTTTTCGGTACCAGGGATTGAACTCAGGGATACTCCACCACTGAGCCAAATCCCTGGCCCTATTTTGTGTTTTATGCAGACAGGGTCTCACTGAGTTGCTTAGCGCCTCGCCATTTTTGAGGCTGGCTTTGAACTTGTGATTCTCCTGTCTCAGCCTCCCTAAGTGCTGGGATTACAGGCATGCGCCACCGTGCCTGGCTCAGAGTAGTTTTTAATATTCTCTCTCCCTCTCTCGCGGCACCGGGGATTGAACCCAGGGGTGTTGCTTTCCCACAGAACTATATCTCTAGTCTTTTCTATTTTGAGAAAGGGTCTCACTACATTGCTGAGACTGGCTTTGAACTTTTGATCCTCCTGCTTTAGCCTCCCAACTCACTAGGATTACAGGTGTGTACCAGTAAGCCTGGCTCTAATCTCTAAGTGAATATCACCAACCACAGAGCTGACTAAGTTAGAAATCTAAAGAATTCTTTAGCCTGGAATAGTTCTTGTTTCTGACAATCTGTTAAACTTCCCTTGTTTTTGATGAACTTGAACAGCTTTAAGAGTACTGTTTAGTTATTTTGTAGACTGTCAAGTGAGATTTATCAGCTATTTTTCTCATGATTAGATGGGGGTTATGGGTTTTTGGAGGAAGATCACAAAGATAAAGTGCTACTGCCATCATGTTGTATTAAGGGTATGATCTACTGCTATTGATGCTAATATTAATTCTTTGACTTAAATCTTACAGATCTCCTGATTGTTTTAATCGCCAATGCATTAAAGCTATGGTGATACTAAGGATTTTGAGATACAATCTTCCTGGGTGGCCCAGTCTGGCCCTGAATTTGCAATCCTAGTGCCTTAGCCTCCTAAGTAGCTTAGATTACAGGTGTGTGCCATACATTCATGATGTTCTCCTTTTTAAAAATTTATTTACTGGGCTGGGATTGTAGCTCAGTGGTAGAGCACTTGCCTTGCATGTACGAGGCACTGGGTTCAATCCTCAGCACCACATAAAAATGAATAAATAAAATAAAGGTGTTGTGTCCATCTACAACTAAAAAAAAATTTAAAAAATTATTTACTTATTTATTTGTGCTACTGGGGAATCAAACCCAGAATCTCCCACTAAGCCGGGCGCGGTGGCTCAAGCCTGTAATCCCAGCACTTAGGGAGGCTGAGACAGGAGAATCGCGAGTTCAAAGCCAGCCTCAGCAATGGCGAGGCGCTAAGCAACTCAGTGAGACCCTGTCTCTACATAAAAAAAAAAAACACAAAATAGGGCTGGGGATGTGGCTCAGTGGTCGAGCACCCCTGAGTTCAATCCCCAGT
The DNA here is from genome assembly GCA_028644305.1 of Xerus rutilus. Classification (NCBI taxonomy): domain Eukaryota; kingdom Metazoa; phylum Chordata; class Mammalia; order Rodentia; family Sciuridae; genus Xerus; species Xerus rutilus. The sequence continues at coordinate 96,234,317 of CM053400.1, read as the reverse complement.
ACCAAAAAAAAAAAAAAAAAAAAAAAAAAGAATCTCCCACTAATCGAAACCACTAATTTAGAAAGTTCTGCAAACCCCAGGCAGTACTCAGGCACTGAACCACATTTCCAGCCCCATTGATGTTCTCCTCCTGTCTAGTTTTCTTCTTATAATAAAAGCACCAGTTATATTGAGTTAATATAATCTTGTCTTAACTTGATTATATCTGCAAAGACCCTGTTTCCAAATAAGGTCATATTCACACGTACTGGTTTCAACATAACTTTTTGGGAGACACAATTCAACCCAAGAGAATTAATAAGAAAAAACATCATAATGGACAAGACTGGAAGATGTGACATTAATCAAGATATCAAAGGGAAAACTATAGGTAGTAAAATATATCAAACTTGTGGGCCAACTGACAAAATGAAAGAACACAGAATCACTTATGTGATATTAATTCTAAACATAAATAACCTCAATCTGATCACAAACACCAGATATATTCAAACTGGGGAATAATGCACAAAATATTTGACTAGTAATCTTCAAGCATATTTAAGTCATGCGAGCCAAGAAAAAATTAAGGAACTGTTCCAGACCAAAAGAAAATAAAGAGAAATGACAACAAATAAAATGTATTATTCTGGACAGGATCTTTTGCTACACAAATTGGTCAATTTAGGGCTGGGGTTGTGGCTCAGTGGTAGAGTGTGTGCCTAGCATGTGTGAGGCCCTGGGTTCAATTCTCAGCACTACATATAAATAAATAAAAGTCAACTGACAACTAAGAAAAATATATATAAAAAATGTTTTTAAAAAATTGGTCAATTTAGCTGGGTGAGTGCCTGTAATCCCAGTGGCTCAGAGGCTGAGGCAGGAGGATTGCTAGTTCAAAGCCAGCCACAGCAACTGAGTGAGGCCCTAAGCAACTCAGCAAGATCCTGTATCTAAATAACAGTACAAAGAAGGGCTGGGGATGTGGCTCAGTGGTTAAGTGCCCTTGAGTTCAATCCTAGGTTAAAAAAAAAATTTTTTTTTTTAGCTTAATTTTGAGACGGGGGTGGGGGGTGAGGGGGGTGCAGGCGGTGGTGCACGAGGTCTTTGCTATGTTACTCAGGCTGGCTTCAAACATGCCATCCTTCTGCTTCTGCCTCACTCTCCCAAATATCTGGGATTACAGGTATGTACCACTGCATCTGGCAGAACAAAGAATTTTAAATGCTTTTACCATAAAGTAATGATTACATGGTACTCCACAAATAAGGACAATTTTTATGTGTCAGCTAAAACAGGAAAAAAAAAAAAAAAAAAAAAAAACCAAGGGGGGAAAAAAAGATAACTATGGTAGAATTGTGTCATTTTTTTCCTACCCTCCTCCACTTCAAACTCTTATGATGAAGACTGGTCACCCCAAAATTTGACCTTATTTAGAGAGAATTTTTATAAAGGTACTCAAGTTATCAACCTAAATAAAGTCTTTAAGGATGGGCTTTTATCTAAAATGATTGGTATTGTCTGAAAAGATAAGTATCTTCTGAAAAGATAAAGTCTGGACACAGAATATACACAGAGGGAAGTTGATATCAAGAAACACAGGGAAAAGATAACCATCTATAAATCAAAGAGAGGTAGGTCTCAGCTTCCTTCAACAGCCCTCAGAAATAGCCAACTATTCATACCTTGATTTTGGAATTTTAACCTTCAGACAATGAGAAAATAAATTCATACTGTTTAAGTCATCCTGTCTGAAACAGTTTCAATATTAATTGAAACCACTAATTTAGAAAGTTCTGCAAACCCCAAGCCAGGTGAATGTAAAGAACACACTTAGAAGCTGGGCACAGTGGTGCACGCCTGTTAATCGAGCACTTTGGGAGGCTGAGACAGGAGAATCGCGAGTTCAAAGCCAGCCTCAGCAACGGTGAGGCACTAAGCAACTCAGTGAGACCCTGTCTCTACATAAAACACAAAATAGGGCTGGCGATGTGGCTTAGTGTACCCCTGAGTTTAATCCCTGGTACCAAAAAAAAACCCCAAAAGTATTAGTAGCAGCCGAAGAAAACAAGACATATTGTATCTGAAGAAGAAACAACAGGACCAATTTCTCACTGAAATGATGGATACACACAAGACAAAAACAAAATGTTTTTGTTTTGGTATCGGGGATTGAACTCATGGTCACTCAACCACTGAGTCACATCTCCAGCCCTATTTTGTATTTTATCTAGAGACAGGGTCTCACTGAGTGGCTTTACACATCACTTTTACTGAGGCTGTCTCTGAATTCATGATCCTCCTACCTCAGTGTCCTGAGGGATTACAGGCATGCATCACTGTGCCTTGCCAAAAGAACAGGTTTTAAGTGCAAAAATAATTGCTACCCTAGAATTCCACACCCAGTGGGAAGAAAATGCTCCAAATAAAGAAATTTAAAGAATGGACTACCATCTTATCTATAGTGAAAGAAATCCTAAAGAATATTCCTTAGCAGAAGCTGGGTGTGGTGGCACATACCTATAATCCCAGTACTTTGGGAGGCTGAGACAGGAGAATGGTGAGTTCAAGGCAAGGCCTCAGAAATAGCAAGGCACTAAGCAACTCAGTGAGACCCTATCTCTACCTAAAACACAAAATAGGGCTGGGGATGTGGCTCAGTGGTTGAGTACCCCTGAGTTTAATCCCCGGTACCAATAAAAACAAAAAAAGAATATTCCTCAGCAGAGAGAAAATTATCCCAGATGGAAGAAGAAGAATGCAGTGTTTTGTTTTATTTTGTTTTTTGGTACCTGGCACTGAACCCAAGGATGCTTAACCATGGGCCATATTCCCAGTCCTTAGTATTTTTTGAGACAAGGTCTCACTAAATTGCTGAGGCTGGCCTGGAACTTGTGATCCTGCTGCCTCAACCTCATTAGCTGCTGGGTTACAGGTGGGCACTGTCATGACTGGAAAGGATGCAGTTCTAAATAAACATGTCCTACATCAAACAGTGGTAGAACATACAAAAACAGAAACTACACAAAAATAAAAACACAGGCAATACAGGCAGGGATGCTGAATCCAGTTCCTTTGCTGACACCATCAAGGAAACCAAAAGTAATAGTAGCTAGGAAGTTGGAGATCTGAATATGGATTTCAGCAACTGCCTAGTGCCAAGGTGACAGAGTTAGGTTTATGTCCTACCAACAAAATATTGTCTTTTCTTTTTTTCTTTCTTTCCTCTTGCTTCTGTGCTTTCTTTTGTGGTATTTGTAATTGAACCCAGGGATGCTGTACCACTCAGCTACATCTCTGGCCCTTTATGATTTATGTATGTATGTATGTATGTATGTATTTATTTATTTATTTATTTTGGTACCAAGGATTGAACTCAGGGGCACTCGACCCCTAGGCCATATCCCCAGCCCTATTTTGTGTTTTATGTAGAGACAGGGTCTCACCGAGTTGCTTAGTGCCTCGCCATTGCTGAGGCTGGCTTTGAACTCACGATTCTCCTGTCTCAGCCTCCCTAAGTGCTGGGATTACAAGCGTGAGCCACTGCGCCTGGCTTTATGTATTTATTTATTTTTGAGACAGGGTCTTGCTGAGTTGCCCAGGCTAGTTTCAAATTTGCAATCCTCTTTGTGTTTCCAGAGTCACTGGGATTTTAAGTACACATCCAGTGTACCATATACTTTTTGGTTTTTTTTTGGTACCAGGGATTGAACTCAGGGACACTTGACCACTGAGCCACATCCCCAGCCCCATTTTGTGTTTTATATAGAGACAGGGTCTCACTGAGTTGCTTGGTGCCTCGCCGTTGCTGAGGCTGGCTTTGAACTCGCAATTCTCCTGTCTTGGCCTCCCCAAGTGCTGGGATTATAGGCATGTGCCACCACGCCCAGCACCATATACTTTTCTTTTTCAATAATTTTTTAGTTGTAGATGGACACAATATCTTTATTTTACGTATTTATTTTTTATGTGGTGCTGAGAATTGAACCAGTGCTTCATGCATGCGAGGCAAGTGCTCTACCCGTGAGCTACAATCCCAGCCTGGCACCATATATCTTTATAACCATATAGAATAATTAAAACTTTAAAAAAATATGTGTAGAACACAGCTTCTTTCAGAGGCCTTTTAATGGAAGAAGAGAAAATCTTTAGTCAGTTTACATAAAATTTAGCAACAGGATGTTTTCATCTAGTTTTCTGGTTACCTGAAAGAAAAAAACCAGTGTATACACTGGTTTAAAATCTTAATTTTATATTCTATAATAGTAATTACAGGTGACACTTCAGGATAGTCCCTTTTAAATAGTAAAGCTTTAGGCTTTTAGTGCAGCATAATAATTAGGGTTTATATGAGCTTTGCCATCAGAAGAACCCAGGTCTAATTCTGGTCGCCATCACTTTTTACTATATCCATTACCTTGTACAAAGTCACTAATTCTTCAAAAGTAAATTTGCTCATCTGTGGAGATAATAATACTTATCCTTACAGAGTTAGATACCACAAGTAAACAGTCTCTGGCATACAGTAAGTATTCAATAGAAGATAACTATAATTGTTGCTTACATTGGCCACCACTTTTACTTCTTTGTACTGTGCTTCATAAAAAATTCCAGCATTTTCCAGTGCTTCTGTTAGTGAAGGCCCATTTTTCACCTGCTTATCCAGTCCATTCACAAATTCTTCCAGCTTAGAGCTTGCCTCTTCAAATTCTTTGGAGAACTTCTTCCCTCCTGTTTTATCTAAAAGAGAAAGTATTTATTTTGAGATAAAAAAGAACAAGTAAAAATTTTACTCTTTTGAGGATAGTCTGTCTCTGTGAATCAATTCATGTTATTCTGTGAATCTGTTTCTAACTGCTTAGCATATAATATTTTTAGTCTTAGTTTTACCCCCCCGGGGGGGTTGAACTCAGGGACACTAGACCACTGAGCCACATCTCCAGCCCTATTTTGTGTTTTATTTAGAGACAGGGTCTCACTGAGTTGCTTAGCACCTTGCTGTTGCTGAGGCTGGCTTTGAACTCTCGATTCTCCTGTCTCAGTCTCACAAAGTGCTTGGATAACAGGCATGCGCCACCGTGCCCAGCTTTAGTCTTAGTTTTATTTTAAATCACAAAACAGATTCATGTGGATCTGCTAAAGTAAAGCAAGAGTGAAGGTATTTGTAATTAAGATAAATAAAAGGAAGTTCAATTAAAAGTTTGCTGATTACTTCTTTTCCTCACAAATTTGATGCTACACTGCTACTTAGGAATAAGAATGAAGCTCAATTCTGTTCAATTATACTGTACTAAGGTTCAGAAAAGTAAAGGGATCTTTGTGTATATCACACTAAATATTCTTTTCTCTCTGAACAAAATAGGTGCCAAAATGAATAGCTAGTAGTCACTTACTCATTTCAAACATATTTGTGAAATGCCTATTATGTAATAAGGACTGCTTTAGGCAGTAGGGTGTAGTGACAAACAAATAGGATAATTTCTATAATCATGAAGCTTACATTTTGAATTTGGTAGAATATATATAAGGCACAAAGTAAGGAACGGAGAACAACTAATTAGATTTTTTAAAACTTTTTATTTATTTATTTTTGAAGTTTTAGATGGACACAATACCTTTATTTTTTTATGTGGTGCTGAGGATTGAATCCAGTGCCTCATACATGCTGGACAAGTGCTCTGACACTGAGCACAACCCCAGCCCCAACTAACTAGATTTTATAAGGCATTACAGTAACCTTTTTTTTTTTTTTTTTTGGTACCGGGGATTGAACTCAGGGGCACTTGACCCCTGAGCCACATCCCCAGCCCTATTTTGTGTTTTATGTAGAGACAGGGTCTCACTGAGTTGCTTAGTGCCTCGCCGTTGCTGAGGCTGGCTTTGAACTCGCGATTCTCCTGTCTCAGCCTCCCTAAGTGCTGGGATTACAAGCGTGAGCCACTGCGCCCAGCTACAGTAACCTTAATAAAGAGCATATCCAAACCAATTAATCACACATGTGAAATACAATTATTATTATTATTTTTTTGTACCAGGGATTGAACTCAGGGTACTCGACAACTGAGCCACATCCCCAGCCCTATTTTGTGTTTTATTTAGAGACAGGGTCTCACTGAGTTGCTTAGTGCCTCACCATTGCTGAGGCTGGCTTTGAACTTGTGATTCTCCGGTCTAAGCCTCCCAAAGTGCTGGATTAAAGGTGTGCGCCACCACACCCGACTTCAAATGTTTACATGTAACTCAATACACCAAGAAAGTGAGAAGGAAAAGAATTTAATTATGAAATTTAGGGCTGGGATTATGGCTCAGCGGTAGAGCACTTGCCTCGCATTTGTGAGGCCCTGGGTTTGATCCTCAGTACAACATACAAAGCAATAAAATAAAGACATTGTGTCCATCTACAACTAAAAAAAAAAAAAATTTTTTTAAAAAAGATTATGAAATTTACATGAATGAAATTGCTACTGGGAAAAATCAGAGACAATCACAACTGTCTTTAAAACCTAAAGTTCTCTCTTTATGGGGTAAATGAGTCTGATTACCTCAAAACTATAGATCTGAAAAGAAAAATCTGAATTATTTTGTTTAAAAGGATGTAAGTATTACCTTTTAAGCATTTGAGAGTTTCTGTGCTGCATACGTCCACCCTCATAGTTGACAACTGTTTCTCCTTCAATTCTATCTGATCTTCTGAGCGCTTATACAGCAACAGTTCTTCAATGAGGGCCTGAGACTGAACACAGACCAGAGTCATATTTCATTTATAAGATCATTCAATTATTTTTATTCTACTTTTTCCTTCATTTTTCCTTACAGTCAGGGATATCAAAGATAATTCTCAGATAGCCACGGCAGCGCATGCTTGTAATCCCGCACTTTGGGAGGCTGAGACAGAAAAATCGAGAGTTCAAAGCCAACCTCAGCAATGGCGAAGTGCTAAGCAACTCAGTGAGACCCTGTGTCTACATAAAACACAAATAGGGCTGGGAATGTGGCTGAGTGGTCGAGTGCCCCTGAGTTCAATCCCAGGTACCAAAAATTAAAAAAAAAAAAAGATAATTCTCGTGTCAAAACCATATTTCAGGGCTGGGGTTGTGGCTCAGTAGTAGAGTGCCTGTCTCACATGCGTGAGGCACTGGGTTCGATTCTTAGCACCACATATAAATAAATGAATAAAATAAAGGTCCATCAACATCTAAAAAATATTAAAAAAAAAAAAAACCAAACCATATTTCAGTTATCTACTTTGCAAGAGCCTTTTCCTTAATTATTTAAAGCTAATTTATGGATACAGGCTTAAGAAATAGACAAAGGCCCACTTACATCTCTCTCTTTTTTTAAAATATCTTTATTTTATTTATTTATTTATTTATTATGTGGTGCTGAGGATCAAACCCAGTGACTCACGCATGCGAGGCAAGTGCTCTACCACTGAGCTACAGTCCCAGCCCCCACTTACATCTCTTTATTTTACTTTTTGGTAGCTGGGATTGAACCAGGGGTAGTTAACCACTGAGCCACATCCCTAGCTTTTTTATTTTATTTTATTTTTTTGAGACAAGATTTTGCTAAGCTGCCTAGGGGCCTCACTAAATTGCTAAGGCTGGCTTTGAACTTGTGATCCTCTTGCCTCAGCCTCCTCAGTTGCTGGAATTATAGGCATGTGCCATCACACCGAGCTTTAGTTAGAAATTTAACTTTAAATTTAACTTTAAATTTTAGTTAGATAAACCATAGTTTTCTCAACAAAAATTCTAATTTAGGAGAATTTCACTGATGAGCCTCCTTGTTGACATCAATATACAACTCAGTTGATACTATATAGTCTGGAAGGTTGTATTTCTCATTAGAAACACAAAATTCTAGACAATCTAATCCCAATCTGGATTTTATTAGAATAATTCAAGCATGTTTAGAACATAACCAATATAAAATTGAGTAAAAATAAATCATACTAAAACTATATTGGAAAATGCAACTTAAAAGAGATTGAATAATGTTTTGCTCTAGTTAACATATTCTGTAACTTACTCGAAATTCAGCAACTATCTTAGACTTGAGAGCAGCTTTTGGATTTGTGGATGCTGTTGGAATTAAACAAAAATCATTAAGAATATAAAGAGTTGACTAAACTCAGGAAAAATCTTAGCTGTATACTCTTTGAACATATGGCAAACATGCACATTTAAATCAATATACTTTCTAGAATAAATAATGAACTATGAAATTTAAATACTCCCAAGCATGGTTAATATAAAAATACAGGCCTAATCAACTTACCTCTGATTGGACCTTGAAGTCATAAAGTCCTAGAATTATTGATTTGGAGATACAGAGATACATGAAGTACCTTCTTTTTCTATACTGACTGAGAGTGTAGGAGAGTCTCAATATCTCAACATAAGTGTGTTTAGGAATAGGACATAAAATTAATCCTGAACACTGGTTGAAAAATTTACTTACAAATATCAACTCTATTCCCATATATTTAGTTTTGGATTTATTTTCTGTTAACTCACTTCATAGCAAAATAGTTCTAAGTACATTACCACTGTGAATGAACTTTGGCTGAAATGATGACTCTTGTTGTTCCTAAGCATGCAACTTAAGGACAAAAGGATGTCAGAGGACTCTCTTAACCATGATGAATATCAAATGCTTGATGGAGCAAAACCATCGCAAGTGTCTTGTTTCACCTCCCAATTCTCACTGTCTTTACCTAGTTCCCTCCATACCTTCAAGTCTCTCTCAATATTCCTCAGTTTTCCCAAAGAAGCCTATTACATGCAGTATTCCACTCCCTTGCTCTCATGCTGGGTAAATATGATAAACATAACAGGAGCTCCGGTTAGAAAATGAGCTGCTTGACAGGATATGAGGCCCATGTCTAATTTGATAGAATATATCCCCAAATCGGATGGCTCCCACAAAAAATGCTTCTTACTGCCTAGTCTCTTCTTGAGCTCTGTTGTTTAATGCCAGCTGTCTCTAACTTTATTATATCTTTGAACCTGAGAATTAGCCCGAGTGCTATCAAGTTTTGTTGTTTTTCTTCTTTCAATCCCCTAACTACTCTTGAATCTTCACTCAATTAAACCCTTTTTCTGCATTTTCTTTGTTTAATAGTGGTTTTTAAAGAGATAAGTTCATGATGGCTTGTTTAATATAAGTTACTGGGAGCCTCCCAGGCCTGGAAAACACAGGCTTGCCCATGGTTTATGCCAGGTACGATGTCAAATGGTCTACCATTTTCTTCTGCTCCAAAAAGAGGAGGTAATTTTATATTAGTTGAGATTTTGTTCCTTACTTTGTGATTTCTTCCACTGCTTATTCGGTTGTTTGTTCAGATTTTCTTTCAGCTGCTTCTGAGTTTTGAAAGTGGTACCTGGAAAACATTTCAGTTTTTGCAATCTGGCATTATGGGAAGCTGTTCTGTCTGTCCACTTCAGTGCCAAAGTTGCAGCATGAAAAAAGGCAATCCGAGACTGTGTTGTTTCTTTCTTTGCTTTTCTTTCATTTTTATTTTTTTAAAAAAGTGTATATACATACATACACACATATATATGTGTATATATATAAACACCCACCAGCTCTAAGAAGCTGTCAAATAAACAACCTCTGCACTCAAAGATATTACTGATTCTGAAAAGAATAAGGCAGAAGGCTTAAAAATACCAGTTAATAAATTCAAATGAACAATTTAACAGCTTCTTAGAAGATGCTATTTTAAAAGGAAATTTCTAGTCAAATAATGATCATGACAGAAGATTACCTCCAACTTCTATTCAATGACTTAATTACATGCATCAAATACGTAAGGACAAAGTTACTAAAAAACAAAACAAACAAAAAACCCCCCAAAACATAGGTATACTACTTACTACAAATCTAAATCAAAACAAAATCTGAAGACTGCCATTATATACATACTAGTAAAAAGCTTAGGGAGAAATGAAACCCTGTTCAAAAATTCTCCAACAGTAAGAGAACAGAGTAGCATTTATTTAAAAAATGAACACTTTTGAAAATAATCAAATAAAGCAAATGCAGGAAAATAATCTGCTGACTATCATCACTTAATATGTTTGATTTTTTTAGTCAATAAAAACAAAATCCAGGGGCTGGGGCTGTGGCTCAGTGGTAGAAGCGCTTGCCTCGCATGCGTGAGTCACTGGGTTCGATCCTCAGCACCATAAATAAATAAATAGATAGATAGATAGATAGATTGTATCCATCTATAACTAAAAAAAATTAAAAAAACAAAAAACAAAACAAACAAACAAAAAAACCACAAAATCCAAACCCCTGTCTCCCAAATCAATTCTACTTAAATTCTAAATTCAAACAGATCTAGAGTCTTACAAATATTTTAATTTTAAACAAACAGGGCCAGATCCAAAATTTTATTTTTAATTATTATTAAAACAGCAGGACTGGATTTATAGATATATAATTGTAAAGTCTGACTCAATTTTTGTTTTATGAGAGAAAAGACACTTACTCAAAGCTTCTCTCAGTGCCACAATCATTTCTTCTGGGTATACATTTCTATCTTCCCAGATTTTAAAGATTCGTTCTATAGACTTGGAGACAGATGGATCCCTGAAGAAAAAGAAAAAGAGATTGAAAAATATTAACTTATCCAAAACTAGAAATCTAAAAACCAATAAAATTACTATTTTCCAAGTTTCTCCTGATGTTTATTTTTAATATTTTTTCCCTAAATGTTAAGTATTCTTATGATTAGATTGATGAACCAATTTGATTTGGAATAAAAAGCTTTCATAAAATATAAAAAATAAGAAAAATTTTTTCCTAATGTCTAGGGTTAAAGAAATTTTAAAAATTTATTCAATACTTTTATCAATGACCAAGAGAAGGCTATAGATGACATATTAAACTTTGTGATGGACATGAAGTAGATATTAGTCAATGCACTAAATGACACAACTGGCATTCTAAAATATAGGTTGAATCTAACAAGATTAAATTTAATAAAAACCTAGTACAAAACACAAAAACTAAATCCAAAATAACTCTACAAGTATGGAATGAGAAAACAAGACTTAGCAATACTGTGCACTGGCCCTTCCACACCCCCACTGCCTTTAAAAAAATTTTTTTTTATTTGTAGATGGATACAATATCTCTAATTTATTTATTTATTTTTATGTGGTGCTGAGGATGAAACCCAGTGCCTCGCATGTACTGGGTGAGTGCTCTGCCACTGAGCCACAATCCCAGCCCTCCTCCTCCATGCCTTTTATTTTTTTATTTTCTTCCCATTTTTGTAAAATTGTGTTCTACTTAGTTATACATGACAGCAGAATGCATTTCAATTCATTTTACACAAATAGAGCCCCACTGCCTTTTAAAGGTTAAAAATAATTTGAATACATCCTGTTTCATTATGTTATATAAAATACTATTAAATGGGGCTGGGGCTGTAGCTCAGTGGTAGAGCGCTTGCCTAGCATGCGTGAAGCACTAGGTTCGATCCTCAGCACCACATATAAATAATAAATGAATAAAACAAAGATCCATCAACAACTAAAAAAAAAAATTAAAAAAAAAAACTATTAAATGATACTATAAACAATATATATCTAGCCGGGCATGGTGGCACACGCCTGTAATCCCAGCACTTTGGGAGGCTGAGACTAGAGAATCACGAGTTCAAAGCCAGCCTCAGCAATGACGAGGCACTAAGCAACTCAGTGAGACCCTGTCTCTACATAAAACACAAAATAGGGCTAGAGATGTGGCTCAGTGGTTGACCCTTGAGTTCAATCTCTGGTACCAAAAAAAAGAATACATATCTATAATGAGGGAGGTTAAGTGTATTGCTTTATTGTTTTGGCTAACACATGAGCTTCTCCTTCAGACTGGTTATCTCACTTTAAAAAGAAAGTTGTTAAAGGAAAAATGAGACATAATTACCAGAAATAAAAAATTATGTCATTATCCTCTTGCCCCCCTGACACATACACTGGGGCTTGAATACATGCTACATTCCAATCCCTTTTCATTTTATTTTGAGACAAGATCTCACTAAATTGCAGAGCTGCCCTCAAACTTTTGAGGTTCCTGTATTAGCCTCGAGAGTAGCTGGGATTATAGATATGTGCTACTATGCTCAGCAAAACTATGTTTTTTGGTTTTTGGTACTGGGGATTGAACTCGGGTATTTGACCACTGAGCTACATCCCCAGCCCCAGCCCTATTCTGTTTTTACGTAGAGACAGGGTTTCACTGAGTTGCTTAGTGCCTCGCCCTTGCTGAGGGCTTTGAACTCAGATTTTCCTGTCTCAGCCTCCCCGCCCTTTGAACTCGTGATTCTCCTGTCTCAGCCTCCCAAAGTGCAGGGACTATAGGCATGCGCCACCGCTCTTAGTTTGGCTAAAACTATGTTTTAAGTGAACTACAGAAGGAAGAGGAAAAAACAATGTTGAGAGGCTTCTGAAGAAGAGGAAGAAGATGAATCAGTGACAGGTGTGGTGGTACACCTCTGTAATCCCAGGGACTCGAGGATGAGGCAGGAGGATCACAAGTTTAAGGCCAGCCTCAGCAATTTAGTGAGACTCTCAGTAACTTAATGAGACTATCTCAAAATAAAAAGGATTGGGGATGTAGTAGCTCAGTGGCAAATAGGCTCAATCTCCACTACAAAAAAAAAAAGACGAATCAGACTGATACGATTCTAGAAGACAAAACAAGGACAGAAGAAGAAAGAGGGAAAGAAACTGCTTACAGGTATGACAGAGAACATTCTAACACCCTAAAACAGATCTGTCAAAAGACAAAATGGAACTTCTTAAGTGAAAAAACCATAAAAAGATGAAAGTAAAGATAAAAATCTAACCTAATATCAACATAAGAGTCTATGATGTATAACACTGTTGGGTTCACAAAGGGTTTCTTTTTTTCTTTTTCTTGCTAAAGAATGAATAAAGAAAACAAAATTGAATTAAGATTCTAGAAAACATATTTTCTAGAGGTTTACTAACTAGAATGGAAACTACTGTCATTTCTTCCTATTTTTTATATTGAGACTCATACATGTGTGTATGTCGTTTTATCCTATGAATGTTGATATTATATTTGAAAACAATTATGCGCGAGCGCGCGCACACACAAACTGCATTCTTTTTTTTCACTTAAGAATCATTTCTCAATGTTCCAATCAACTCTTTGTAAAGATTTTCTCTTGTTTGGGGAGGCTAGGGGGTACTGGAGATTGTGTCTAGGGGTGTTCTACCCCTGAGCTACATCCCAGTCCTTTTTGTTTTTTCTTTTGAGCCAGTGTCTCAATAAGTTGCCCAGGCTGGCCTTGAACTTGTGATCCTCCTGCCTCCTTCTCCAGGGGCATGCCACTGCATCACCATTTTCAATCACTATGCCACATTCCATTAATATTTATGAAATTTTTTTTTTTGGTACCAGGTACTGAACCCAGTGGTGCTTAACTTCTGAGCAACATCCTCAGCCCTTCTTTATATTTTATTTAGAGACAAGGTTTCGCTGTGTTTTTGAATGGCTTGCTAAGTTGTTGAGGCTGGCTTTGAACTTGTGATCCTCCTGCCTCAGCCTCCCAAGCTGCTGGGATCACAGGTATGTGCCACTGCACCTGGCTTGAATTTTTATTCAATATTCCCAAGTACAATTTTATTCTTTAGGTCTCACCTATTTCCTTCTAAGGCTATCCTTAGGTATTTCATATATATATTTGGTACTGGGGATTGAACTCAGGGGTACTCAACCACTGATCCACATCCCCAGACCTATTTTGTCTTTTTATGTAGAGACAAGATCTCACTGAGTTGCTTAGCGCCTTGCTGCTGCTGAGGCTGGCTCTGAACTTGTGATTCTCCTGTCTCAGCCTCCCAAAGTGCTAGGATTACAGGTGTGTGCCACCGTGCCCAGCTATTTCATATATTTTATTGCTAGTATGGCTGACTTACCATTCTTTCCCATTGCTTATTTCTCCAGGTAAAACTGATTCAGAATTTTGTTGATAATAAATTATCTCAGTTTTTTCTCTGAAGGTATGTTTGTTTTGGGTTTTCTTTTTTTGGGTACCAGAGGTTAAATTCAGGGGCATTTGACCACTAAGGCACATCCCTAGCCCTACTTTGATTTAGACACAGGGTCTCACTGTGTTATTTAGTGCCTTACTGTTGCTGAGGTTGGCTTTGAACTCGTGATCTTCCTGACTTAGCCTCCTGAGCCACTGGGATTACAGCCATGCACCAACGTGCCTGGCCATTATTATTTTCTGGCAAGTGCTCTACCACTGAGCCACAACCCCAGCACCCCATCCATCCCTTTTTATATTTTATTGAGGCAGGGTCTCCGCTAAGCCTCAGTTGCCCAAGCCACTGGTATTATAGGCATTCTCAACTGAGCTGGGCTAGGTCTCTCATTCTAATCTTCATTTTTCCAAATCCTTATTTCTCTTGATGCAATGTAATTTCTTTAGAACTATATTCTAGTTTATTCTCTTTTCCTTTTCAGAATTCTTACTGATTCTTTACAAATATGTCTAAATCTTACCCATTGTTCATTTTATTATTCCATTTAATCTTTAATATTCCTTTCATAGTTGTTTTATATATTCTGTTTAGTACCTGGAATATAAGCAACTCGTGGGAGGCAGCAGTCAAAATCTACTGGTTTTGGTGGCTCACGCCTGTAATCCCAGCATTTTGGGAGGCTGAGACAGGAGAATCACGAGTTCCAAACCAGACTCAGCAATGGCGAGGCGCTAAGCAACTTGGTGAGACCCTGTCTCTACATAAAACACAAAATGGGGCTGGGGATGTGGCTCAGTGGTCGAGTACCCCTGAGTTCAATCCTCGGTGTAAAAAATAAAAATCTACTGGTTTTCACTTATGGTGGTTTGTAAGTAACACTATGTGTTTGGAGATCTTGGATTGTGAGTACCTATTTGTTTGATCTCAATCTATGGGACTTTTTGTGGCCTTCTGGATGGTAGGGAGAAGTAATGACACAAATTAACACCAGCCTCCTCCAGAGTCTCAGTCTACCTGTCTAGGTCACAGGGTACTATTGATTTGGGTATACTGGTTAATGTCAACTCTGCCATTCTAATTTGTTTTATTCCTGGGTCAGCTTATATTTTGTCAAGAATGTAGCAAATGCTAATTCTTCTCTTGTACAATCACAAAAGCCTGAAATTTTTGAACTTTAGGTTATACTAAATAATAATAATGATATTATTTTTGGTAGTGGAGATTGAACTCAGGGGCACTCAACCACCACTGAGCCACATCTCCAGCCCTATTTTGTGTTTTATGTAGAGACAGGGTCTCACTGAGTTGCTTAGCACCTTGCCATTGCTGAGGCTGGCTTTGAACTCGCAATTCTCCTGTCTCAGCCTCCCTAAGTGCTGGGATTACAGGCTTGCGCCACCACACCTGGCTAAATATTATTTTTAAAATATCAAAGAAAAGACCTTTGGCTCAGTTTATGTGCCTTTATAGTAGCTTCTCTCCTTTGCTGATCAAATCAGTTACTACCAACAGGGGCAAAATTTACAGAAAAATACTATTATGGGAGGAAAAAAGCATGAGTGACAGGATGGATAGTAACTAAAAATAACTCAATACTAAGAATGCAGTTGCAGGTTTCTTTTTTCTTTTCTTTTGCACAGTACTGGGGACAGGGTCTTCTATGTTGCCCAGGCTGGTCTTAAATTTGTGATCCTTAGTCTCTTGAGCTGGTGGTATTACAGACATGAACCATCATGCATAGCTTTTTTTTTTTTTTTTTTTTTTTTGGTACTGGGGATTGAACTCAGGGGTACTCGATCACTGAGCCACATCCCCAGCCCTATTTTGTGTTTTATGTAGAGACAGGGTCTCACTGAGTTGCTTAGCAGCTCGCCATTGCTGAGGCTGGCTTTGAACTCGCGATTCTCCTGTCTCAGCCTCCCTAAGTGCTGGGATTACAGGCTTGAGCCACCGCGCCCGGCTAAAGTATCTTTTTTTTAAAACATATTTTTAGTGTAGATGGACATATTTTATTTATTCATTTTTATGTGGTGCTGAGCATCGGACCCAGTGCCTCACACATGCTAGGCAAGCACTCTACCACCAAGACACAACTCTAGCTCCCTCTTAAATTATCTTCAGTAAGATAAAATTGATATAGTTTGAATGGCTTAAAATCTAATTAATATTTCTTAAATTCTCCATCTACTAACTTGAATTTGCTTAACTCATTATTCCTTAGAAATGCACTCTGAGCTGGGCCCATGGCTGACGCCTGTAATCCCAGCACTTTGGGAGGTTGAGACAGGAGAAAGTTCAAAGTTCAAAGCCAGCCTCAGCAATGGCGAGGCGCTAAGCAACTCAGTGAGACCTTGTCTCTATATAAAACACAAAATAAGGCTGGGGACGTGGCTCAGTGGTCGAGTACCCCTGAGTTCAATTCCCAGTACCTCTTCCCCCCAAAAAAACAAGGTAAGAAATGCACTCTGGCTGGGTATGGTAGAACACCCCTATAATCCCAGCTACTCTGTAATCCCAGTTACTGGGGAGGCTAATGTAGAAGAATTGTAAATTGAAGGCTAGCCTGGGTAATTTAATGAGACCCTGTTTCAAAATTTAAAAATAAAAAGAACTGGAAATGTAGCTCAGTGGTAGAGCACTTACCTAGCACACATAAAGCTCTAGGTTTAATTTCCAGCACCTCAAAACAAAAACAAACAGAACCCCAAACATTCTGATGGCATTCACAGCAAATGACAAAAACTTCACTTTGTCTTACAGGGAAATGAGATTTTAAGTAGTCTTTTGGGGTTAGGTTTCTGCATTTGTAAACCAACTTAGTAGATAATTTCTATGAGCTTCAGAATTCTTAGCTAGATTGTTCCTTATTTACAGAAACACAGAGCTCTCAGACCCTGTGGTTCAACCATCTCTTGCCTTTAGGAATTCTCCCAAAATAAAATCTAAACAAAATAAAGTCTAGAATAGCAGTTTTCCTTACTTTGTTATCCTAGCTCTCTATTTCATCTGCAACAGATAACGATCTCAATTTCTATAGAATTTACAAATATTAACATACACATCATATATTTAGTTATAAACTTGTTATTTGATTTATAACAACAAAAAAATTGGTTGACCTTACAGAATTGCTAGGATGTTGAACAGAAGCTTTCTTTGCAAGTCCTACCTCCATCCCTTTAAAATAGCAAGGTTTAGCAAACTATTTCATAATATAAAGTTGAAAAAAATACAAGCAGAGGTACGAAAGTGTCACAGTTAAAATACAACTAAACAGCACAGTCATGTGCTTCACTTAAGGGAGTAACTCCTTTATCAATATCTCATCACTAGAACATCATCAGAATAATGTGCTACTTGTTTTCTTTTCTTTTCTTTTCTTTTTTGGTATCAAGGACTAAACCCAGGGGCACTTAACCACTGAGCCACATCCCCAGCCCTATTTTGTGTTTTATGTAGAGACAGGGTCTCACTGAGTTGCTTGGTACCTTGCCATTGCTGAGGCTGGCTTTGAACTCGTGATTCTCCTGTCTCAGCCTCCCAAAGTGCTGGGATTACAGGCGTGCGCCACCATGCCCGGCTTGGCTTTGAACTTTTGATCCTCCTGTCTCAGCCTCCCAATCTGCTAGAATTATAGGTGTGTGCCTTCATGCCCAGCTTTAATGTGGTATTTCTTACAGGTTCTTTTTTGGCATTACTGGGGCTTGAACCTAGGGACTTGCACATGCTAGATAAGTATATACCCAGCCCATCTCACAGGTTCTTAGTAAATATTTGCTAAATATCTGAAAGGAAGACTAAATAATGGGTTAATTCATAGTGAAGGCAGTCAGGACCTTTAAAAAGAAGAAAAACTCAAGGCTCAGAAATACTAGATGAAGATAGATCTTATCTCACTCTGAAAACTCAAAAACTTGCTGCTGTAGGGCTGGGGTGTGGCTCAGTGGTAGAGCGCTTGCTTAGCATGCGTGAGGCCTGGGTTCGATTCTCAGCACCACATATAAATAAATAAAAAATAAAGGTCCACTGACAACTAAAAATATTTTTTAAAAAATTAAAAAAAAACCTTGCTGCTGTATATCTTCTAAAATTCACACTTATACAACTTATTCATCTATGACACATACATTCCATAGTATGTCACTTGGTTTTTAGTTTTAGAGTGTCTTCTGCAATGTGTAAGTTTAATCTTTTTTTAAAAAAATGTATACCAAGGATTAAACCCAGGGGCTCTTAACTATGGAGACATACCCCTAGTCCTTTTCATTTTTTAAAAAATTCATTCATTCATTCTAATCAGTTATACATAACAGCAGAATGCTCTTCATCCCTTTCATTTTTTGAGATAGGGTCTCAAATTTTTTTTTACATTTTTTATTTTTTTGGTACTGGAGATTGAACTCAGGGGCACTCGACCACTGAGCCACATCCCCAGCCCTATATTGTGTTTTATGTAGAGACAGGGTCTCACTGAGTTGCTTAGCACCTCACTGTTGCTGAGACTGGCTTTGAACTTGCGATTCTCCTGTCTCAGCCTCCCTAAGTGCTGGGATTACAGGCTTGTGCCACCGCGTCAGCTTCCCAGAATCTCTTATTGAAGAGTTCATCTTTCCCCCAGTGATTTAAGTACAACTTCTACCACTGACAAAGGTACCACAAACATATGGTCCATTTCTGGGCTCTGGGTTTTGTTATTTAAGCCTATATGACCATCTTATATACCACACTGCTTTAGTTACTACAGTGTTATTATGTTCTGAATGTGTTCCATTAAATTTTTTTTTAAAAATTTCTTTCTTTTCTTTTTTTTTGGTACTGGAATTGCACTCAGGGACACTTGACCACTGAGCCACATCCCCAGCCCTATTTTGTATTTTATCAGAGATAGGGTCTCACTGAGTTGCTTAGTGCCTTGCTTTTGCTGAGGCTGGCTTTGAACTCTCAATCCTCCTGTCTCAGCCTCCCAAGCTACTGGGATTAGAGGAGTGCACCAGTGCACCTGGCCAATTTTATTTATTTTTATGTGCTGCAGAGGATCAAATCCGGTGCCTCATACATGTTAGGCAAGCACTCTAAGCCACAATCCCAGCCTGGCATGTTAAAATTCACTGCAAGGTGATAGGTAGTATTGAGCAGGTAGAGGAAATGATTAGTACCCTTATAAAGGAAGTCCCAGAGAACTCATTAGGCCCCTTTTTCATGTGACCTTACAGTAAGAAGATGGTTATCTATGAGGAAGTTAGCCCTCACCAGACACTCAACATGCTGGCATAATGATCCTAGACTTTCTAGTATCTAGAATTGTGATAACTGTTTCCTAACTTTTCTTTATATTTTTAAGACTTATGTTATACATGAATAGTAGTTTGTTGTTCTCTAATTTCAACTTAATATAAATGAATTCATACCATCTGTGCATGAATATTCCTTTCCACTTTTTCTTTTTTTGGTACCGGGGATTGAACTCAGGAGTACTTAACCACTGAGCCACATCTCCAGCCCTATTTTGTGTTTTATGTGGAGACAGTATCTCACTGAGTTGCTTAGTGCCTTGCCATTGCTGAAGCTGCCTTTGAACTTGTGATTCTCCTGTCTCAGCCTTCCTAGGTGCTGGGATTACAGGCTTGTGCCACTGCGCCCGGCTCTTTTCACTTTTAATTAATGCTGTTGCATATAACTGAAATTCATCTATTTTGTTTGCTATCTGGTATTCCAATAAGCCACAATTTAACCATTTTATTGCAGGCAAATATCTGACTTGTTTCTAATTTTTATTACCATGAACAATAATAATCATGTCACTATAAGTTGATCAATTCTCTTCTATTGATCCTGCTGCACCTGTGCAAGAATTTCTTAGGGGCATAAGCTTGGGAATGAAAAATCACTAGATCACAGGGTATAAATAACAAACTGTTTTTAAAAAGGTCATACCAGCTGGGCATGGTGGCACACCATCCGTAATCCCAGTAGCTTGGGAGACTGTAAGCAATCCAGTAAGACCCTGTCTCAAAGTAAAAAAGGGTTGGGGACGTGGCTGAGTGGTCAAGCATCACTGGGTTTAATCCTTGGGACCAAAGGTGAGGAAAAAAAAAGTAGCACCAGTGAGGTGTGGTGGCCAGCCTCTGCAATTTAGTGAAACATTGTCTCAACAAAGAAGGTATGGAGACAAGAGCTGTAGCTCAATGCCAAGTGCTTTCCTAGCATGTGTGAGGCACTGGGTTTGATCTTTAGCACTGCTAAAAAATAAATAATTATTAAAAAGAAAAAGAAAGGATCCTGGACAGGGAAAAAAAAAAGGTATAGAGATTTAGCTCAGTGGGATAGAGTGCCAGTTCAATCCCCAGTACCAGGAAAAATAAAAACTTTTTGGATCGATCAATCCTCAAACCATCAGAACATGAGAGTTCCCATTGTGCCACTATTTTGCTAGTGCTGGTATTAATGAACTTTAAAATTTCTGCCCTACCTGAGAGATATTCATGTCAGTAACTAATTTTTTTTTTTAGAATTTTTTATTTATTTATTTGTTCTTTATGTGCTGCTGAAGATCGAACCCCGTGCCTCACCTGTGCTAGGTGAGCACTCTACCACTGAGCTACAACCCCAGCCCTGGAATGACATTTAAAGGTTAGAAAAAGCAGAAAGGACTTTCCTTTTGATGTCTGGTTCTCAGGTGAATCCACACACAACAGTCTGGGTAGCAAGGGCTGCGTATGCAGTTAAGTGAGGAAAGCTCTCCAGCCTGTTTCTGTGCCACTCCAACAGCAGACAATATTACAACAATCCACGCTCTCCTCTGGTCTAGATCTCACTTGGAGGAGGGACTCCTTATGCCCAAAGGTTGTAGTTGCTTTCTTTTTTTTTTTGGTACCGGGGATTGAACTCAGGGGCACTCAACCACTGAGCCACATCCCCAGCCCTATTTTGTGTTTTTATGTAGAGACAGGGTCTCACTGAGTTGCTTAGCGCCTCGCCATTGCTGAGGCTGGCTTTGAACTCGCGATTCTCCTGTCTCAGCCTCCCTAAGTGCTGGGATTACAAGCGTGAGCCACCGCGCCCAGCTTGTAGTTGCTTTCTGTGGACACTATCCTATCACGCCTTTTATTCCGTTTAGTAGTTAATCACCTTATACCTATTTAACCTTTTTTTGGGAGGGAGGTACCAGGGATTGAACTCAAATGTACTCGACCACTGAGCCACATCCTCAGCCCTATTTTGTGTTTTATGTAGAGACAGGGTCTCACTGAGTTGCTTAGTGCCTTGCCTTTGCTGAGGCTGGCTTTGAATTCGTGATTCTCTTGCCTCAGCCCCCCAAAGTGCTGGGATTACAGGTGTGCACCACCACGCCTGGCTCTTATTTAACAATTCTTTATGTTAAACTTTCCCTGTTTAAACTACTGGGGTGTGTTTTTCTTTCCTGACTGGAATCTGACTTACAGAGCATGTAATGATGTTTCTTGTGCTGACAGGTGCTATCCCAAAAGAATGCAGAATCTGATAAAAAGAGGTTAGGCATTTGCTATTAAGTCAGATATTAAAGGGTGTGCAAGAATGTAATATAAGACTACTGTCCTTATTGATTGTTTTTAATATGCTTATTTTTCATTAAAATGTTAATTATTGTTCTAAAAGTGATTAACAGTTGCTGGACTATAGTCCCAGCAACTCTGGAAGCCAAGGCAGGAGGATTGCAAGTTCAAGGCCAGCCTGGGCAACTTAGCAAGATCTTGTCTCAAAACAAAAAATAAAAAGGGCTAGGGATAGAAGCTAGTTGTAGAGCACTTCTAGGATCAATCCACAGTACTGCAGGGGGGAAAAGAGTGACTAATAGGGAAAAAAAAAGTGATTAATATATATTCAAACAATTTCCCAATTTTAACTTCTAACATAAATGCCAGATAAAACTGTCTTTTTTTTATTTGCAATTCCTTATATATTCTGGATATGAACCTTTTGTTGACTGCACTGTAAATATTTTCTCCTAATTTGAGGTTTTGAGGCTTGTCTTTTAATAATAACGTCTTTTATGTGTGTGGCTGGTAGTACTGGGGATTAAACCCAGGGCCTCATGCATATTAGGCAAGCATACTCTACCACTGAGCTACATCCCAGCCCTATATGGACTTATTTCTGTTTTTGTTGTTGGTGATGGTACTAAAGGATTTTCAAACCTAGAACCTTACACATGCTAGGCAAGTGCTGTATCACTGAGCTACATGATCAGCCTTTTAGTGTCTTTTGATAAACACAGGTTTTATTTTAACTCACCAAGTTCCAAGTTTTCAATTCTTGGAATATTTAAATGAAATCGACACAAGTGCATTAAAATATGCTGGAAATAATCTAGAGCTTACACATATTATTAATAGTATTATAACTATTGTATTATTATTCTAATGTAAATATATTATATTACATGCTATTTTAAAATTTATATAGGTGTTCCACTTCTGAAATGATGGGATGAAATGGGTTAATATAGCTGAATTAACAAATCTTATGAGGTAAGACCAAGAGTATATACTCTTATATAGTCTTCAAGAAGATATATATAGTTCTTTCACATTTAGGTATTAAATTATATGGAATTAATATCCATGTATGGTATAAATGGGATCTAATTTCATTCATTTATGAAAAAAGTCAACACACCAGCATTATTTATTTAAAAATTCATTTTCCATTACCTGCAGTGCCATACAAAGATCAAGTATACACAGATAAATCAGTCTATCTGTAAGCTTTCTATTATGTCCCACTAGTTTCTTTGGCTATCCTGGACCAATATTATACTGCTTTATTATCTTATTTACTTGTTCAGATAATGAGGATTGAATGCAGGTGCACTCTACTACTGAGCTACATTCCCAACCCTTGAGACAGGGTCTTGCTAAGTTGCCTAGGCTGGCCTTGAACTTGTGATCTTGCCTCTCAGTCTCCCAAGTCATTGGGATTATAGGCAGGTGCCACTGTGCCTGGCTATTTACTTTAGCTTTCTAATAAATTTTGCTATCTATTAGAGCAATCCCTCTCACCTTGTTATTCTTCAAAAATTTATTGTCATTCTTTTACCATTGGTGGTGGGGAGATGGACAATTAGACATAGTTCCTCTGCACTTTCATATGAAATTCCAAGTCAATTTGTAGAATTGAAGGGGGAAAAAACCTTAGGTCTTACTACAGATTGTGTTAAATTTATAAATCAATATTGTCAAATACTGAATCTTTCCTCTTCACAAATATTTATTTGGTACAATGTTGTTTCTTTTTTCTGTTCTTTTTTTTTTGGTACCAGGGACTGAACTCAGGGGCACTTGACAACTGAGCCACATTCCCAGCCTTATTTTGTATTTTATTCACTGAGTTGCTTAGTGCCTTGCTTTTTGCTCAGGCTAGCTTTGAACTCGCGATTCCCCTGCCTCAGCCTCCTGAGCTGCTGGGATTACAGGTGCATACCACTGTGTCTGGCCAGTACAATGTTTCTTAATTAGCCAGCTAACATCAAACAAGGTGATATCCTGCCTTTTTGTTTTAGTTCTCATGCTATGAGCAAGTATCCTTTCTATAGTCTATTTAGTGCCACATTTCTTAGAATTTTTGTGCATTTTGTTCATGATTTCATTGTTTAGAAATAGTTCTTGAGAATAGTGCCAGAATACTGTCTAGCATTCCTAAATTGAAGAAACCTGTGATATGTCTTAGGGAAAAAATGTATGTGTTACAAAAGTGTCATTCAGGAGTTAGTTACAGTGCTGCTGGCTTTGAGTTCAATGTTAATGAATCAACAACATATATTACAATAAGATGTATTTAAATAGAAACATTCATAAAACAAGCTTACTATATTCCCTAGTTGATGAAACTGTTGTAATCAGGTGCTTGCAAAAATCCAACCCTGTATTTTCCTGAGGAGCAATGATTCAGGATGCATTAATTCAGTGAACAGGGTAATTTTACAAAACATAAACGCTGCAAATAACGAGAATAAACCATGAACTGGTAATGTAACTCAGTGGAAAAGCACCCCTGCGATTAATCCTGGGTACCCCCAAACAAAAAACAACAACAAAATATTGTATTTCTTTTTCTTAATAGTAAAAAGGATTAAAGTATTTTTCATTTTCTTATTTCTTAAATATGATTAAGATAATGAATTCTCCTATATTGATTTGAGTCCTTCAACCTTGCTAACTCTAATTAATGCCAGTTAGTTTATCCATAGATTCTTTTCGATTTCCTATGTATACAACCATACCTTTAGAATCAGTTACCATTTTGTTTGTGTGTTTTCTAATCCTTTCATTTACACCATATATTTTTTTCCTTGCCTTATTGCCCTAGCTAAGAACTACACTGCAAAGTACTGGGCATCATCCTTGTTTTGACTGCTGAAGGTTGTTATTTTTGGAAGAAACTCACTACTGGACAGAAGTTCTTTTCTGTTACGGAGTTCTTTTATTAAAGAATAAAATTTTAATTCATTTTTTCTACACTTTTTGAAATCATCACAGGATTTTTCTTTTTTTCTTTTTTTTTTTTTTGGTACTGGGGATTGAACTCAGGGGCACTCGACCACTGAGCCACATCCTCAGCCCTATTTTGTGTTTTATGTAGAGACAGGGTCTCACTGAGTTGCTTAGTGCCTCGCCATTGCTGAGGCTGCTTTGAACTCGCGATTCTCCTGTCTCAGCCTCCCTAAGTGCTGGGATTACAAGCGTGAGCCACCGCGCCCGGCTACAGGATTTTTCTTTTAATTCTCAAGTGTTAATTTATTTTTCAACATTGAACCATGCTTCCCATTCCTGGGATAAATTCTATTATAGTTAAGATGATTGGTACTAATTATGATATACTAGACTCAGGGTTTTTTTTCTATCTATGTTCATAAATACAATTCTTTTATTAATTTTATTTCTCATATTTTCCTAGTTGGGTTTTGTTGTCAAAGTTATACACGTATCATCAAGATGAATTGAGAGGGCTGGAGTTGTGGCTCAGTGGTAGAGCACTTGCCCAGCATGTGTGAGGCACTGGGTTCAATTCTCAGCACCACATATAAATAAATAAAATAAAGGCCTATTGACAACTAAGAAAATATTTTTAAAAAGGATGAACTGAGCCGGGCGCAGTGGCACAAGCCTGTAATCCCAGCACTTAGGAAGGCTGAGACAGGAGAATCGCGAGTTCAAAGCCAGCCTCAGCAATGGCGAGGCGCTAAGCAACTCAGTGAGACCCTGTCTCTACATAAAACACAAAATAGGGCTGGGGATGTGGCTCAGCGGTCGAGTGCCCCTGAGTTCAATCTCCAGTACCCCAAAAAAAAGAAAGAAAGAAAGAAAGAAAAAAAGGATGAACTGAGAAACATTTTCTCTGAAAAAAAATTGTGCCTTAATATTGGAATGATTCTTTTCCTTCAAAATTTGGTAAAGGATATAGGCCAGGGATATTTCTCTCTTCAGCCCTGTATCTTAGCCTATTTTTTTTTTTTGTACTGGAGGTTGAACTCAGGGGCACTTGACCCCTGAGCCACATCCCCAGCCCTATTTTGTGTTTTATGTAGAGACAGGGTCTCACTGAGTTGCTCAGCGCCTTGCCGTTGCTGAGGCTGGCTCTGAACTCACGATTCTCCTGTCAGCCTCCCTAAGTGCTTGTCTTAACCATTTATTTTTATTTATTTATTTAATTTTTTTTAGTTGTAGATGGACACAATGTCTTTATTTTATTGCTTTGTATGTGGTGCTGAGGATCAGCCCAAGTCTTAACCATTTATAAGTGCACAGTTTGATAGCATTAAGTACATTCATATTGTTGTGCAACTATTGCTACCATCCATATTTTCAAAATTCTCTTTATTGTGCAAAACTAAAACACCCGTGGTGGCACATAACTGTAATCCCAGCAGTTTGGGAGGCTAAGGCAGGAGGATTACAAGTTAAAAGCCAGCTTTAGCAATGTAGTAAGGCCCTAAAGAAAGTTACAGACACCCTGTCTCTAAATAAAATATAAAAAAAGGCTGGGGGTGTGGCTCAGTGGTTTAGGTACCCCCCCTCCCCAATACTAAAACTCTATACTCATTAAACAGTAATTCCTCTTCCCACTCTCTCTCTACTCTAGCCATTGGCAACTACCATTCTTCTAAACTTGACTACTCGAGATACCTTACAACATATTTTGCTCTTTTTTTTTGGACTTCTAAGATAGATAGCTCATCTTTTTGAATAGTTTTATGTTCCTTTAGAAGTATTTTAATTATTAATCTATTTAATTTTCACAACATCTCTATGAGACAAGCTATATTACTATTCTCAATTTACAGGTAAAAAAAGCAGCACAAGAAAGGTAAATAGCTCTTCTAACAAGTGATAGATACAGGTTTTAAACAGAGGCAACTTGATTCCAAAACTGGCATTCTAACTTCCAAGCTCTGCTGTTTCCCAAGAAAGAAGAAATATACCAAGAAGAAACACACACACAGACCAGAAGTGTTTGTCTAGAGCAATGACTCGTTATTAGGATATGAAAGAGCTGGTGGCAGTGATGGGGAAAACATTATAATATTATTATAGAGGCCTTAAGTGTCTTCCTCGATGGCTTGAACCATTTTAGTTACACATTTTTCTGGATATGGTACTACAATGTAAAAAGAAGTCAGCAAAGGCTACCGAGTGACAGGATCTCATTCTTTCATATTTTTAAATGTTCAATTTCCAGTCTTAAAGTGGTTTTATATCACTGATTTCATTATCAGTAACCACTGAGCCACATCCCCAGCCCTATTTTGTATTTTATTTAGAGACAGGGTCTCATTGGATTGCTTATTAGCACCTTGCCATTGCTGAGGCTGGCTTTGAACTTGTGATACTCCTGCCTCAGCCTCCTGAGCCACTGGGATTACAGACATGTGCCACCGTGCCCAGTTTAAAATGATAATCTTTGCTCCTAGTTGGTTTGAGGATCAAAGAAGATAACAAAGGTAGAAATGCTTTTGTTAAATCATAAAGCAATATAAAAATATATGTTAATGAGTGATCAAAGTATTTGTTAATATTGATAATAATAATGACATAACTTTCCTCTTCATCATCAAAATCATCAAAGTAGCAGTTAACATTTAAGTGTTTGAATTCCAGCCACTGTTCTAAGACATTTATGTGTATTAGTACCTCATTTATTTCTTGTACTCTATGGGGTAGTAATATTAGTGGTTCTTCATACAGGTAAGAAAACTAAGGCTGGGCTGGAGTTGTAGCTCAGTAGTAGAGCACTTGCCTAGCATGTTCTCAGCACTGCATATAAATAAATAAAATAAAGGTCCATTAACAACTAAAAAAAATTTTAAAAAAGGAAGAAAGCTGAGGTTGATTTTAATTGCTTAATGTTATAGAGCTAGAAGGTGGCACAGCTAGGATTCAATCCATGCATGCTGGTTACAGAGCCTATGGTATTAAACCATTCTCTCTCTGGATCTCTGGATATTTATGTAGATGTAGTCTGAAGTGAATGGAAAGGACAACAGAAACTGGAAAGCTAGGTAGGGGCTGTTATAAAAATAGAAATACATCAAAAAGAACAGTAAGCCGGGGGCGGTGGCTCACGCCTGTAATCCCAGCACTTTGGGAGGCTGAGACAGGAGAATCGCAAGTTCAAAGCCAGCTTCAGCAATGGCGAGGCACTAGGCAACTCGGTGAGACCCTGTCTCTACATAAAACACAAAAAATAGGGCTGGGGATGTGGCTCAGTGGTCCAGTACCCCTTGAGTTCAATCCCTGGTGCCAAAAAAAGAACAGTAAAAACGGGAAATTACCTGGACCCAGTGGTGCACATTTATAACCCCAGCTACTTGGAAGGCTGAGGAAGGAGGATAGCAAGTTCAAGGCCAGTCTGGGCAATTCAGCAAGACTTTATCTCAAAAACCAAAAAGGAGTAGGGATGTAGCTCAGTTGTAGAGAGCCCCTGTGGTCAATTGCTAGTACAACAATAAAAAATAAAAATAAAATTAAAAAGAGGTTGGGGGAGGGGATTAAAAAGCAGAGAGAATAGGAGGAAGAAACATTAACAGAAGAACTAGTCACTGGCAAGTGACTAAGAAATGAAGGAAGAACTAAAGATTTTTCAGAAGCCACTATAGGATGAAAATTCTAAGTTAGATTTAGGAGGGTTAATTGACAGAATTAATAACAATCAGAAAAATCTGAGTTCTAATTACAGCTCTTTAAACTGTGGTTTTATTTTTGTTAATTTCTTAACTGTTTTAGGCTTATTTTCTCATTTTGTAAAAAGCAATACCTAATATGCTTATCTGCAAAGTTGGTTATTGTGAGTTTAAAATGAGATTTATATAGTAATTTTCAATTTATAACATTCCCATATAAATTGTAGGAGTTGTACTTTATACTAGGCATGCTATTGCTTTATAAATTCTGAGCTCAGTATCATCATATAATCCTGAAGTTCCCAGGGTTTCTGGGGTTTCCAGAAAGTAGGTAAACATGTGGTCAAAAAGCTAGATACAGATATTATTAGTACAGGAGTTTATAGTTAAATCCATCAGTTTCTGAAAGAAACAAGAAGAGTCTGACAGTTTACAGTCTGAACATGAGAGAAGACTGCCAAACTTCAATCTTCCAAATAGGTTCAAGACTTTCTTCACTAGCTAATGATTAGGACAGATGTGATGAGAAACGTTTCTTAAAGGTGGAATGATTTCAAAGCATCAAATTCACTATTTTCCCCAAACCTTTTCTCAATAAAAATCATGCATATAGTTCTCTACAATCCTGAAATAAAAACAGTATGTTAAAAAGTGACCACAGTAGTGATTTAGTAACCTTAGTTTGTTAATGATAATAATCATGGTATAATCTTCCTTATGTAATAATTAGCATAAATTCATGTTTCAGTTCAACAAAAAATGATTTTTTTGGTGTGTGTGGTGCTGGGGATTGAACCCAGAGCCTCGTGCATACGAGGCAAGCACTCTTACCAACTGAACTATATCCCCAGCCAAAAGGTAAAAATTTAAAAGCACAAATGAAGCTGAGCATGGTGGCACACACCTGTAATCCCAGTGAACTGGGAAGCTGAGGCAGGAGGATTGCAAATTCAAAGCCAGCCTCAGCAACTTAGAGAGGCCCTAAGAAACAGTGAGACCCCGCCTCTAAATAAAATACAAAAAAGGGCTGGGGATGTGGTTCAGTGGTTAAGTGTCCCTGAGTTCAATCCTTGGTACCAAAACAACAATAAAAACCCACAAATGACTGCTTTTTATGAAAGCTTAGAATAGTGACAGGATTTCACTAAGTTCCACTCACATCAAAGGTATACCTACTCTCACATAGTTCTGACAGAATACAAATGAACATTCAGTTCTTAAGGGGATTCTTCTGCAATCTACATATAACTTTATGAAGTCACTGCTGGTGGCAGAGTAATTCGCAGTATCTTAAATGAAATTCAGAGACATTTTCTTTGTGTTTCAAGTTGAAGTTTCAACTATTATGTTCTCACAATGACGTATACTCAGATAAACTTGGAAGTCTGTCCCCTAGCTTGGATCGAAAACACAAATAGCAAATAAGTATCATCCAATTGGTTTGCCTTCATTTATACCCTTCTCTCACGCACATATATTCTCTCTCTCTCTCTCTTTTTTTTTTTTGGTACCGGGGATTTGAACTCAGGGGCATTTGACCACTGAGCCACATCCCCAGCCCTAATTTTGTGTTTCATTTACAGACAGGGTCTCACTGAGTTGCTTAGCACTTTGCTGTTGCTGAAGCTGATTTTGAACTCATGATTCTCCAGTCTTAGCCTCCCAAAGTGCTGGGATTACAGGTGTGCACCAGGCTACACACACATATTTTCATTATATTTTATGTAATCATAACTAGTACATCTAAAATAAAATTTCCAGGTTTCCAGCCTATGGAATTTCAAATCAAAAAGTGAAAGGTAAAATGAAAATTTAATAAAAGGAAGTGAAACAGATAAAAAATTGGAAGAAAAAGTTTCCCAACTGTGCTATAGTACACACTTGTGATCCCAGATCTTGTTTCCCTGTTTGGTCCTCTGTTTTAACATGTGACCAAAAGCCTTCCCCATAACTTTTTTTCTGTGGTACTAGGAATGTGACCCAGGGGGAATTTACCCCTGGGCTACATCCCCAGCACACCTCCCCACATTTTTTGGTACCTGGGATTGAACCCAGGGGCATTTAACCACTAAGCTATATCCCCAGCATCCCTCTTTTAAAAAAATATTTATTTTAATTGTTGATGGACCTTTATTTTATTTTATATGCAATGTTGAGAATCGAAACCAGGGCCTCACACATGCTAGGCAAGTGCTCTACCACTGGGCTACCACCTCAGCCCCCTCAGCCCATTTTTAAATAGTTTATTTAGGGACAGGATCTCACTGAATTGCCAAAGCTGGCCTTGAACTTATGATCCTTTTGCCTCCTCCTAAGTAGCTGGGATTATAGGCATCTGCCACTACAAACAGCGAAGTAGCTATTTTTAAAAATAACAATTCATGCCAGGTGTGGTGGTACATCCTTGTAATCCCAGTGACTTGGGAGGCTGAGGCAGGAGGAGCATAAATTCTAAGCCAGTGTCAGCAATTTAGCAAGGCCCTAGGCAACTTAGGTAGACCTTGTCTCAAAGTAAAAAATAAAAAGGGCTAGAGATGTAGCTCAGTGGGACAATGCCTGTGGGTTAAATTCCCAGTACTACAATAAATAAATAGATAAACAAATAATAAATTTTTAAAAATCTGTACATAGTTAATAAGACAAGTTGTCAACCCTATATATAATATTTTATTTTTTTGTGGTGCTGGGAATTCCATCTAGGGCCCTGCATGCACGTTCTAAGCAAGTACTCTACCATAAGGCTAAGTTGTCAAGAGACTATAGTGAAGCCGGGCGCTGTGCCACATGTCTATAATCCCAGCAGTTTGAGAGGCTGAGGGAGGAGGATTGTGAGTTCAAAGCTAGCCTCAGCAATTTAGCAAGACCTTGCTTCTAGATAAAATATATAAAAGGGGGGGGGGGGACTGGGGATGTGACTCAGTGGTTAAGTGCCCCAGGGTTCAATCTCCAGTACCAAAGACTGACAGAAAGACAGAGAGAGAGAGAGAAAGAAAGACTATAGTGGTATCTATAGCAGAAACTCTTGGTAAAGACCATGTACCATACTGCTCTTTTACTCAAAAATCACACTGATTTATATACATAAAGAGGTAGCACAGGGCTGGGATTGTAGCTCAGCGGTAGAGCACTTGCCTTGCATGCGTGAGGCCCTGAGTTCGATCCTCAGCACCACATACAAAGCAATAAAATAAAGACATTGTGTCCATCAACAACTAAAAAAATATTAAAAAAAAAAAAAAGAGGTAGCACAGAGTAGTAGTTAAGCAGTAAACAACAACCATTGTCAGCCTTGAGGGGAAATTCTGCCTACTTAACTCCAGGCAACAATGACAGCTAACCTCTCTAAGCCAGTTTCTTTTTCCTTAAAATAAGGATAATAGTAGTACCCACTGTATAAAGCTGTTGTCAGAATTAAATGATAAAGGGCTGGGGTTGTAGCTCCATAGTAGAGCGTTTGCCTAGTATGCGGGAGGCACTGGGTTCAATCCTCAGCACCACATACAAATAAATAAATGAAATAAAGGTATTGTATCCATCTACAACTAAAAAAATTTTTAATTAAAAAAAAAGAGAACTAAATGATATGATATAATATAGTATTCTCCATATTATTTGGTCAATTAGGAGTATTCAACAAATGGTATGTGTTGCTTTATGTACTTCTGATGTGTGTCTAAATATACCTATCAATTCAGTCCAAGCATTAATCCAATCAAGTGGGGCCATATTTTATTCTTTTGTAATATTAGAGTAGACATTTCAAGTTACTCCAAAGAAGAAACAAGGTTCATCCAGTTTGGAATGTGTTAATACTAACAAATGAGTCATTGTTAATAAATGTATAATTTGAAGAAGTATTTAGCTATTCTGATTGTTCTGCATAAGTGTTTATCCTGTAGTTAAGAACGTATCTCTTAGCCAGGTGTGGTGGTGCATGCCTGTAATCCTAGCAGCTCAGGAGGCTGAGGCAAGAGGATCACAAGTTTGAAATTAGCCCCAGCAACTTAGTGAGGCCCTGAGCAACTTAGTGGGACCCTGTCTCAAAAAATAAAAAGGGCTGGGGATGTAGCTCAGTGGTTAGGATACTCTGATACCAAAACAACAACAACAACGAAAAACTCCACAACTTACAAATATAGATGTAACACAAAGAAAACATAATATAGGGCAAAAAGATCACATATAAAGTTGTACTATATATACCAGAATTCCCCAAATATAGAGATGTTTAAAAGATCTTCAAAAAAAGTACCCATGCATGATCAAAGTTTAGTAAATGCTGCTTCGAAATTAGCACTGTGAAGCCTCCCAAAGAAATGAAATTATTATTATTATTTTTTTGGTACCGGGGATTGAACTCAGGGGCACTCGACCACTGAGCCACATCCCCGCCCTATTTTGTGTTTTATTTATAGACAGGGTCTCATTGAGTTGCTTAGTGCCTCGCCTTTCCTGAGGCTGCCCTTGAACTCGTGATTCTCCAGTCAGCCTCCTAAAGTGCTGGTGTGCGCCACGACGCCCAGCAGAAATGAAATTATTGATACAGTAATGAGCACTCAATCTTCAGGACAGGAAAGTTAGTATGGATCATTCTCCAAACTTATTTGAGCATGGAGCCCTTCTTCTCTGACCATTTCACAGGCATACACCGTAGGAAATGCCAGATACAAATTGTTAAGAATGAAATAAATCAATATGGTGTTATTATTTAAAAAGTGGTAGAGTGTGGCTTGGTGGGAGAACACCACTGGTTTCAATCACCAGTACTCCAAAAAACAAATAAATAAGTATTTTGAACAGTATTAGGAATGTAGTTCAGTGGTCATATACACCTGGGGTTCAATCACCAGTAACACAAACAGATATTATGAGGGGAGGGAAAGATTTCAGAAACAGGAAGAAGAAATAAAATGTGTTTAAGACAAAAAAAAAAAAAAAAAAAAAAAAAAAAAAAAAAAAAAAAAAAAAAAAAAAGCAGGAGGGAGAGCCTGGGGGTATTAGCACAGTGGTATGGCACTTGCTACTATGTAGGAGGCACTGGGTTCAACCTCCAGCACAAGATACATACACCAGAAGCAGGAGTTAAAAAGGATACTCAGATGGTATAACCAGGAGATACATTTGGTTGCGCAAGGACAGAAAAGATCCCAACTTTTAAAAAGGGAAGAAATTCTTTAGAAGAAAAATTATCAGGAATGTTACAATGAGCCATTTAGCCAAAATATCTTTGCATCTTCAAGCAAGCGTAACTACTATGATATTTGCTAATAGGTGAAAAGGAAAATTAAAATCCTGTATTTTCTAAGCTTAGATCCCAAAGAGTAATGAGAATTTACTTACTTCACTAGAGCAGCTGCTTCAGGAAGTACATCAGCAAACGATTCACGGAATATGATTGCATTTTTCCGTTTACAGTTCTGTATGACATCATTGGCAAGGTAAAAGAGATTCAAACGATGGGGATATGCAGCTAGAGATGACAAGAGACAATAAAAACCAAATGAGTCATTTTATACTTACTCCAAATATAGTGTTCTTAAACAATAACTGTTTTTTTACACAGATATAAAAGATGTAACTGCATGAATGGAAAGATGAATAAACTGACAAATGATCTAATTGATCTGTTTATTGAATGTACTAAAAATCTTGACTACTTCAGGTTACGGTTCTGCTTAAGGTACTCAAGTAGATTTCTCCTTCACTTTGTACACATTTTGTGCTAAAGAACTCCATTAACTCTAGAGAAGCTAAAATAACATTGTCTTCCCAAACATTTGAGAAGACAAAAAAATTGAGTTAAATAAACTCAACTTGTTGCAGCAATATAAAGGTTAATGGAAAGAACATGGGTTTTGGAATCTAATCAGAATGTAACTGTATGCTAGGTAGACTAGCACATGCCTGCAATGCCAGCAACTCAGGTGGCTAAGACAGGAGAATCACAAGTTTGAGGCCAGCCTAGGCAACTTAGTGAGAACCTGTCTCAAAATAAAAAACCAAAAGGCCCAGTGGTAGAGTGTCCATGGGTGTAATCCACAAAATCCCACACACACACACAAAAAGTAACTGTGCAAATTGCTTAACATTACTACAGATACTTTCTTCATCAACTAATCCAGATACTGCTTGAGCACACCTAAGTCTCAACCATCTACTGGAAAGCAAGTTCTACTTTCACTGCTGGGTGAGTGTCCTGGGAAATAATTTGAATCTACAAATACACTAAATCAAGCTTTTCAAAGGTCCATGACAAGACAAAATATTTTTTTTTTTTTTTGAGATAAGGTCTAGAGGCATATGCCACTGGGTCCAGTTAAATTTATTAACTAGAAGGACTTAGGGTTGTGGTTCAGCGGTAGAGTGCTTGCCTAGCATGTGTGAGGCACTGGGTTTGATTCTCAGCACTGCATATAAACAAATTAATAAAATAAAGGTCCATCAATGTCTAAAAAATATTTTTTTTAAAAAGTTATTAACTAGGATCTTGAGCAAATCCACCCAAGTTTCAATAGTATGCTGGAGCTGGGCGCAGTAGCGCACATCTATAATCCCAACAACTCGGGAGGCTGAGAAAGGAGGGCCGTGAGTTCAAAGTCAGCCTCAGCAACAGCAAGGTGCTAAGCAACTCAGTGAGACCCTGTCTCTAAATAAAATACAAAATAAGGCTGAGGATGTGGCTCAGTAGTTGAGTGCCCCTGAATTCAATCTCGAATACAAAAAAAAAAAAAAAAAAGTATGCTAGGAATTTCAATATTCATATGGATGATCCATCACATTTTTCTAGTTTCTCAGGTTCCTTGATCTCAAATTTACTGACCTCTAAGAACCAGCCCTTTGTACATTTTAAATTTCCTTCTGATCACACCCTCCCACTCCTTTTATATTTTTTCTTCAATTTCATCAAGATCTTACTTTTTAATTTTCTCTAACTCCTCAGTCTCTTCTAGTATCCAATTCTTTATCAATTCCTATGAATTTGATCTATTATTTAAACAGTTCTTTCACTGAAATCCTCATTTTCTTTTCCTTCTCCCCCTAAATTAGTCTTGTCATGTATACTCAATAAAATCCTCAATGTGTATTAAAACTGAATGTCTTTAACTTTACCTTTATTTCTGTCATTTGGTTCTACTGATGAAAAAAATCATACCAAGATTGAAACCATATAAACTCATAGTCTTCTTCTTTAACTGGTTCCTCACTATTAGAAGCCTTCCACGTGTCCTTAATCAGCATCCTCTCCTCTCTTCATTTGCAGTAATGGGTATTTCACATTTAAACCACTCATCAAACCCTATCGAACTATATCCCTTCTAGCTCTCGGGAGGTGACCTTACATGCTATTTCACAGAAAGAGCAGAAATAATTAGGTGGGAATCATCTTCTCTAAAAAAAATGAAGTGTAGTCTCCAATTATCCATAGGAATTCCAAGATCCCTGAAAACCACCAATAGTAGAAAAATCCCATACATGGGTGCTGTTTGACTTATGAGGGGTTACATCACAAGTTTAAAATATTTTAGGTTGAAAAATGCATTTACTACACCAAACGTACCTAAATGGCATAATTTAGAAATACTACGCTACAAAGGATCCACTGTTTACACCTCATGATCTCATGACCTTTCATTAGCAAGTTGTGGTTTGTTGCTGCCGCCCAGTATTTTTTTATTTTTAAATTTTTTTTAGTTGATGGATCTTTATTTTATTCATTTATTTATATGTGGTGCTGAGGATCGAACCCAGTGCTTCACACATGCTGGGCGAGCACGCTACCACTGAGCCACAACCCCAGCCCCCACCCAGTATTGCAAGAGTATTGTACAGCATAGTGCTAGCATAGGAAGAAATTAGAATTCAAAATTTGAAGTATAGTTTCTACTGTGTATCACTTTTGTGCCACTGTAAAGTTGGAATTTTTTATGCTGAACCACCTTAGGTTAGAGACTGTCTGTTTACTACACTTTGTTTTGGTGCTAGGGAACAAATGCTGCGTTCCTAGCTTTTTCCTACACATACATTAACAAACTTTGTGCCTGTTCCATCTGAACTAAACACTTAACATGTACTGTGACCATAATTTTTGCAGGTAACTTTTGGGGTATGATAGTAAAATTCAGCACAAAGTTCTTTCTTCTGCTTCACAATTTCACAGGAGATTCCTTACTGTGAATCTCAGCAACTTCAGAACACTGTTTTCTTTTTTTTTTTCTCTTTATTAAATAGATGTTTTCACTTAACTCATTTGGTCCCACTACCCCATGTGTGGAAAACCTATAAAAACTTAAATTGAATGATTAATCTATTTTTAAAATACCTGTGCTACTGCATGATTCACAGAATTGAAAACTTGCGACTCCAGGGGTTAAAAGAAGTATTTTATGGCATCTCTTTGGTATATCCAAATTGCTAATATCATTACTCTTGCATTTTGAGGCCATAATGAAGTAAAAATAAAGGATACTTGAACACAAGCACTATAATACTGAGACAGGCCATCAGATAAATCAACACAGCTATTAAGTGACTAGTATGTTTGTAGCAAATACAGCATGGATATGCTGGACAAAGGGATGATTCACATCCCAAGCTGGAAGGAACTGTACAATGTGAAAGTTTATCTCACATTATTTATTTCTGGAATTTTCTACTTAACATTTCTAGACTGTGATTGACCAAAGGTAACTGAAACTGCAGAAAGCCAAAGCAGATAGGAGAGAATACTGAATCCATATTTATACTTATCCAGATAAACTTAGGTAGTGGAAAAGTGTCATTTCTCCTACTAAAAAGTAATTCATAGCTGGGTGCAGTGGCTCACACTTGTAATCCCAGCACTTTGGGAGGGTGAGACAGGAGAATCGTGAGTTCAAAGCCAGCCTCAGCAACAGCGGGGCACTGAGCATGTCAGTGAGACCCTGTCTCTACATAAAACACAAAATAGGGCTGGGGATGTGGCTCAGAGGTTGAGTACCCCTGAGTTCAATCCCTGGTACCAAAAAAAAAAAAAAGTAATTTCTGCATCATGTACTGTTTCTTAGTCCCTCTTTTCTCCTTGAGAAACTTATACTCCACTAACTTCTAATTTCTTATATTTTAAGTTATACGTTATTTATATATTTACACTGTATTCCTTCTGATTCTCAACACATTTATATGCATATCTCTTCCATCTTAAACAAGCATTCTTGAGACTACCTTAGGTTCCTCCGAGCTTCATCCCTTGCCTTCCTTTAGTTAAGATCTTTCAGATTAAAGAATATGAATGAATTTTATACACTCAAGGTCTCTACTTTAACTCCCACTAACTTCCTAACTACAGGAATTACCTTTCTTTCTTCTTCTTCTTTTTTTTTTTGGCACTTAAAATATACAATTTACTGGGAAAAGAATTTTATATAGGTTGTTCTTTATTTATGTTGCCAACACTACATTCAAACACAACTGCCAAACTTTCCAATAAATTCTAGTTTATTAAACCCAATGGAGATTTTTATTATTTTGGTTTTATGGTATTGGGGATTGAACCCAGGGGCGCTTAACCACTGAGGCACATCCCCAGTCCTTTTTTTATTTTGAGACAGTCTCACTAAGTTGCTCAGGGCTTCACTAAATTGCTGAGGATGGCTTTGAATTTGTGATCCTCCTGCCTCAGCCACTAAGCTCGGCGAGATTTTTGTTTTATACC
The DNA here is from genome assembly GCA_028644305.1 of Xerus rutilus. NCBI lineage: Eukaryota > Metazoa > Chordata > Mammalia > Rodentia > Sciuridae > Xerus > Xerus rutilus. Next base: position 96,196,459 of record CM053400.1, on the reverse strand, counting down.
TTTATTTTATTTATTTATTTTTACCTGATGCTGAGGATCAAACACAGTGCTTCACACATGCTAGGCAAACGTTCTACCAGTGAGCTACAACTCCAGCCCCCAGCGAGATTTTTTAAAATATTATTTCTTTGCAGCTTTTGGCACATGGAATAATCTGTCTCAGAATTTCTCCTTTGCAGTTAGGCTTCGTGGCACACACCTGCAATCCCAGTGGCTCAGGAGGCTAAGGCTGGAGGTTCAAAGGCAACCTCAACAACTTAGCAAGGCCCTAAGCAACTCAGACAGACCCTGTCCCTAAATAAATTTTTTAATTTTATTTTTTAGTACCAGGGATTTAACTCAGGGGTATTCGACCACTGAGTCACATCCCCAGTCTTATTTTGTGTTTTATTTAGAGATAGGGTCTCACTGAGTTGTTTAGTGCCTCACCGTTTCTGAGGCTGGCTTTGAACTCGCCATCCTCCTGTCTCAGCCTCCTGAAGTGCTGGGATTACAGGCCTGCGCCACTGCGCCTGGCTGTAAATAAATTATAAGGGGTAGGGGCTGGGGATGTATGTGGCTCAGTGGTTAAGCGCCCCTGGGTTCAAGCCCTGGTACAAAAGGAAGAAGAAAGAAAAAAGAAGAAAGAAGAAAGAAGAAAGGAAGAAGAAGGAAGAAGAAAGGAAGAAGAAAGGAAGAAGAAGGAAGGAAGGAAGGAAGGAAGGAAGGAAGGAAGGAAGGAAGGAAGGAAGGAAGGAAGGAAGGAAGGAGAATAATAATAATAATAATAATAATAATAATAATAATAATAATTTCTCCTTTGGCTTCTATTATAACCACTCTACTGGTTTTCCTCCTACCTCTCTGGTTTCTCCTCCACCAACAAACATAGTAGGTAACCTGCCTGTGATCGTCCTCTTTCAAATGTTTTTGCCTGAATACTCTTCTCTATTTACTCATAGAATAATGTTTTAAACTTTAAGTCAGGAAGTATGTTCCATTCCTGGTTATAACACAAACTTTGGAGTCTTGTATATTAACTCTTCTCTATGTCACTTTTTTCTTTTGTAGAATACCAACTTCACAGGATTGTTTTCTAAGAACCAGATGGAACAGTGTACATAAAGCATTTATGACAGAGCTTAGCACACAGAACACAAAATGCTATCAGCATAATCATCCACTTCTATGGCTTTAACTAACACCACCTATGACTCCCATATCCATAGATATCAAGCCTGGGTTTCCCTCTCCATTCAAGGTACACATCTACTTCTAAGTCTCTGAGGCTCCCTGAACTTGATTTTTCAGTATTTTATTTTCTTCTTCTTCTTCCATCTGTTACTGCTCTGATACTTAGCTAGAAGCCTAGCAATTTTCTTTACTCCTCCTCCTCCCTCCTCTCACCCTTTAACAAATCTCCAACTCTAGCCAATTTTGTTTCCAATATTTCTCAAATATATGTCCTCTTCTCCTTCTCTTCCTAGCACTGCTCTTTGCTGAGCTTCATCACTTTTGATCTAGACTAGTACTACAACAGCTTAACAGATTATCTTACCTCTAAGACTTGATTCCCTCAAATTTATTTTCTATATTGTTGTCAAACTTCTCTTCTAATAAGCAAACATTAACCAATGATTCCTCATATCAAATCTGTAGAGTTCCCACTGCTTATTGGAAACAGCAAGAATACCTTAGCCTCCTTTCAAGATCTGTATCTTCTCTTCTCTTCTAGTCTCATTGCTTCCCCTTCAAATTCGAAGTTTCTTTTTTAATGTAATGAATTACTCAAAGTTCCTAAAGGGAAACTTGCTGTTTCCCTCCTCACCTCTTTTCCTTTCCCTCTCAGAATTTTCTGTTTCTATGGTAATCCATTCTGAATAACTGTTAGTGATTTCTAGTCATCTATAGGAAAACATCAAAAATTTTATCCATGTCAGGTTCTAACTGCCCCCAACTTAATCTCTACAATCTCCCCAAAGACACTACAAACTATTTCATTACTATTCTCTCCAATGCAAATCTTCTACATTACAGCACTACAGAAATTTAGGAGGAATAAGAGAAGTTAGTTAGCTAAGGTAGTTTGAGAAGATGCCTAAAAGGCAGTGGAAAATGAGAAAATCCATTTTTACTGATTTTCAAATCCTTCTGCAAACTGTTTATTGCTTCCCTGCTGATCCTCAACTACAGTCACCCCTTAAAGCTCTATCATAGTGAACTACACCTTGTTCATCTCCAAACACAATTGTCCTTCCCTTGTCTTGCTGACTGTTTCAATAACCTAATTCTTTTTCTTTCTTCAGGTTTCAGCTTATATGTAACATCTTCTATAAAGCATCCCTGCTCCATAAGACTATGCCTTTAGTGCATTCTGTATTTACATCTATCACAGTATTTACCATACTATGGTGTACTTGTCTGTATCCCCATTAAACTATAAACTCCCTTAAGGCTGGGGTTCTATCTTATTCATTGCCATATCCTCAAAAATTAATTTAGTATCTGGTGGGTACCCAATTAATAATAGTTAAGTGTTTAATAGGCAGAAAGGAAGGGCAAGAGCATCCCAGAGAAAACAAGTTATAAGAAAGGTGTTCAGCAGGACTGTACAATGTGTCTTTTGTCTCTGAGGAAATAGAGACTTAGACTAGAATTTTAATTTATTTAACAAATACTTACATATATAGTACTTTTATATGCCTGGCACTGTTCTAAAGATGACACAAATATTAACTGATATTCTCACAACACTCTGAGGCTAGTACTATTAATATTTCTCTTTTTTCTTTTTCTTCCTTTTTTTGTGGTGCTAGGTATTGAACCCATGGCCTATGTGCATGCAAGGAAGTGCTCTACCAACTGAGCTATATCTCTAGCCCAACACTTCTCTTTAATAGATGGAATTAAGTAAAATATCCAAAGCCACAGCTATTAAATGGTGTAGCTGGGATTCAAATCCAAATGGTTTGGCTCCAGAGTCCATGGTCTTAACAACTAACTATTTATATTTCTGTCTCGCTAGGAAGATTTGCATGGAAAAATAGTAAGGAATAGGCAAAGATGATAAATTCTGGTAAGACTTTAGCACCAAACTAAAAAATTTTAGTGTTTATTCTGTGGCCAATAGAAGTTCAATATGGAGGTCATGAAAAGCTTCTATAGAGGAGAGAATTTTAGAAAAAGCGGTAATTGAGCCGGGTGCAGTGGCGCATGGCTGTAATCCCAGTGGCTCAAGAGACCTGGGGATGTGGCTTAGTGGTTAAGGGTCCCTGTATTGATTTCTGCATTAGAAATAATTTTAAAAAGCTAATAACACCATAAGAAAGCAACAACATCAATCTAGAAGGTGAAATATTCTACATGACAACTGACCCAGACTCACTAACAAATTAGTGGCATAAAATGTACTAGACAGATTAAGAGAGATTTAAGGGATAAAGTATTCAGATATAATTAGAGTTTGAACGAATTGTTCAATTATGTTCTTAGATCAACTGAAGAAATATGTATGTGGTTTGGGATTAGATAAAATGAAATTTAACAAAATGTAAATGAAAACATCATCAACTGAAAAAGAAAATACAGTAATTAAGCCTGGCACAGCTGCACATTTGTAATGCCAGCAACTCAGGAGGTTGAGGCAGGAGGATCACAAGTTCAAGGCCAGTCTTAGCAACTTAGTTAGGGTCCTGATTAAAAAAAGGGTTGGAGGGTGCTGCCGGGGTATAGCTCAGTGGTAGAGTACCCCTGTGTTAAACATCCAGTGCCACACAAAACAAACAAACAAACTTCAACAAAACAAAACAAAAAAGTCATTACAGTGATATCATTTTAGGAAAAAATTAACCCTGTATCTTTATTGATATGAAAAATAATCAGGAAATTAAACCAAGATTTGTAGTACTGATCTCTAAAAGATATATATGTATATAATTTTCTTTTTTGCTTGCTTGTTTTCAAATTTTCTATTATATATATTTGTTGCTTCTAAAATAAAAGGTTATTAAATAAATATAATCATCTTTTTTTTTTTTGGTACTGGAGATTGAACTCGGGGGCACTCGACCACTGAGCCACATCCCCAGCCCTATTTTGTGTTTTTTATGTAGAGACAGGGTCTCACTGAGTTGCTTAGCGCCTCGCCGTTGCTGAGGCTGGCTTTGAACTCGCGATTCTCCTGTCTCAGGAGACAGGAGAATCACTCCCTAAGTGCTGGGATTACAGGCTTGAGCCACCGCGCCCGGCTCAAATATAATCATCTTTTCCCTGAAAATCTAACTGGTTTTCTTGAGGTAATTTTTTTTTCCATCCTGAATCTTGCTTATGTACTACTGCAGATTCAAATATCCAACTACCCACCGCACAGTATTCTGTTGGATGTCAACAGACAGCTCAGAGTTAGCATATCCAAAAGTAACCTTCTGATCTCTTCCTCCAAACTGTCTCCTCCTATATTCTTCATTTCAGTACATTTTTTTCTGGTGGCTTCAGCCAAAAATCTTGAGTCATCCCAGTCTCCTCTCTTTTACACTCAATATCCAAACTATCAGCAGACTCACTAATGCTACCTTTGAAATACAGACTTTCAAAGCTACAAACATAAAAAGGAAGATTAGAATAAACCTATGGTGTTGGAAATCCTGATATAAACACAGTTATATACAGGAAACATGCAAATGAAAGAATATGTGCATTTACGTTTGTGTACAGACAAGTATTTTCTAGATGTTTCCATTGAAAAGGTCAAGAAGTGACATTCTCGTACCAATGAACACCTGCATTACCTAGATTTTGGTTTCTAAGGGGGACCAGAGATTCTTGATGAAAAGACTTACTGTAGGCCAGGAGAGAAAGTACAAGCTCTGCTGGAAATATCTTGTACCAGAAAGTCAAAAAGGATTCAAATAGTGATGTCAAAAGAATATAGCAGGGCTGGGGATGTGGCTTAGTGGTAGAGCGCTAGCCTAGCTTGTATGAGGCACTGGGTTCGATTCTCAGCACCATATATAAATAAAATTAAAAAATAAAGGTCTATCAACAACTATACAAAAAAAAGAATATAGCAACCAGCTAGGTGCAATGGCTCACACCTATAATGAGGATCTTAAGTTTCAGGCCAGCTTCAGCGAATTAATGAGACTCTGTCTTAAAAAAGAAAAGAGGGGGGCTGGGATTGTAGCTCAGCGGTAGAGCGCTTGCCTTGCATGCGTGAGGCCCTGGGTTCGATCCTCAGCACCACATACAAAGCAATAAAATAAAGACATTATGTCCATCTACAGCTAAAAAAATATTAAAAAAAAAAAAAAAGAAAAGAAAAGAGGGGCTGGGGTTGTGGCTCAGCGGTATAGCACTTGCCTCACATATGTGAGGCACTGGGTTCGATTCTCAGGACCACATATAACTAAATAAAATAAAGATCCATTGACAACTAAAAAAATATTAAAAAAAAAAAAAAGAAAGAAAGAAACAAGCACCAGCTTGGAGGGTTCCTACTGGCCAATTCTATGACAAGTGTCAAAATAAATAACAGTAAAGGATTATAACCTACTGAATAAAACAGGAATCCATGAATACATACTGATATAAATACTAAGTAAGTACGTGAAGAGAAGGGGTGGGGAGAAAAGCCCTGTTTTATGATCAAATGCCAACTAGTAAATGTAGTAGGAATGATATTAAAAATTAGTATTTGGTAACCATTACAACAAAAACAGACTCAAGCAACAATCGTTAATGGATGTTGAAGCTAGTAAAAGAAAGTTTAATGAGGACAAGAGAGTTATAGCGTCTCAAACTATTTTACCATAAAGTTCTCATTGGCTTTAGACTGGAAAAAACCTAACCAAATATCATCTTAACCAAGTAATAAAAATTAACATCATTATTAATGGGATTGATTGATATTATGTTCCTCTAAAAGTAATGCATTAAGAATACAGCATCACTTCTGTGGTATTCCTGCCCCAAAATGCATAACCTGAATTTTATACCAGTGAATCATCAAACACAAATTAACACAAGTTCATGGAAATTCTACAAATTATTTGTCTATACTCTTCAAAAATGTCTGGGTCATTGTTTTAGTCCCTCTTTTTACTGATATAAAAAAATATCTAAAGTTGAGTAATGAATGAATTTTTTTTTTTTTGGTGGCAGTGGAGATTGAACTCAAGGATACTTTATCACTGAGCTATGTCCCCAGGCCTTTTTGTTTTTTATTTTGAGACAGGATCTTCCTATATTGCCCAGGCTGGCCTTGAATTTGTAATCCTTCTGCCTCAGCCTCGTGTATAGCTGGGATTACAAGCGTGCACTACCATGCCCAGTTAGAAAATATTTATTTAGCTTAAAGAGCTTAGTGGACCACCACTAAGATTAGGTGGTCCCATCTATCTGACCTCTAGTGAGGGCCACCTTGGCTGCACCACAATATGGACAATGACCTCATGGTGGGAGCAAGTGTGGGGAATACAGGAAGCCAGAGGAACTCAGGGATCACATTTTGATTAGTCCAGTCTTTCTATGGAGAGAACTAGTTCATTTTGTGATACCAGTATTAATACCTTATAAGGGTAATACCGCAACGACCTAATTAATTCCCACTAGTCTCCACCTTTTAAAGATTCCATCCCTCTCAACATCACACCTAAGGACCAAGCTTCCAGCACATGAAACTTTGAGGGACACACTCAGACCATATCCAAACCACAGCAGTCATAAAACACAAAGACAAACCAAGGAAAATGGTAGTAACTGGGGAATCTGGGTAGATGGTATACAAGAAGTCTTTGTAATATTCTTGCAATCTTTTTAAAATATGGATTTATTTATTTATCCATTCATTCATTTGTGCGAGCCAGGGATCAAACTCAGGGGTACTCAACCACTGAGCAACATCCTCAGCCTTATTTTGTGTTTTATTTAGAGACAGGGTCTCACTGAGTTGCTCAGCACCTTGCATTTGCTGAGGCTGGCTTTGAACTCGCAATTCTCTAGTCTCAGCCTCCCAAAGTACTGGGATTAGAGGTGTGCGCCACTGTGCAGTCAAAATATGAAATCATTTTAAAATAACAAGTTAAGCTGGGCGCAGTGGCGCAAGCCTGTAATCCTAGCACTTTGGGAGGCTGAGACAGGAGAATCGCGAGTTCAAAACCAGCCTCAGCAATGGTGAGGTGCTAAGCAACTCAGTGAGACCCTGTCTCTACATAAAACACAAAATAGGGCTGGGGATGTGGCTCAGTGGTTGAGTGCCCCTGAGTTCAATCTCCAGTACTAAAAATAAATAAATAAAAATAAAAAACAAGTTAAAAATATAGACTTCGGGCCACGTGCGGTGACACACACCTGTAATCCCAGCGGTTTTGAAGGCTGAGGCAAGAGGATCATGGGTTCAAAGCCAGCCTCAGCAACAGTGAGGTGCTAAGCGACTTGGTGAGACTCTGTCTCTAAATAAAATACAAAATTGGGCTGGGGATGTGGCTCAGTGGTTGAATGCCTGAGTTCAATCCCTGGTACCCCCCACCCCCAAAAAGAGACTTCAACTACTATTTACCATCTCCACCACTGCCTGGTCTAAGTCACTATCATCTTTTGCTTGAATTATTGTAGTAGCCTTCTAACTAGCCTCGCTGTTTCTCTTTGCCCCACTTCAGTCTAATTGCAACGCAGGAGAGTGTGATTCTTTAAAAATATAAATCTCATATTATTTCACTTCTTAAATTTTTTCAATGGTTCATTCCTTATGAACAGTAAAGATCAAAGTCTCCACAATGACCTACATACAAGTACTAAAGAATCTGTCCCTGTCTTATCTTTCTGATCTAATCTCCTCATCACCATTCATTCCTTTCCAAGCTGCACTGGCCACCTTGCTGTCACTGAAGGCCTACAACACACATGATGAGTTCCTGCTTCAAGGTCTTTTAAACTTGCTGCTCCCTCCTTCTAGAACATTCTTTCTCCTAGAACATTTCTCATGCTTCACCCTCTCATCACCTTTAAATCTTTATCCACATGTTACGTTCTCAGTAGGTCCCTCCCTGAATACTTTATTTAAAACTGCAACATCAAACCAACAACACTGCAAACATCCTTCTTTGTGTTACTTTTTTAAAAACTTGTTATTTTTAAAGAATTGCAAACTTTAAAAGTATTACAAGTATATTGCAAAGACCTCTTGTATACCTTTCAACCAGGTTGCTATTATTAACATTTTACCATATTTCTTTCTCTCTCCCTCTCCCCCTCTCTCTTTCCAGTACTGGAGACTGAACCCAGGAATGCTTAACCACTGAGCCACATCCCTAGCCCTTTCTATTATTATTTTTTTTTCTTTTAAACTTTGAGACAGGGTCTCACTAAGTTGATTAGGGTCTTGGTAAATTGTTGAGGCTGATCTCAAACTTGAAAAACTCCTGCCTTAGCCTCCCAAATTGCTGGGATTACAGGCAAGAGTCACTGGGCTGCTTTATTTCTCTTGCTGCTCGCTCTTAATACACACACTTAAAGTCAATTCGTTGTTTTGTGACGGATTAGCAAGAAAAGATGATCTGAAAATGCATCAAGGTAGTACAAAGAACAGTAAATTTCATAGAAAATCTGAGTGTCATATTGCTCTGCTACAATATGAGGATGATCATATACTGTACAAACTGGGACACTCTGAGACTATCTCAAAATAAAAAATAAAAAGGACTGAGAATGGGGGCTGGGATTGTAGCTCAGTGGTAGAGCGCTTGCCTCGCATGCGTGAGGCCCTGGGTTCGATCCTCGGCACCACATACAAAGCAATGAAATAAAGACATTGTGTCCATCTATAACTAAAAAAATATTTTTTTAAAAAAAGGACTGAGAATGTAGCTCAATAGTAAAGTTCCCCAGGGTTTAATTCCCAGTACCTTGAAAAAAAAAACAAAAAAAAAACAGCCATGCCTACACTAAAACTTTCAAAGTATTATGTTAACATTCATAAGGCTACCAAATTCCTTAAATAATTTACCACTCAAGCTGGAGCAGTGGTGCACGCCTGTAATCCCAGCACTTTGGGAGGCTGAGACAGGAGAATCGAGTTCAAAGCCAGCATCAGCAACTGCGAGGAGCTAAGCAACTCAGTGAGATCCTGTCTCTAAATAAACCACAAAATAGGGCTGGGGATGTGGCTCAGTGGTCGAATACCCTTGAGTTTAATTCCTAGTACAAACAGCGGGGGTGGAGGGGAGCAGGCGCAGTGACACATGCCAGTAATCCCACAGGTCTAGGAGGCTAAGGGAGGAGGATCGCAAACTCAAAGCGAGCCTCAGCAACTTAGTGAGGCCCTAAGCAACTCAGCGAGACCCTGTCACTAATAAAATATTAAAAAGGGCTGGGAGCCGGGCGCCATGCTTGTAATCCCAGCACTTAGGGAGGCTGAGACAGGAGAATCGCGAGTTCAAAGCCAGCCTCAGCAATGGCGAGGCGCTAAGCAACTCAGTGAGACCCTGTCTCTACATAAAACACAAAATAGGGCTGGGGATGTGGCTCAGTGGTCGAGTGCTCCTGAGTTCAATCCCCGGTACCAAAAAAAAAAAAAAAAAAAAAAAAAAAAAAGGGCTGGGGACATGGCTCAGTGGTTAAGTGCCCCTGAGTTCAATCCCCTGTACCAGAAAGAAAGAAATCTCCTAAATGCAAAATTTCTCAAAATCTAAACAGAAAACTGGTGTTATCAATGATCTACAATAGCCAGAAGGAAATTAGAACCTAAATGTCCACTAATAGGGCACTTGCTTTATTCAACTCACAAAATCATTTCAACTATTTTCAAACAGAAAACCTTCTGCAGAAAACATAAAAATGATTTGTACCAAAAAAAAGTGATTTGTAAAGAAAAAAAATACTAAAGTCAACCATGCCCCTTACTTCCTTTTTGTTTTGTTTTGTTTCCCTTTTTTACTTTTTTTGCAGTACTAGGAATTGAACCCAGGGCCTCATATATACTAGGAAAGTGCTCTACTACTGAGCTACCGGCCCTTTTTATTTTGAGACAAGGTCTCATTAAGTTACCCAGGGAGCCCTTGAACTAACAGCGATTATAGGTCACCATACCCTGCTGCTTTCCTTTATTTTCTACATCTGAGTACTGAAAACCCTATATCCTATTTTAAGATTCAGTATTTTATTGAATCTAAAATACTATTGTTTACATTATGTACCATTAAATTTTTTTAAAGGTTGACTTTTTTAAAAATCATAACTTTATTTTTATTTACTAATTTGTATGTGTGCTGAGGATCGAACCCAGTGCCTCACTTGCGCTGAGTGCTCTACCATGGAGCCACAACCCCAGCCCCCATTAAGAAATTTTAAAAATACTTCCAACTAAGTAAAACCATTTACTATAAACTACCCTCTGATTTCAAACACAATAAGATGTGAGGTAAAGGGGCTGGGATTGTGGCTCAGTGGTAGAGCGCTCTCCTCGCATGCGTGAGGCACTGGGTTCGATCCTCAACACCACATAAAATAAATAAAGATATTGTGTCCATCTACAACTAAAAAAATATATTTAAAAAAAAAAGATGTGAGGTAAGTTGTGTATTTTATAATTGATGGAATACAAAATTTCTAATTTCATTCTTTTCCTGTCCACTCCTTCTGTCACTTCCTTAGTTCAGTTCCTCTTCATTATTACTGGTATTCAAACAAATGCTCTCTGCCTCTATGTAGTTTCATTACTTTTCAATACATTTTCTAGATTGCTGGGAATTTATCCCACAGAAATGCTTGCTTCTGTGTATAAACACTTTTGAATTTAAAGATATTCTCTGCAGAACTACTTCCAACAGAATTCTGGAAATATCCTAAAAGTCTTTAATAGAGGCCTAGCCAAATAAATTAATTACTACTATAAACGGCTACTAAAACAAAACAAACCAGGTGGGGTAGTGCATGCCTGTTATTTCAGCAACTTGGAAGGCTGAGGCAGGAGGATTGCAAATTGAAGGCTAGCCCCAGCAACATAGTGAGGCCTTAAGCAACTTAGTGATACTCTTTTTTTAGGAGGGGCAAAGGGGTACCAGGTATTGAACTTAGGGGCATTCAACCACTGAGCCACATCCCCAGCCTATTTTGTACTTTTATTTAGAGACAGGGTCTTGCCGAGTTGCTTAGGGCCTTGCTAAATTGCTGAGGCTGGCTTTGAACTTGTGATCCTGCTGGGATTAAGATTTTTTTTTCTTGCACTGCTGGGAACTGAACCTATGGCCCTAGTGCTAGGCAAATGCTCTACCACTGAGTTATACTTCAGCCCTAAATTACAAATTAAAAATGTATATTTGATGAGATTTTATACAATGTAGAGTGGGAGAAGCCTAACAGACTCCAATTCTGAATTGAGGTAGATTTGATCCTACCTCCTCTATTAAGACACTGTGAGAAACAAGGAACATTTACCTTTGAGGAGAATAGCTTCTTCACCTGGAAATGAAATCATTTATTTTTTAGATGTTGATGGACATTTATTTTTTATTCATTTATTTATATGCGGTGCTGAGAATCGAACCCAGTGCCTTGCACATGCTAGGCAAATGCTCTACCACTGAGCCACAACTCCAGCCTCGACATGAGATCATTTAAATCTGATACCGTCTAGTAAAGACAGCCATCTGACCTATTAATAAATAGCCTCATTTAAAATTTGGAGCCTAGAAAATTATTTCAAGCTAATACTTAGCCACAAAACAGGTTAGTAAAAGCAAACAGCAGTACAGCTGCTGCTGGGCGCAGTGGCATGAGCCTGTAATCCCAGAGGCTCAGGAGGCTGAGGCAGGAGGATTGAGTTGAAATCCAGCCTCAGCAAAGAGAGGTGCTAAGCAACTCAGTGAGCCCTTATCTCTAAATAAAACACAAAATAGTGCTAGGGATGTAGCTCAGTGGTCGAGTACACCTGAGTTCAATCCCTAGTACCTCCCCCGCAAAAAGTTCAGCTGCTAAATTGGCTAGATCTAAGGCCTTTATCCAATTTTTTACTACTTTTTGAGCCAATAGAGTTAATATTTTCATGGCTGATTTTTCTCTAGGCTTTCAAAGTATGAATGTAAATTTGAACATGTATTTGCTTATAATTTTAAAAAATCTCCTTTGTATCTACATTAAGTCCTGTTTTAAGAAAACAATAAGTAAACAAAGTGAGTAGGGCTAGGAGTGCAGCCCTGTGGTAGAGCACACGGCTAACCATGAGTTTAACCCTCAGCACCCAAAAAAAAAAAAAGTGGTATATACATACAATGGAATATTACCTAGCCTAAAAAACTGTGACACATGTCACAATACATATTAATCTTGAAAATCATCAAGTTAACTGAAATAAGTCATACAGGTAAATACCGTGTGATTCCATTTTATATGAGGTACCTAGAAGAGTCAAATTCATACAGACAATGTAGAATGTTGGTTGCTAGGGCCAGGGGGAATGTGGTGTTGCTATTTAAAGGGTACAGTTTTAGTATGAGAAGATGAAAAAACATTGTGAAGCTGGATGGTGACAATGGTAGCAAAACAACGTGAATGTTCCTAATGCCATTACACTACACACTTAAAAGTAGTTAAAATGATTAAATATCACAATATGTATACTTCACTATAATTAAAACTTTTTTTTTTGGTACCAAGGGTTGAACTCAGGGGCAGCACTCAACCTCTAAGCCACACCTCAGCTCTATTTTGTATTTTATTTGGAGACAGGGTCTCAGTGAGTTGCTTAGTGCCTTGCTTTTGCTGAGGCTGGCTTTGAACTTGCAATCCTTCTGCCTCGGCCTCCTGAGCTGCTGGGATTACAGACGTGTGCCACCATGCCTGGCGCTAAAACTTTTTTTGATAAACATTTATGTGTGCAAGTATAAAAAATTCAGTAAGAGAGAATATAGAAGAAATTGTTAAAAATGAAACTAAGTATATAGAAGAAGGTGGAGGGTAACTTTTCCATTTTACAACACATGTATCACTCAACTTTTATTTACCATAAACTTTTATAATAATATAGTAGTTTAAAAAGAAAACCAGGGACTGGGGTTATGGCTCAGTGGTAGAGCATTTGCCTTGCATATGGGAGGCCCTGGGCTTGATTCTCAGCCCCGCATATAAATAAATGAATAAAATAAAGGTCCATCAACAACTTAAAAAATTTTTTAAAATAAAATTAAAAAAAGAAAGCAAACCAGTGCCAGGCATGATGGCACACACCTATAATCCCAGTGGTCTGGGAGGCTGAGACAGGAGGGTTGCAAATTCAAAGACAGCCTTAGCAACTCTGTGAGGCTCTGAGCAACTTAGTGAGACCCTGTCTCAAAATAAAAAATAAGCCCAGTGCAGTGGCGCAGGCATGTAATCCCAGTGGCTTGGGAGGCTGAGGTAGGAGGATTGGGAGTTCAAAGTTAGCCTCAGCAAAAAGCAAGCCAATAAGCAACTCCATGAAATCCTGTCCCTAAATAAAATACAAAATATGGCCGGGCATGTGGCTCAGTGGTCAAGTGCTCCTGAGTTCAATCCCTGGTACTCCTCCCAAAAATAAGCTACCCTCACCAATTTAGCCAGGCCCTAAGCAACCTATTGAGATCTTGTTACAAAATACAGGAATAAAAAAGGACTAACGCAGGAGGATCCCAAGTTCAAAGCCAGCCTCCACATATTAGCAAGGCCCTAAACAACTTAGTGAGTTGTTTAGGGCCTTGCAACCTTACCCAGAATAAAAAGAGTTGTGGTTGTGGCTGTGGCTCAGTGGTTAAGTGCCCCTGGGTTCAATCCCTGGTACCAAAAATACAAATAAAAAATAAAAAACAAGCTTATTAATGGCTCCCTAATATACTGCAGTAACTCTAGCTTGAAAATAAACCTCCATAAAAATAAACTACATAATCCAGTACAGCTACCTTCAGTACAGCTACATAATCCAGAAAATAAACTACATAATCCAGTACAGCTACCTTCCCATGTCTTACCTTCCATTTTCATTCAAATATTTGGAACCAGTAGTCAACTACAATGGCAAGATATGACTCAACTTTCTCATCTATCATCACTACTTTTAAAAAGTTATGTAATATTGAATTGTATGTGTGGGAAGATAGATATATGATTCATTGTGAACAGACAACATAATTTGGTAGATTTCATTCCCCAGTACCTCCTCACACCCTCCCTCTTGATTCCCTTCCTCTACTCTATTGGTCTTCCTTCTATTTTCATGAGATCCTTCCCCCTTTTTAATATGCCTTTCCCCATTCCTCTCTAGCTTCTGCATATGGGGTAAAACATTAGGCCCTTCATGTTCTGACTCTGGCCTATTTCACTTCCCATTATGTTTTCCAATTCCATCTGTTTACCTGCAAATGACATCATCTCATTCTTCTTTATGGCCAAATAAAACTCCATTGTGTAGATATACCACATTTTCTTTATCCATTCATCTGTTCAGGAATACCTAGACTGGTTCCATATCTTAGCTACTGTGAACTGATGATGCACAATTCACTATACAATAGCATGCATATCTTACTATAATATGTTGATTTTAGATCTTTTGGATAAGTACCAAGGAGTGAGATAGCTGGGTCATATGGTGGCTCCAATACAATTATTTTGAGGAATCTCCATAATGCTATCCAAAAGTGCTTGTACTAATTTTCATTCCCCATTCCCACCAACAATGTCTAAGTGTACCTTTCTCCCCACATCCTTGCCCCTAATGATTATTCTTTGTATTTTAATTTTTTTTTTTAGCTGTAGATGGACACAATTTCTTCTCTCCCTCTTCTCCTTCTCTCTCTATCTTTAGTGGTGCCAGGGATTGAACCCAGGGCCTTGTGCATGTGAGGCAAGCACTCTATCAACTGAGCTATATTCCTAGCCCCTATTATTTTATTTTTATGTGGTGCTAAGGATCGAACCCAATGCCTCACACATGCGAGACAAGCACTGTACTACTGAGCTACAGCCCCAGCCCTGTTCTATATATATATATATATATATATATATATATATATATATATATATATATATATATATAGTGTGTGCGTGTGTTTGTGTGTGTGTGTGTGTGTGTGTGTGTGTAGTGCTGGGGATTGAACCCAGGGCTTTGTGCATGCGAGGCAAGCACTCTACCAACTGAGTTATATTCCCAGCCCCCTGTTCTTTGTATTCTTGATAACTGCCATAGTAACTAAAGTGAGATGAAATCTCAGTGTAGTTTCGATTTACTTTTCCCTGATTACTACAGTTGTTGAACATTTTTTGATTTATTTGTTGGCCAATTTTGTCTGTTTTTGAGCTTAATAATGTGGCCTTTTACTATTTGTAATTTTTTGGTCATTTTCTCACTCAATATTGTTCCTAAAAGAAATTTACCTTGTTAGGTATAATTTGGTACACTTACTTCTCTACAGTATTTCACTGTGAATATATCATAATTTTAGCCAATCAACTGTTAATGAACATTTGGGTTATTTTCTACATTTTCCAATAATAAACAATGCTGCTATGAATATTTTTATATCCTAGGGCATATGTGCAAGAATGGAATGGCTGAATTACAGATTATGCAAACGTTTGGCCAATCTGTTTCCTTTTTAAACCCCTACTAAAAGTACATTGAAAACATCAATGAAATTCAATATTCATATATGATACAAAGTCTCAGGAAACTAAGGAATGTAAGGGAAACTCCTCAAAGAAGAGCTACAAAAACTCTACAGCTAACATCATATATAACTGTCAAAAACTGAAAGCTATCCCCCTAAGATGGAGAGAGGGAAGCAAGGATATTGGCTCTCACCCTTGCTCTAAATCATACTTTTGGTTCTAGCCAGTTGCAATAAGGCATAGGAAAGAAATAAAAGTCTCATAGATCGAATGAAGAATCTAAACTATGTTTATAGATATATATGTCTACAATATATGGAACATCACAAATAATCTACAAAGTAGATACTGGAATAAGTGAATTTAGTAAGGCTATTGATACCAAAATTAATTACACTGCTATACAGTGATGAATAGTTAGAAATTGTTTTGTCCCACTGATCTGTATGTCTGTGCTTTTACTAATGTCACACTTTTTTGTTTTTATTTTTTGTGTTTTTTCAACTCAAGAATCAAAGTTTGTTGTTTTTCCTATCTCTTTAGTGTCTATCAATCTAGAAAAATCCCTTTACCTCTCACTATTCTTCATGATACTGAATTCTTTTGAGATACAATTCAGGACAGAAATAGTAGTACATGCCTGTAATCCCAGTGACTTAGAAGATTAAAACAGGAGGACAGCAAGTTCAAGGTCAGACTCAGCAACTTACTCTTTGGGGGGGGGGGGTACAGGGGATTAAACTCAGGGGTACTTGACCACTGAGTCACATCCCTAACCCTATTTTGTGTTTTATTTAGAGACAAGGTCTCACTGAGTTACTTAGCACCTTGCCCTTGCTGAGGCTAGCTTTGAACTCGCAATTCTCCTGCCTCAGCCTCCCAAAGTGCTGGGATTACAGGCATGCGCCACTGTGCCCAGCTTCAGCAATTTACTCTTAAAAAAAAAAAAAAAATTGAAAGAGCTGAGGATGTGGCTCAGTGGTAGAGTACCCTTGGGTTAAATGCTCTGACCACTTTAAAAAAAATTTTTTTTTCAACCCAACTGTCTTACAAGACACTTCATATTTGGGAATTTACCAGTTTTTTAAGAGTAGATTGAAATTAAATATTTCTGGCAAGAACAATACATTGAAAGGCGGGCCTGGTGTCACTCTTATAATCTCAGCTACTTGAGAGGCTGATGCAGGAGGATAGCAAGTATAAGGTCACCTTGGCAACTTAACCAGACCCTGTCTCAAGATAAAATGTTTTAGCTGAGCGCAATGGTGCATGCCTGTAATCCCAGTGACTCAGGAGGCTGAGGTAGGAAGATCTCAAGTTCGAAGCCAGCTTCAGCAATTTAGTGAGTCCCTGAACAACTTAGCGAGACCCTAACTCAAAGTAAAAAATAAAACGATGGGGACATTTCTCAGTGGTTATGCGCCTGGGTTCAATGCCTGGTGCCAAATAAATAAATATAGATAAATATTTTAAAAGGGGGCTGGGGAGGTAACTCAGTGGTAGAGTACCCCTGGGTTCAATTCCCAATACTTCAATAATTAATCATTCAATCAATCAATAAAAGGGATAGGGATGTACTTTACTAGTAGAGCTTAGTACCAAAAAAGAAAGGAACAAGCCGGGTGCAGTGGCGCAAGTGTAATCCCAGCACTTTGGGAGACTGAGACAGGAGAATCACAAGTTCAAAGCCAGCCTCAGCAGCAGCAAGGTGCTAAGCAACTCAGTGAAATCTTGTCTCTACATAAAAAGACAAAATAGGGCTGGGGATGTGGATCAGTGGTCAAGTACCCCTGAGTTCAATCCCTGGTACCAAAAAGAAAAAGAAAGGAACAGATTAGACTACCACGATTGCAACACCAGGCACTACCCATTACCTCACAACATGAGACAGATCATTTTCAGGCCATTCTACTACTATTGATACGGTTTTCTCTTCATTGTGAAGGTATAGTTAGTCTCCCCTTTATAATTCATAAAGCAATCAATAACCTAAAATTATCAATTCGTAATTTATAATCTGTGGGGCAATATTTTCACACTCTAAAAATATACTGTTCCTCAACAGTTTTTCACTCTTTTTTTTTTTGGTACCAGGATTGGACTCGAGGGTACTCGACCACTGAGCCATATCACCAGCCCTATTTTGTGTTTTATTTAGAGACAAGGTCTCGAACTCAGAATTCTCCTATCTCAGTCTCCCAAAGTGCTGGGATTACAGGCATGCGCCACCACGCCCAGCTACTCAATAGTTCGTTCTTTGTTTTGCAGTGCTATAGACTGAACCCAGGGCCTTGGCAAGCACTGCACTAATGATCTATATCCCTATTTCTCATCCAATGGCTTTTAACATCTATCAGTTTTTCTTGCCTGAATCAACTATGTTACCATGTTACAGGTTATAAGATGGTGTTTTCTTTCTTTCAAAATGGCATTTTCCAATTCTTTCTATACTCACTGGCTGATATTCTGTTAGAAGAAATTTCTCTCTCTCTCTTTTTTTTGGTATTGGGAATTTAACCCCAGAGGTGCTTTATCCAGCCCTTTTAATTTTTTTTATTATTTTTTTAGTTGTAGATGAACACAATATATTTATTTATTTTTATGTGGTGCTGAGGATCGAACCCAGTGCCTCACACATGCAAAGCAAGCACTCTACTACTGAGCCACAATCTCAGCCCCCTTTTTATTTTATTTTATTTTTTTAATATTTATTTATTTTTAGTTGTAGGCAGACAGAATATCTTTATTTTATTTTTACGTGGTGCTGAGGATCGAACCCAGTGCCTCACGCATGCTAGGCGAGCACGCTACCACTGCGCCACAACCCCAGCCCCCCCCTTTTTATTTTTATTGAGAGAAAGGGTCTCGCTAAATTGCTTAGGGCCTTGTTAATTTGTTGAGGCTGGCACTGGATTTGTGATCTTCCTGCCTCAGCCTCCTGAGTTGCTGGGATTACAGGGGTGTACCACAGCATCCAGCTTGTTTTTTCTTAATGAATATCACTATGACCTCAGAGATTCTTTTTTCCTCACTATTGTTGTCTTTCTTTTTTGGTACTTGGGATTGAACCCAGAGGTGCTCTACCACTGAGCTACCTCCCCAGTCCTTTTCATTGTATTGATATATATAAACATATATTTTTTTTTTGCTGGGGGAGGGGTTACCAGGGATTGAACTCAGGGGCACTCAACCATTGAGTCACATTCCCAGCCCTATTTTGTGTTTCATTTAGAGACAGGGTCTCACTGAGTTGCTTACCACCTCGCTTTTGCTGAGACTGATTTTGAACTCATGATCCTCCTGCCTCAGCCTCCCAAGCTGCTGGGATTACAGGTATGCACTACTGTGCCCAGCTTTATTTTATATTTTGACACAGGGTCTCACTAACTTGCTGAGGCTGGTCTTGAACTTGCAATCTTCTTGTCTCAATCTCTGGAGTCACTGAAATTATAGGCATGTATCTCCATGCCCAGCACTGTCTTTTTGATACTCAAATATCCCATTTCTAGTTAGTAAAATTCCCTTTGTATCAGTTTTTACATCCTTTTAGTGTATGATCTCATTCATTTTTGAGCACCTTCCTAGCTTTTTGGCCCAAGATTCTTCAAGGGCCTAGCATTTTCTTCCCAGAAAGATTTTATAGACTACTGATTCAGTATGGTTGATACTTAATGATCTACTCAGATTTTTTAGTTGTTCTTGGATCATTGTAGGTTAATTTTTTATTGGCATTTGTCCATTCACCAGAGTCACCTAAATTCTAAATTCATTCACATAAAGTTGTTCATATTATCTATTAAATTTCTACTTTACCTATAGGCACACCTCTTTTTTCATTCTTAATATTCATTTATGCTTTCCTTTGGTTTTTCTCCTTTGATTAATTTTAACAAAAGTTTATATTTTAGTAGATCTTTTAAAAAATCATGTTTCAACTTCGCTGACCTTCATTAAATCTTTCTTTTGTATTTATTAATTCATTGCTGTCATTTTTATCTCTCTTCAATCTTGAGCTTATTCTGTTGTTCTTTAACTTTTTTTTTTTTTTACAAGATATGCTTAATTAGCTCATTAATTTTCAAACACTCACATTTTAGGCTCTAAATTCTAGTTATACCTTACTACAACCCAGCCCAGACAGTTTCTTCACTTATCTATCTCTAGCCTCACATTATCTCCCTGTCTACTTGACATGTCCACTTACACTAAAAAACAACTCAAACTTTACATGTCATAAACAGCTAGATACTGTAGCACATGCCTGTAATCCCAGCGGCTCAGAAGGCTAAGGCAGGAAGATTCGAGTTCTGAGCCAGCCTCAGCAATTCAATGAGGCCCTAAGCAACTCAACGAGACTGTTTCTAAATAAAATACAAACAAGGGCTAGGGATGCAGTTCGGTGGTTAAGTGACCCTAGGTTCAATTCCTGGCACCAAAAGAAAAAAGTCAAGCCGGGTGTGGTGGTGCACACCTGTAATCCCAGCAGCTCAGGAGGCTGATAGAGGAGGATGACAAGTTCAAAGCCAACATCAGCAATGGCGAGGTGCTAAGCAACTCAGTGAGACCCTGTTTCTAAATAAAATACAAAATAGGGCTGGGGATGTGGCTCAATGGTCTAGTGCCTCTGAGTTCAATTCCCAGTACCAAAAAAAAAAAAAAAAAAATTCTTAATATCCCCAAAATCTTATCCACCTAAAACTTTTTGTGTGAGGGGAGGAGGGGGTATACTCGGCCTTGAAACTATGGATGCTTTACAACTAAGTTACAACCCCAGCCTTCTTCATATCTTGCTTTGAGAAAAGGTCTCTCTAAATTGCTGAGATTGTAAGAGGATACCACTGCTCCCAGCTTCTTTGCCACACAATTAAAGTCAAGTCCATCCTTCTTTCACTAAGGCCACAACTTGGAATTATCTTTCATTCCTCTCTTTTTCTCAAACTCTATTAATCTGTCAGTAATCTGTTCTATCTTCAAAATATATCCAGAAACTATGCTTGCTTTAGTAGCACATATAGTATAGGTAGAATGACAACTGAGATTAGTATGGCTCCTATGCAAGGATGACACACAAACTGGTGAAACATTCCACTAAAACATACATACACAGCCGGATGCAGCGGCACATGTCTGTAATCCTAGCACTTTGGGAGGCTGAGATTGGAGAATCTCAAGTTCAAAGCCAGCCTCAGCAACAGCGAGGCGCTACGCAACTCAGTGAGACCCTGTCTCTACATAAAACACAAAATAGGGCTGGGGATGTGGCTCAGTGGTCTGGCACCTCTGAGTTTAATCCCTGGTACCAAAAAAAAAAAAAAAAAAAAAATACACACACATACAAAGTGGCTATATATATATATATATATATATATATATATATATGGAAATATATACATATTACAGATACACAGAATATATATATTATAGATATACATATAGATATCTAGAATGTATATCTACATCTCCAGAAATCATTTTCTTATCACCTCTACTTCTGCACTCCTGTTTGTGTTTACGCTACCTTCATCTGTTACCTGGACTTTTATATTACTCTTACAATAGGTCTCTCTACTTCTCTTTCCTCCTTATAGTTGATTCTTATATGGTAATGGGTGATCCTTTCAAAATTAAGCCAAAACACATTATCCCCTGCTCAAAACCCTCCAATGGGGATGGAGGTATAGTTCAGTGCTCGATTACATGTTTTATTAATAAGCATGTGAGAAACCCTATATTCAATCCCTAGCACCACCTCCAAAAATAAACCAAGTATAAAGCCCTTCAACAGTTAAAAAAGCCAAAAACCTTGTCCTACATGATCTACCATTTCCATTATCTCTCTGACCTCATCTAGTTTTCTCCTCACTCCTTTTGTGCTATTCTGGAACACTGCCCCTTGAACATAACAAATACTTAGACTTAAGATCGTAACTCTAACTCAATCCTGGGTCTAAAATCCTTTTCCTTCAGATATCCATCAGATTGACTCTCTCAGTATCTTCAGGGCTGTACTCAATTCTCACTCTCTTAATGAAGGGTATCTTAACTGCTTCCTTTAATAGAGGTTAAGTATCCCTTATCCAAAATGTTTGGGACCAGAAATGTTTTAAATTTCAGAGCATTTTGGATTTCGAATGTTCAGATTAGGTATGCTAAACCTGTACTACAATCTGTCCTATATTCCTAGTATGAATTCCAATATCTTTTACCCTGCTCTACTTTTACCTCTTTCCCTAAGACTTTATCACCTTCTATCATACCAATTTACTTTTCCATTTTGTCTATTATCTATCCCATTTCCCTATCAAATTTTAATGTATTCATGGATGAATCCCATGTGGCACATTGTAGGCACTCAATAGAGTAAGTCACATTTGTCTGGTACAGTGGTGCATGCCTGCAATCCCAGCAGCTGAGATAGGAGGATTGAGGGTTCAAAGCCAGTCTCAACAATAGCAAGGCACTAAGCAACTCAGTGAGATCCTGTCTCTAAATAAACACAAACTAGGGCTGGGGATGTGGCTCAGTGCTTGAGTGCCCCTGAGTTCAATCCTCGGTACTCCCCCAAAAAACTAAAAAAATAAGTTACATTAAGTAACAATAAGTAGTATTCTTATTACCGTTTAGTGTTACATACGTTTAAACTTCTACTATGATTTCTTCTTTGACACATGAGTTAGTTATTTGGAAATGCATTATTTTAATTTTCAAAGTAGAATTTTTTATTTATTTATTTTTTAACTAACTTCTACCTTTTAAGCACTAGAGTGAAATTACACAGATATGTATGACACAGAATATTTGAAGCTATCTGAATGTTGCATTAGGATAGCAATCTTGCACACATAATTAATTAGTTTAAATATATTTCATTCAACAATGCGTATTTCCTGGGCTGTAAATATATAGTGCAGTGGTAGATGTCTAGGCCTGGGTTCAACTTTCATTGTTTAAAAAAAAAAAAAAAAAAAGACGGAAGGAAGGAAAGAAAGTATATTTTCCAGTTTTGAAGCATGTGTTTTCTCTATATGTAGGTCCATTAAATCACATGTGGTATACTTTGTATTTTTAAAACTTTTATAAATTTTGTATCTGTTTAAACTATCAACAATTAAAAGCTATGTTTAACTCTCCCCCTAGGATAATGAAGTTGATAAATTATTCTTTCACTATTCCAATGTTTGCTTTCTATATTGATGTTCTTTGTAGGTGAATACAGCTTTCCTGGTGTAATGAACTTTTGTCATTTTAAAGACCCTCTTTATTCCTTGTGTGTGGGGGGGGTTTTTTTGGGGGGTGGTCTTAAAGTCTCATTTATCTGTTATTCGTATAGCTACCACAATGAACTGTTTTTATTTTCATACCAGGGATTAAACTCAGGGACTCTGAAAAACTGAGCCACATCCCCAACCCTTTTTATTTTTATTTTGAGACAGGGTCTCGCTTTGTTGCTTAGGGCTTTGCTAAATTGCTGAGGCTGGCTTTGAACCTGGGATCCTCCTGCCTCAGTCTCCCCAGCTGCTTGGACTACAGGTGTGTACCACCAAGCAACTGAACATCTCTATCTTGTAACTAGTAGGGTTATTTATATATTTATGTATTTACATTTAATTGTGATTGACAGACTTAGACTTGCTTTTATCATCATTTTATGTTGTATTTTTTTATTTGTTCTGCTCTTTCTATGCTTCATACTTCTCTGGGCTAGAGATGTAGCTCAGTGGTTGAATGCTTGTTTAGAGTGCTTCAGGCTCTGAGTGCATACTTCTGTTATTTTTGCCTATTAGGGAAGTTTTTCTTTTCTCTCTCTCTCTCTTTTTTTTTTGGGGGAGTACCAGGGATTGAACTCAGGGGCACTCAACCACTGAGCCACATCTCCAGCCCTATTTTGTGTTTTATGTAGAGACAAGGTCTCACTGAGTTGCTCAGCGCCTCGCCATTGCTGAGGCTGGCTTTGAACTCATGATTCTCCTGTCTCAGCCTCCCAAAGTGCTGGGATTACAGGCATGTGTCACCGAGCCTGGCTTCTTTTTCTCTTTTTTTTTCAAACAAGGTCTCACAAGTATTACAGGCATGCACCACAGCATCCAGTCAGAAAGTTTTTGTTTGTTTTTTCATTGTTTTCCCCCTTTCAGTAACTAGAACTTACACATTCGATTTCTGCTTGTTTAGTAGCTACTCTTTAAAATTTTTATTTTTTATTTGCCTAATATCTTTAAATTATGCTTACACTGAATTCCTAATTTTTTAAAAATTTTCTATTTTTTACAGTGCTGGGAATTGAACCCAGGGCCTTATACATTCTAGCATGCTAGGTAAGGGCCAGCAACTCCCCACCACCACCACCAACTTTTCTGTGGCACCAGAAATTGAACCCAAGGCCTCAAGCATGCTACTAGGCAAGTGCTCTAACACTGTACTATATCACCAGTCCTAGCAGCTAACCTTGAAGATTTATCACATATACATAATAAAGTCTTCTGCTGAATTTTTTAAAAAATATTTTAATTGGGGGCTGGAATTATAGCTCAGTGGTAGAGTGCTTACCTCACAAGCATGAGGCCCTGGGTTCAATTGGAAGGAAGGAAGGAAGGAAGGAAGGGAGGAAGGGAGGGAGGGAGGGAGGGAGGAAGGGAGGGAGGAAGGAAAGAAAGACAATAAAGATACTGTGTCCATCTACAACTAAAAAAATATTTTAAAAAAATGTTTTTAATATTTAATTGGGGTGTCACTATGTTGCCCAAACAAACCTCAAACTCCTGGCTCAAATTACCTTTATACCTCAGCCTTCTGAGTAGTTAGGACCATAGGCATGCACCAGTATTTAAATTATTTCTTTTTATTTTATTCTATTTGCAGTACTGAAGACTGACCCCAGGGGTACTCTACCACTCAACTACATTCCCGGTCCTTTTTATTTCTTTTTTTTTTTTTTAAACATTTATTTTTTAGTTGTAGGCGGACAGAATATCTTTATTTTATTTTTATGTGGTGCTGAGGATCGAACCCAGTGCCTCAGGCATGCCAGGCGAGCATGTTACCACTGCCCCATAACCCCAGCCCAGTCTCTTTTATTTTTTACTCTGAGACGGGGTCTTGCTAAATTGCGAGGCTGGCCTCAAATATGTGAAGTACTTGCTTCAGCTTCCCAAGTTGTATTAAAGGCATGTGCCACAGGGCCCGGCTCAAATTATGCTTTTCTTGACCTACAATATAGTAGGCAGTAGTAGGTAAAATGCAATATATTCAGTTCTGACTTAAAAAAAACAAAAAACTTCACTAATTAAACATTATTTTACACAGATAATATTCACTTAGTTTTATTCTCATAATTACCAATTATTTGCTCAGTATTGCTTTTTACTGCTTAGACCTTCTGGGATTATTTTTCTTTAACTGAAGCATATATCCTTTTGAAAGCCATGAAGATCTGTTGGTTTCTAGATTTTATCTTTCTGGAAATGTCTTCCTTTTGTCCTTGCTCTTAAATAGCTTTGTGCTGGGCATGGTGGCACATGCCTGTAATCCCAGTGACTGGGAGGCTGAGGCAGAATGATCGCAAGTTTGAGGCCAGCCTCAGCAACTTAGGAAGGCCCTAGCAAATGAGTGAGATGATGTCTCAAAGTAAAAAAGAAAAGAAAAGGATTGGGAGTGTGGGTTAGTGGTTAAGTACCCCAGGTTCAATCCTTAGTACCAAAAAAACAGGGGTGCTGGGATATAGCTCAGTGGTAGAGCACTTGCCTAGCATGCACAAGGCCCTAGAGTCAATCCTCAACATAGTAAAATTAAAAATAAAAATTAATAATAATAATATCGACAATGACTATGGCTAAAGGAAAAAAACTGTGCATAACAAAAGATGACTCCTTGGGGAAAGAAAGAATCCAGACTTTCATTAAGGCAATCTTTTCCAAATGAGCTGAGAAAAACAAAAACTCAGCCGGGCGCGGTGGCTCACACTTGTAATCCCAGCACTTAGGGAGGCTGAGACAGGAGAATCGTGAGTTCAAAGCCAGCCTCAGCAACGGCGAGGCACTAAGCAACTCAGTGAGACCCTGTCTCTACATAAAACACAAAATAGGGCTGGGGATGTGGCTCAGTGGTCAAGTGCCCCTGAGTTCAATCCCCAGTACCAAAACAACAACAACAACAACAACAACAAAAAACTCCAGCAATTTTTGAACTGCAGAACAAAGACAGATGGTTTTGAAAGTACTATTCAGGAGGATTAAATATGGCAACAAAGATAAGAAGTCCAACCCAACCATCTACACTACACTTGGCAACTATAAAGGTGCTTCAGGCAAAAAGACCAAAGTCAAAGGAAGCAGCAGAGCCACTAGCAACCAATGATTTATATTAGAATGACCATCCATAGTCAACACATATTTATGTTTCTACAAGTTTGTTTTTGATGTCCTAGGAAATTATAATTTTTAAACCACGAAATCTATTAAATATATGGCCTCACTAATTTGAGTTGTTTTACAAATTCTAAAATTTTGAATAAAATCGAAATATCATACTAATACCAGTATCACACACACGTGCACGCGCACACACATGCACAAATCCTTAGTTCAGCATATAACTATTTATTGTAGCTATTGCTTTATACGTACTTACTTCCTTTTAAATACACTTCATCTCTTATTCTTCCTCTTTATCTTTACTATTCTCGTTTGGCTACGTGTGTGTGTCTTGTGGTTGACATTCCCTGCTTCTGGTCCTTAAACACCTTCGGTTATATTTGGGATGCCTTCTTTCACCTGCTTCACATCTTTTTTTTTTTTTTTGGTACTGGGGATTGAACTCGGGCACTCAACCACTGAGCCACATCCCAGACCTATTTTGTGTTTTATGTAGAGACAGGGTCTCACTGAGGTGCTTAGCGCCTCGCCATTGCTGAGGCTGGCTTTGAACTCGCGATTCTCCTGTCTCAGCCTCCCTAAGTGCTGGGATTACAGGCTTGAGCCACCGCGCCCAGCTACCTGCTTCACATCTTTGGAAAACTGACTCCTTCATGAAGCTTTTCTTACTATACACAAGTATAAACAGGTACTCTGCTCTGTCATTGGGAGTTTCCTAGAAAATTTTACATAAAGTTTCCCATAGCATGCTCTATAAACTACTAGTTACATGAGATACTAAAAAAAAAAAACAAAAAACAAAAACACCCCACAACACCTCAATATCCCATCCCCTGGAAATTCAAGAAACATTTTATTAAAGATACCAAAGTCCAAGCCGGGCGTGATGGCGCAAGCCTGTAATCCCAGCACTTTGGGAGGCTGAGACAGGAGAATCACAAGTTCAAAGCCAGCCTCAGCAACGGCGAGACACTAAGCAACTCAGTGAGACCCTGTCTCTACATAAAACATAAAATAGGGCTGGGAATGTGGTTCAGTGGTCAAGTGCCCCTGAGTTCAATCTCCAGTACCAAAAAAAAATACCAAAGTCCAACAGCATGAAAACAGGTTTAACTTTCATTTGGCAGTTCCTAAACTTTAACAGTGAAATCCTAAACTAAACACCATCAGTTTTTGGGAAATGCTGTTTGTACAGAACTTAAAATTTGTACTGTTATTTTTGCTTACTACGAATATATATTATATTCTATGTACCTTCTTACATTCATCAGTTTACACATATGTGCTACATATGACAATCTGAGAAACCTAAAAGGATAGAAATGAACTATTTTTTCCACCCTCACTGCTGGGGATTGAATTTAGGGCATGCTAGGCAAGTCTACCACTGGGTGACATTCCCAGCCCCAGAAATGAATTCTTAATCTAGCTGATAGTATAACGGAGTATATATGTATAAGGATACCATATAAATGAATTTCCAGATCTTCACTTTTCTATTATCAGGCTTGAAAAGTCTTTTTAAACTGAGCATGGTGGTACATGCCCGTAATCTCAGGAATTTAGGAGGATAGGAGGATGCCAAGTTTGAAGTTAGCCTCATGAATTTAGCGAGGCCCTAAGTAACTTAGTGAAATCTTGTCTTAAAGTAAAAAATAAAAAGGGCTGGGTGCATAGCTCAGTGAAGTACCCATGAGTTCAATTCCCAGCACCAAAATTAAGTAGTGAAACTGATCTTCCAAGATGTACATATTAATATGAAATTTTCTTTTAAAAACAATTTAAAGTTTAAAAATTTAAATGAAAGTATTCAGTATTTATAGATCTAACCTCAATTGTTAGAAACCTTGTTTTCTGTTAGTTTTTGAAAATTCAGATACCAAGGATACTGCTGTCCCTTATAAATCTCTTGAGAGACAAATTCATACTAGCAGAATAGCTATAAAACATGAAAAAAGTCTTAAATTCTATGAATTTCTGTAACTGCAAGATGCTGCTATACCAAAAGGTACTTGAAAAAATCAAAACAGGCAAACAGTTTCCACATTAGATGTTCTTCTGGCATCCATTAGTATTAAGAATTAAAACATCCATGTTTGCACCTTTGGTTGGTTTGTTTGTTCATTTATTTTGGTGCTGGGGATTGAACCCAGGGGTGCTTAACACCTGAGCCACATCCTCAGCCCTTTTTCACATTTTATTTTGAGAGAGGGTATCTGCAAGTTGTTGAGGCTCAATCCTCCTCTTGCTTCAGCTACTGGGATTACAGGCATGCGCCACTGCACCTGGCACACTTTTGGATTATTGACCTTAAAATTTCACATAGGGTATGCAGGATTAACTGGAAGAATTTAAAGTTTATGCAAATAGACCTGCATGAAACATGGTATAACAAAATGTACACTATAAATGCATTTCAAATGACAGTGGTTTGCTATTTGTTTTCTTCTATTCTTTGAGTTTGCAAAGCACTTTAGGTAAATTATTTTATTTAATCCCACCAACAATCATATAAACTATACTATCAGCTTTAAGAGGCTAAATTGCAACTATGATACCAATTTGAGATCAAAGTTCATGTTCTTTACCAATTAACTACTATACAATGTTTCTTTATATATGTAACCCCAACAAAATTCTGCACAATCTTTCTAGCAGTAGTTCTCAAAGTATGGTCTGAGGATAGACTTAATAAAACTTCATTAAGTTCTATGTCCTCTTCTAGGTCCTCTTCTATGTAATGGTAAACAAAACAGTCTCTGCTATCACAAGTTTACATTTTGTTTGGGGTAAGGAAGTCTACATACCATATCTCAGCAAATAAGTATATTATATATATCCTATTGTCCATGGTATACTATAAAATACCAAAACACACTGAAAGAGTGGGAAGCAGCTGAGCATGGTGGCACATGCCTATAATCCCAGCGTTTTGGGAGGCTGACACTGGGGAATCACGAGTTCAAAGCCAGCCTCAGCAACAGTGAGGTGCTAAGCAACGCAGTGAAACCCTGTCTCTAACTAAAATACAAAATAGGGCTGAGAATGTGGCTCAGTGGTCAAGAACCCCTGAGTTCAATCCCTGGTACCAAAAAAAAAAAGACAGGGTCTCACTAAATTGCTGAGTCTGGCTTCGAACTTGTGATCCTCCTCAGTCACTGGGATTACAGGTATGCATTACCATGCTTGGCTTCCACTGTTTACTATGTGCCATGAAGAAGTTATTTTACTTCATCAAGCCTTTGATAACTTCATTTATTATCATTTGTAGTGTTTATTATCAATAAAGTTTGCATACATATCACCAAAAGACTTACTTAGCAAATAATACCTCATGAATTGTCACATTAAATGAATGTAAGCTATTTTATTACTAAATTATTACCAAATTATTATTATAATGTTTGTTAAATAGTAACAAAGTACTTGGAAGCAACTGTATTGCTTTTCTCCCATTTATTTTCACTTTCTGCCTATATGTAACAAAAAACAAAATTAAGCTTATATTTAGCCAACTTGAAACCAGATATGGTTTTCTTTACCTATACTATTTGTGTTCTGGCAGTTTCCCCACAATAATCATTAACTTCCTTGAGAATCAATTTATAGATTTTAAAGTGAGGATAATTCATACCTCACAGAGCTGATGTCAGAATTTTAGGTAATGTATATATGATATCTAGTAAAGCATGCTCAGTAACAATAGTGACATTCCAACAAAAAATGATACTTCTTACAAACTGTTAAAGAAGGTAAAAAGTCATACTATGGTACTTCCCAGAACAAATAATTTTTGTTCAGTTAATACCTTAGTTACTAAATGTCAGTAAGTTCCCTATAATCCTCTCTTGTAGCACTCAAAACAGTTTTACATAGAGCAAGCACTAAGTATTTCTAAATTCATTTTTTAAATTCTATAAATTTGAACATAATAACATACTATAAAAGAACTTTCAATTATTCAAGTAATACTGACTTTGCCTCCTGATACAGAGATTATCATCTTAAAAGAATGTGTTATAGCCGGGCGCGGTGGCTCACGCTTGTAATCCCAGCACTTAGGGAAGCTGAGACAGGAGAATTATGAGTTCAAAGCCAGCCTCAGCAAAGGCGAGGCGCTAACAACTCAGTGAGACCCTGTCTCTACATAAAACACAACATAGGGCTGGGGATGTGTCTCAGTGGTCGAGTGCCTCTGAGTTCAATCCCCAGTACCAAAAAAAAAAAAAAAAAAAAAAAGAATGTGCTATGCTACATTTTAAAAACTAGCATGCAGGACTGGGGTTGTGGCTCAGGGGTAGAGCACTTGCCTGAAATGTGTGAGGCACTGAGTTTGATTCTCAGCACCACATATAAATAAATAAAAGTCCACTGACAACTAAAAAAAAAAGATATATATTATATTAGAAAAAAAACTAGCATATTAGCTCAATAATAAAGCACTTGCCTAGCATGTGTGAAGCCCTGGGTTCATTCCCTAGACCCACAAAAAATAAATAAAATAAAAATAATATAAAATAAAATTTAAGACACTAAGTTACAGTCCCTAATATTATCTTCTTATTCCCTTTCACAGTGCAACTTTTACAAAACAGTAATAAAGAAATATTACATATTGGCTAAATTATATTGTTATAATGTATGCATATGAATATGTAACAAATCCCATCAATATGTAACAATATGTAAAAACAAATCCCATCAACTATAATATACAAAAATAGGAAGTGAAAATAAATAAATAAATACCACGTCTCTGCTAGTGAGAACCAAAGAACTAGAAAGTAAAAACAAGTGAAATTAAATCACTGAAGTGAAGTGGAAGGAAGAAGAAAGATTAAAGAGAAAGGGGGCCTGAGTTGTGGCTTGGTGGTAGAGCGTGTGCCTAGCATGCGTGAGGCACTGGGTTCGATTCTCAGCATCACATATAAATAAATAAAATAAAGGTCCATCAACAACTAAAAAGATATTTTAAAAAAAATTAAAAGAGAAAAGGTCACAAACTACAAGTAAATTTAAGCCGAACATATTAAACAGTTCATTTCTTTCATCAAGGAGCCTATGTTTCAACTTTTCTCTACAAAGAAGAGAGTAAGAATGAGGTATTTTTATAAACTATCTTATCTTAGCTGGAAAAACTTTAATGCTGCAAGGCACAGTGGCACAAGCCTGTAATCCCAGCAGCTCAGGATGCTGGGCAGGATGATTCCAAGTTCAAAGCCAGTCTTAGCAAACGCAAGGCACTAAGCTATAAGGCCTGGAGATGTGGCTCAGTGGTTGAATGCCCCTGAATTCAATCCCTGGTACCTGCCTCTCAGAAAAAAAGAAAAAGAAAAACTTTAATACTTCAAAGCACAAATGGAACTGTCACCTTTTTTCAAAAGAAGGAACTAGGTTCTACCACTTTGTATAATATGTGCATTTCTCCAGTGTTCTATAATTAAAATCTGTGGGGGCGCTGGAATCCCAAAGCATTACAAAACATCAACTACTTTTTGTTTCCTTGACAAACAGATGAGAAAGTCCAGACAGTTTGTTACAATGATGTTAAATTCTTGGGTAATTTTTACTAGGGTCTTTGAGCACCTGTTACAGATTAAACTCCATGTATCCTTAGTTTTCAGACAGTTGAAATTTTAAAACAACAATCCAAATCTCCCCACTTGGAGGAACTGCTGTAAAAAAATAAATGCATGGGAAAAGTGGAGTTAAAAAAAAAAAAAAAGAATAAGGGGCTGCAGTAGTAGCTCCGTCGTAGAGCACTTGCCTAGTAAGTAAGTGTGAGGCACTGGGTTCGATCCTCAGTACTACATAAAAATAAATAAATAAAATGAAGGTATTTTTAAAAAGGTATTAAATAAATAAAATAAAGGTATTTTAAAAAAAGAATAAGCTGGGCATGGTGATGCTCGCCTGTAAACCCATCAATTCAGGAGGCTGAAGCAGGAGGATCATAAATTCAAAACCAGTCTCAGCAACTTAGTGAGACCCTGTCTCAAAAACTGAAAAAAAGCCAGGCGCGGTGGCACACACCTGTAATCCCAGCACTTTGGGAGGCTGAGGCAAGAGAATCACAAGTTCAAAGCCAGCCTCAGCAATAGTGAAGTGCTAACCAACTCAGTGAGACCCTGTCTCTACATAAAACACAAAATAAGGCTGGGGATGTGCCTGCCTCAGCGGTCAAGTACCCCTGAGTTCTATACCCAGTACTCAAAACAAAACAAAAACAACAACAACAAAAAACAACACTAGGGGGCTGGGATTATGGCGCAGTGGTAGCGTGCTCGCCTAGCACGCAGGAGGCACTGGGTTCGATCCTCAGCACCACATAAAAATAAAAATAAAGATATTCTGTCCACCCACAACTAAAAAATAAATATTAAAAAAAAAAAAAAAACAACACTATAGGGGCTGGGGTTGTGGCTCAGTGGTAGAGCGCTTGCCTTGCACGCGTGAGGCACTGGGTTCGATCCTCAACACCACATACAAAATACATAAATAAATAAAATAAAGGTTAAAAAAAAAAAACCACTATAAACTGGGTGTAGTGGTGCACGTCTATAACCCCAGCACTTAGGGAGGCTGAGACAGGAGAATCGCAAGTTCAAAGCCAGCCTCACCAACAGCAAGGCGCTAAGCAACTCAGTGAGACCCTGTCTCTACATAAAACACAAAATAAGAGCCGGGCGCGGTGGCTCACCCCTGTAATCCCAGCACTGAGGGAGGCTGCAACAGGAGAATCGCGAGTTCAAAGCCAGCCTCAGCAACAGCGAGGTGCTGAGCAACTCAGTGAGACCCTGTCTCTACATAAAACACAAAAATAGGGCTGGGGATGTGGCTCAGTGGTCGAGTGCCCCTGAGTTCAGTCCCTGGTGCCAAAAAAAAAAAAAAGTTATAAAACACAAAATAGGGCTGGAGATGTAGCTCAGTGGTAGAGCCCCCTTGGGTTCAATCTCCAGTACAAAAAAAAAAAAAAAGATCAATACTAATTAACCAAAAGTCTAAGAGAAAAGTTTTGAATGCAGTTATTATACATAATTTACAAAAGGAAGCCAAATCACTAAGAATAAATCAGTAAGCTTCCACTCCCTAAGAAATTACACATATTCATATACTCATCCCTTTCAGCAGACAAAAAACTGATATTAAAGTAATTCTGAGGTGGCCTGTTTAAACAAATTTTAACATTAGTATTTTTTCCACTGCAATTGTAATTTTCCTCTGAAAATATTTCCATATCATGTTGAAGTCTGTCAATACTGTTTCACAATTCAAGTTACAGGAATATTTGCTTTTCAATTTTTATTAGTGCATTTAAATTATATAGAATAATGGGTTTTATTGTGGCATACTTGTACATGCATACAACATACTTTGATCATATCCTTCATTACTCTCTTTTAGCATCCTTCACTGTCCCCTTCCTCTCTTTTATTTTATATCTCTCTCTGCTACTTTCAAGTTGTCTTTTTTTCCCCTCTAAATTTCACAGAGGGAAAGCCTGTGGTACTTGTGTAGGAATGTTTATTTGTTCCACAATTTAACAGCTTACTATGGGATCTGGTACAATAAAATTATGTTTTACACACTGTGTTAAACCCATCTAAGGCCAAGGATATTTCACCCTTTTGCATGTGAGACAAAACGTCTAAATGAAGAACATAATGACTTTATAAAGTCTCATAATACAGCAATAAAGGCTCGTTTAATATATACTACACTTCAGAAATGAGGTAGTCCCATGTTTTGAAACACTGCCAGAAAAACATGGAAAATATATACAACTCTATGAACCTAGCTCAGTAAAATGAAGAAAAGGTGAATGAAGCATTCAAAGGGAGATAGGGACAGATTAATGAAATATTAACTTTTAATTTTTTTTTGATACTGAGGATTGAACTCAGAGGCACTCTACCACTGAATGACATCCCTAGACCACAAAATTCATTTAAATTATACAGTTTGTTTTAGTATATCCACAAAATTATGCAACAGTTATCCCAAGGTGTCTATTCAGTGTATAGATTGTTTTTAGGGCCAGAAAGCTGGAAGAGATCAACTAGAGAAAAAGTGTAAATAAAGAAGCAAGTCTTGGGCTAGGGTTGTGCCTCAGTGGTACAGCGCTTGCCTCGCACATGTGAGGCACTGGGTTCAATCCTCAGCATCACATAAAAACAAATAAAACAAAATAAAGGAAAAAAAAAAGAAGTCTAATAAGATAGAGCATTAAATATACATAGAGAAGAGGTCCAAAGAGAAGACTCTCAGGCACTCTGGTATCTTTGATGCCTCTACTTACTTGATCTAGTGTATTCCTGGTTTAGGTTCTTTCTTTCTTTTTTCTTGGTACTGGGGACTGAACTCAGGGGTACTCGGCCACTGAGCCACATTCCCAGACCTATTCTGTGCTTCATGTAGAGACAGGGTCTCAATGAGTTGCTTAGTGCCTCACCGTTCCTGAGGCTGGCTTTGAACTCGTAATTTTCCTGTCTCAGCCTCCCAAACTGCTGGGACTACAGGTGTGCACCACTGCACCCAGCTCATGGTTTAGGTTCTTCCTGAGTCTCAAGGTAAACCTTATCTCAATTCCCCAATGAAATAATCTATTTTAATCTTTTTCTTGTTTATACTCTTGGTTTAGCATCACTGGATCTATGGAGCAGTAGCTCTGCTGTAACTTCCAATGATAAAGTTAATATTGCCAGACATTGCAGCGAGTGCACACCTATAATTCAAACTATTCAGGAGGCTAAGGCAGGAGGATCATAATTTCAAAGCCAATCTAGACAACTGAGACCCTGTCTTTTCACTAAGTGATAGAATGCTTTCCTAGTACATGCAAGAACTTGGATTTAATCTTCAGCATTATAAAAAAAATTTTTATATTTATGAATTATATCTCAG
This sequence comes from Xerus rutilus, assembly GCA_028644305.1. Classification (NCBI taxonomy): domain Eukaryota; kingdom Metazoa; phylum Chordata; class Mammalia; order Rodentia; family Sciuridae; genus Xerus; species Xerus rutilus. Next base: position 96,161,597 of record CM053400.1, on the reverse strand, counting down.
TAAATGTATATTTAAAAAGACACCTAAAACAACATATTCAATATATTTATAAGTCTGAAGTCAGCCTGGGCAATTTAACAAGACTCTGTCTCAAAATGAAAATAAAAAGGGCTGGCAATGTAGCTCAGTGGTATAGTACTCCTGGGTTTAATGTCTAATACCACCATAAACAAACAAAACAGCCAGCATGAACATCATCCTGGGTTCAATTCCTGGCAACACCTCCAATCAGTTCATAACCTACTCAAATAATTCAGTAACTCATTCAAAATAAAAGCCAAAGGGCTGGGGTTGTGGCTCAGTGGTAGAGCATTTGCCTAGCCATGTGTGAGGCACTGGGTTCAATCCTCAGCACCACATAAAAATAAATAAAATAAAGGTATTGTGTCTATCTACAACTAAAAATTATATTTAAATAAAATAAAATAAAAGCCTATTTTGTCCTTATAGTGCCTATTAAGATCCTTTGTGATATAGCTCTTCCCCAAACACATACTCTTTGGGGTCATCTGCTACAAATGTTTTCCAAATGTTCCGTTAGCTCACCAGACACACCTTTATACTTTTCTGTCCTTTTAACTTAAACATTCTTGCATGCCTTCATACCTATATTGCTTAATATTTTACCTATCTACTCACATTTCACCTTCTCAGTGAGGCCTATCCTTCTAGTCTAGTTTAAAACTGCAAATCTCCATTCAATAGTCTTCTTTCCTACTTTATATTTCTCTATAGTACTTATCACCTTCTGATATATTTATTATCACTTATTTATTATTTTTCTTGTCTGTCTCTTCTTGCTAAGGTATGAGTTCTTGTTAGGATAAGAAATTTTGTCCATTTTGTTCACCCTCTGTATCCCCAGTGCCGAGACAGTGCCTGGCACGGCTGCTCAATAAATATTTGTGGAGGACTAACAGGTACAGTGGTGCAGATGGATAGGAGCAATAACTTTTTTTTTTAAATACCAGGAATTGGAACCAGGAACACTTAACCAGAGAGCCACAGTGGTCTTCCTAAATTGCTTAGGGCCTCACTAATTTGCTGAGGCTGGCTTTGAACTTATGATCCTCCTCCCTCAACAACCAGAGCTGCTGAGATTACAGGCATGTGCCACTGTGCCCAGCAGGAAGAATAACTTATATTTTTTTTAGCACCAGGCATTGAACTCAGGGGCACTCGACCACTGAGCCACATCCCCAGCCCTATTTTGTGTTTTATGTAGAGACAGGGTCTCACTGAGTTGCTTAGTGCCTCACTGTTGCTGAGGCTGGCTTTGAACTCGCGATTCTCCTGTTGCAGTCTCCCTAAGTGCTGGGATTACAGGCATGTGCCACCACACCCGGCTAGGAAGAATAACTTTTATAACATAGTAAGGAAACTATGGTTGAAAACAATTGCTTGTATATTTCAAAATAGCTAGTAGAAAAAATTTTATGTACTCAACATACAAAAATGAATTGTCTGAGATGACAAATAAACCAATTACCCTGATATGATCATTATATACGTGTTAAAATGTCACACTATACCCCAGAAATAAGGACAGTTACTATGTGCCAATTAAAAATAAAAATATGAGCCGGGCGCGGTGGCTCACGCTTGTAATCCCAGCACTTAGGGAGGCTGAGACAGGAGGATCGCGAGTTCAAAGCCAGCCTCAGCAATGGCGAGGCGCTAAGCAACTCAGTGAGACCCTGTCTCTACATAAAACACAAAATAGGGCTGGGGATGTGGCTCAGCGGTCGAGTGCCCCTGAGTTCAATCCCCAGTACCAAAAATAAAAAAATAAAAAATAAAAATATGGAGCCGGGGCAGTGGCGCAAGCTTGTAATCCCAGCACTTAGGGAGGCTGAGACAGGAGAATCGCGAGTTCAAAGCCAGCCTCAGCAATGGCGAGGCACTAAGCAACTCTGTGAGACCCTGTCTCTACATAAAAAAACACAAAATAGGGCTGGGGATGTGGCTCAGTGGTCGAGTGCCCCTGAGTTCAATCTCCAGTACCAAAAAAATAAATAAATAAATTTTAAAAATTTTAAATAAAAATAAAAATATGGGGCTGGGGTTGTGGCTCAGTCATACAGCACTTGCCTAGCATGCATGAGGCACTGGGTTTGATTCTCAGCACTGCATATAAATAAATGAAAAAATAAAGGTCCATCAACAACTGAAAATAAATAAATAAAATAAAAATATATTTGCTGAAGGTGTAGCTCAGCAGTAGAGCTCTTGCCAAGCATGAGTGAGACCCTGGGTTCAATTCCCAACACTGCAAAAAATAAATGTTTAGGGGGCTGGGATTGTGGCTCAGTGGTGGAGCACTTGCTTGGCAGATGTGAGGGCACTGGGTTTAATCTTCAGCACCACATTAAAAAAATAAATAAATAAAATGAAGGTATAATGTCCACCTACAACTAAAAAATTTTTAAATAAATAAATAAAATGTTTAAAAAATATTTTAGCCAGGTGTGATGAAGCATGCCCATAATCACAGCAACTTGGGAGGCTGACAGGAGGATCGTTAAGTTCAAGGCCAGCCCTCAGCAACTTAGCAAGGCCATAACCAACCTAGTGAGATCCTGTCTCAAAATAAAAAATAAAAAGGGATGGGGATGTGGCTCATTGGTTAAGTGCCTTTAGGTTCAATCTCCAGTACCAAAATATAAAAATAAATAAAAAGTATATTTTAAAAATAGAAGCTGGGAAAAATGGTGCACAGTTGTTAAGTCCAGGGATGCAGGAGGCTAAGACAAGAGGATCACAAGTTCAAGGCCAACTTCTGCAGCTTAGTGAGACTCTGTCTCAAAATAAAAAGGGCTATAGAGTGCCCATGGATTCAGCTACCAGTACTTCTCCCCACCCTACACACACACACAAAGAAAGAAAAACTAAAGGCAATATTATACTTATCTCATAGCTATGTATAATTGATGTCAACTAAGCATTTTAAAAATTAAAATGAATATTTGTGCCAGGCATGGTGCACACGCCTGTAATCCCAGCACTTTGGGAGGCTGAGACAGGAGAATTGCAAGTTCAAAGCCAGCCTTACTAACAGCAAAGTGCTAATAAGCAACTCAATGAAACCCTACCTCTACATACAACACAAAATAGGGCTGGGAATGTGGCTCAGTGGTCGAGTACCTCTGAGTTCAATCGCCAGTATCCAAATAAATAAATAAATAAATATTTGTTGAAAGAACTAAAGGTAAACTAGTGACTAGGTAAGCAAAATCCATTTTAGAACTCTTAAGAATTTGTATCTAGTTCACTGGTCTTACTCATTTGTACACATATATAATTAAAATATTGTTACATTCTACAAGTCTAGCCTACATATCTGCTACACAGGATAAGATTACAAAGAAAGTGGTTCAAGGACAGATTATGTTTCAGAGGCCAAACTGCAGAAAATGGTTCCAGGTCCTCAGATTAGTGGAATATCCCTAAATACAAGACAACAGGCTGGTGGTATACCTCAGTGGTAGAGTGCTTGCCTAGCATTCCCAAGACCCTGGGTTCAATCTCCAGTATCTATCACCAAATAATAATAATATCTACATATACACAAACAGTAGACTGAACTCTTCACTAACCAGTATACATTCCACATGTTTTGCCACCAAAACCTCTTATTGCATCTAAATAAACCTCTTATTTAGAGAGACTTTTATCTAGTAGACACTTTAAATATGTTCAACTTGTTTTTCCTTTTTATATTAAATAACAACAAAGAAATTGTCACAACAGCAAATCTGCAGTCTTGCCACAGGAGGAAGAAAAAAAAAAAACACAAAAGATTTTAAAAACTCTGATATTAACTGGGCACAGTGGCATACACCTGTAATCTCTGCAGCTTGGGAGGCTGAGACAGGAGGATGGGAAGCTCAAAGTCAGCCTCAGCAAAAAGCGAGGCCCTAAGGAATCCAGTGAGACCCCATCTCTAAATACAATATTTAAAAAGGGCTGGGGATGTGGCTCAGTGGTAGAGTGCCCTGGGTTCAATCCCCAGGTACCAAAACAAAAACAAAAACAACCCCATTCCCACCATATTTGCTAGGAAGAAATGATAAATGTTTGAGTAGATAGATGTTTACCCCGATTTAAACATTACACAGTACCTATGTATAGAAACATCATATTGTACTCCATATATACATTTAACTTTTATGTGCCAATTCGAAAATTAAAATAAATGGGGCTAGGGTTGTAGTTCAGTGGTATAGCACTTGCCTAGCACCTGTCAGGCACTGGGTTTAATCCTCAGCACCACATACAAATAAATGAAATAAAGGTATTGTGTCAGCTGGGCGCGGTGGCACAGGCCTGTAATCCCAGCACTTAGGGAGGCTGAGACAGGAGAATTGCGAGTTCAAAGCCAGCCTCAGCAATGGTGAGGCGCTAAGCAACTCAGTGAGACCCTGTCTCTACATAAAACACAAAATAGGGATGGGGATGTGGCTCAGTGGTTGAGTGCCCCTGAGTTCAATCCCTGGCACCAAAAAAAAAAAAAAAGGTATTGTGTCCATCTACAATTAAAAAAAACATTAAAATAAACTAAATAAAATCTCAACATTCTAGTTACTCTATATGGCCTAAGCCTGAATAAATAAGCATATTATCAAAGGTTTTCTGCATTGTAGAAATACTATACGAACAGGAAAGGTTATGTAGTATATTAACTAAAAGTGCACCCTCTATATCAAGAATGCCTGGGTTTGGGCTGGGGTTATGGCGGGTTATGGCGCGGTGGTAGCATGCTGGCCTAGCATGCAGGAGGCACTGGGTTCGATCCTCAGCACCACATAAAAATAAAATAAAGATATTCTGTCCACCTACAACTAAAAAATAAATATTTAAAAAAAAATGCCTGGGTTTATCCTGGCTTCACTATTTATTAGCTCTGGAACCATAGGCAAGTTATTTAATCTCTCAGTGCCTCTATTTTCTCATCTGTAAAATGGGGGTTGTAATTCCTACTTTAAAGATTGTGAGGACTGGGCTGGGATTGTAGCTCAGCGGTAGAGCGCTTGCCTCGCATGCGTGAGGCCCTGGGTTCGATCCTCGGCACCACATACAAAGCAATGAAATAAAGACGTTGTGTCCCTCTATAACTAAAAAAAAAAAAAAAAAAAAAGATTGTGAGGACTGAATGAATTAGTATGTGTAAAATGCTTAGGAGCATTTGGTACATAGTAAGCACTCAATAAATGTTAGATATACAATTATTACCAGCTTCATGATCCACTTAAGGTTCATCAGATTCAAACTAAGAAAGCAAATAAATAAATAAATAAATGAACACCTTAAGAGAAATCAACATATTTTGTGCTCTACAACTAAGTAACAATCACATTTCTATTATTTCCTGCAAAAAACTCACTTAAACTCACACTGCTTTCCAAAACAGACCAACCTATTCAATGGTTAGAAATAAGACAAAGTAGAGGTACCACAAACATAGTATTTTACATTTTTTTCTACTAGTTCTTCAGAGAACTTGCTACTTCACTAATTTTTTTTTTTTTTTGGTCAACGGAATTGAACTCAGTGGTACTTGACCACTGAGACACATCCCCAGCCCTATTTTGTGTTTTATGTAGAGACAGGGTCTCACTGAGTTGCTTAGTGCCTTGCTGTTGCTGAGGCTGGCTTTGAACTCGCGATTCTCCTGTCTCAGCCTCCCAAAGTGCTGGGATTACAGGCGTGCGCCACCACACCCGGCTTACATTCACTATTACTACAGGAAAATCAGTCCAATGTATCTTCTACTAACCAAGAATGTAATTTCTACTACTGTACCCAAAACAAAGTTCTGGCATAACTTATTTTGAATATTCAGGATGTTTTTTTTTTTGGGTACCAGGAATTGAACTCAGGGGTACTCGACCACTGAGCCATATCCCCAGCCCTATTTTGTGTTTTATTTAGAGACAGGTTCTCACTGAGTTGCTTAGCACCTCGCCATTGCTGAGGCTGGCTTTGAACTTGCGATTCTCCTGTCTCAGCCTCCCAAAGTGCTGGGATTACAGGCATGTGCCATGGCGCCCAGTGAATATTCAAGATTTTAAGACTACTTTTATCTGAATTATCACAGTAAGTAACGTCCACTTTTTTATGTCCTAGGTCCTATGCTAAAATACATGCATTATCTTCTTATACCTAGACAATCTTATAAGAGATCACTATTATCTCTACTTTAGATAAGAAATTAAGGGGGCTGGGATTGTAGCTCAGTGGTAGAGCGCTTGCCTCGCATGCGTGAGGCCCTGGGTTCAATCCTCAGCACCACATACAAAGCAATAAAATAAAGACATTGTGTCCATCTACAACTAAAAAAAATATTAAAAAAAAAAAAGAAATTAAGGCTCACAGTTTATGTACTTTGCATAGTATGTCACCCAGGATTAAGTGATTGAGTTAAGATCTTAACCTTGGGTCTAATTCTAAAGTCTGTTTTTCTACTTTTCCATACAGATCATCATTTTACATTAAAATGGAAAAGAAATGACTCAGAAGGCTGAAGCAGGAGGATGTTAAGTTCAAGGCCAGCATTGGCAATTTAGAGAGGCCCTAAGCAACTAGAGAGATTGTCTTAAAAAATAAAAAGGCCGGGGATGTAGTTCAGTGGTTAAGCACTCCTACTAGGTTCAATCCCCAGAACCAAAAATAAAATGAAAGAAACAAGTAAATAAAAATAGGAAAGAAGAATGACGCATAGAAATGATAATCAGGTCAAATTGCACATCAAATCCATGCTAAGAGCCACATCCTGAACCTGCACACAATTGCGCCTATAATTTTTCCCACTGAACTATAAATGTGATAAACAGAACTTAAAATGATTCTGTTCCTCAAGTATTTATTTCACACCATTATGTTGACAAATATTTAGTGATTGCTTTACTAAATGCCATATTCTGTTCTAGATGCTTGGGGATACAGCAGTAAACAAAACATAGGCTGTCATCTGCCAAAAGAAAATAGACAATAAACATGTAATAAGGTGATTTCATATACTGAAAATAAGATGACATAATAGTGGGCTGGGGTTGTGGCTCAGTGGTAGAGCACCTTGCCTAGCACGCGTAAGACACTGGGTTCAATCCTCAGCACCACGTAAAAATAAATCAATAAAATAAAGGTCCACACACACACAAAATTTTTTTAAAAAATGCCATAATAGTAACTGAAAGTGATCAAGACCTTTCTGAGGAGGTAGTATCTGAGCTTAGACCTAAATGCAGAGAAGATAGGATTAGAAAAAAACCAAGAAGCAAGCAGAGCAGTTAGTGTAGTGTTTATAGTGTAGTCCACAGTAAAAGAAGTTTAGAACTTAACCCTGTTGCAATGGGGTATCATGGGAGGGTTTTAAAGCAGAGAAAGACATAAGCATACGCATCTGCTTATGCTACTGAAAGATAACTTTTTAAAATCATGGTAGAGTGCTTGCCCAGCATGCAAAAGACCCTTGGTTTGATCTCCAGTACCTTAAAAAAAAAAAAAAAAAGGCAATGAACACTACAGCCAAGCAAAATTAAAAATGCCTAAAGAAAACCAGTGAAGTGAATTGGTGTGTATCTTCAGGGAACACACTTGCCTTCACTAAATTATTTCCTTTATAATTTATTTTTCTTTGTGGTAAACAGAGACTCTTATGACACATTATGAAATAAAGGATAAAATGAAAAGACCTCTGAGGACTGAGGATGTAGCTCAGTAGTTAAGTACCTGCACAGCATGCTGGAGGCCATAGGTAACATCTCCAGCACCACAAAAAAGAAGTAAAAAAATATCTCTGGAATAGCGAATGAAGTTACTTAAATTACACAGAGGTCTGAATTACTAAATAGTGTATGTCAGAAGAAAAATAAAAGCTAAAGTAGCATCAGGTAAATGGACAGTAAGATTAGAAATATACCTACTTCATGATTTTGCCTAAAGTAGACTTAGCAACCAAATTCACACTAATGTAAGTCTAACTGTAAAGAAATATAAAATTAAATGAAAATGCAGTCCAATACATATTTTCATTCTACTCTTCACCATTTAATTGAATAGTTCTCTCAAAAAGCTTTATTTATAATGAGATAATGTTCAAGTTGTAAATACAAAATGACCATGAATTACTCTTACCCATTTTCGAAAGTTAAATTCCATTCCCCTAGGAAAATCATATCAGGTTTCAGAAAGTCAAAAGGTTTTACAGTGGGCTGGGGTTGTGGCTCAGTGGTGGAGTGCTTGCCTAGCATGTGTGAGGCACTGGGTTCCATTCTCAGCACCACATGTAAATACATGAATAAAATAAAGGTACAACAACAACTAAAAAAACCTTTTGCAGTTAAACAACTATATAAACTATACAGAATGAACTTCAACTGAATTATTGCCTTCTTACAGCGATCATTCTTTTTAACTCTTAAGATGTCAACAGAGGAAACAAGCTCCAGGCACAGTATCAACAACACAGGCAGAAAAATTCTGGCTCCAGTATATCACATTATTGCTAACTAGGAAAAAACATCTGGTAATTGTCATTTATGATCCCACAAGGTAGAGATAGGAAACAACTTATTCTTGTAAAGGATGTAATCATAAGAGTTAAAGCAGGAGAGCCCAAAGTTAGGAAATGTAAAATGCTTGCATAATTTAGTAAAACCCTTGTAAGACAGAGTGGAGAACGGGTTCTCATGCTCACATTAGCACTCTTTGCTACCAGTGGTGTACCAAGCACATTAAACCATATTTTACAAAGTTAATGGTGAAGCTGGTTCTGAATTACATTTTACTAAGTAAACTTTAGCAACTTCACATTTCTGAGCCTTAATGTCCTCGTTTTGTAAACGAGTGGTTGAAAAATCTACTTCTCAGCTGGGCACAGTGACACAATCCTATAATCACAGCTACCAGAGAGTCTGAGGCAGGAGGATGGAAAGCTCCAGGACAGCCTGGGCAACCTAACAAGAACCTGTCTTAAAATAAAAATAAAGAGGGCTGGGGATGTAGCTCAGAGATAGAGCACCCCTGGCTTCAATCCCACTACTCAAAAAAAAAAAAAAAAAAACTACTTCTCAGTAGATTATAAAGTATATTATATTAAAAAAACTACTTCTCAGTAGATTATAAAGTATAATGAAATGGCTGGACACACAGCAGACACATGTCAGTCTTTTTTCTTTTTTTTGGTACTAGAGATTGAACTCAGGGGCACTCGACCACATCCCCATCCCTATTTTGTGTTTTATGTAGAGACAGGGTCTCAATGAGTTGCTTAGTGCCTCGCCATTGCTTAGGGTGGCTTTGAACTCGCGACTCTCCTGTCTCAGCCTCCCTAAATGCTGAGATTACAGGCTTGTACCACCGCGCCCGGCATAAATCAGTCTTTGATGATGATTGCTAACATATTTGATATTCTAGGTTCTAATTTTACACCTCTTAGCAAGAAGGTAACTATTTGATCTGCTATTGGCAAAGAGATTAACTAATCCTGTCTTTTCTCTAACAACTTAATTTTTTAGCATTATTATGCAAAGAAGCGTAAGAAATATTTCCAACAATAAGCTCCAACACAAATGGTCTGAAGCTTTGGGCCTATAATTTTGCAAGCTTTATCCAAGGTAAAGACAAATCAAAACTCTGCAGGGGCAATGGCAGAAGTAGGATAAGAAGTAAGAATAACTGGATGACCAGTCTCACTGGTGACATGCTATAGACAGAAAAGCAAACTAAAATTCAAATACATATATGTGAAGTTTGGATTAACCCTCTCTTCTCAGCAGGAAGCAAGTGACTGCTCAACATTTTCTACTACAAGATTTGAAATCTTTTGGAAAAGTCCATGCTTAACATACCTCTTTTCTGTAGTACAGCAGCAAAATGGGGAAAACACAAAGATACAGAGACAAAAAAGCAATAACTAAAAAAAAAAGTATCATATGCTTAAAAAAGCACATTTCCCGTTTTGATTACCTATGAAATCAAAGTCAATTCTGTAAAAATGTACTTCAGGTATTTAAAAAGTAGCCAAATATGTTTTCCACTTTAAGGTATTAATGATGACACTACAGTATCCCAGTTGTTTCTGGTCAGTATCAAGAAGTCTTTATTTTATTGCAGCAAACACAGGTAAAGGAAAAGCAGGTGGTCGGTCCCTCAGACTATGTAGAGCTCATGCTGTTTCCTGTTAACTCCTATCGAGGTAAGTCCCTCCTTAAATACACATCACAAGTTGTAGGGACATTCATCCAGATAAGGCACTCCTTACTACATATTACAAGCTTCAGTTCAGCAGAAAAGATAAAATAGTCTAACATAACATAGTCTAACATATTCTGGCTAAGTAAGTGGACTTACTACTGCTTAAACCATAGCTTGTCTACCATCAGGAAAACCAGCAATCATTAACATGTCAAGGCCTACAAGAAATAAACGGACGCGACAATTTCCGTAAAGGTTCAGTAAAATCAACAACACATCTTACAAGGCTCTGAACTGAAATATGTACATCAGTATGGATCTGGGCCCAACGGCCCAAGGTCACACCACGTCAGAGGCGAAAAAAAAAAAAAATCCAAGAAATAAACCTCCTGCAGTTCAGGGGAACCCTGGCTAGGAATGGAGTCTGGGTTTAGGAACAGTCGGGTCCAAGCTTTACTGTGAACCCCAACCGAATGCAGTGGCTCCGTGAGAAAAACCCCCAAGCGTTTCGGGTTGTACTTCCTTCCATTTCCCCAGGCTTCCCTTCCATAGTTACCCACAACAACTCACATCTCCGGAGCCACTTCATCCAATGGTAGACGATAGTACTGTGGTGTTTCTTGTTCTCTATACACCAAGACGACAAGCCTTGAATGGATTCCATGGTGTTGGTTACCGACTGGAATTTTCGATCCAACGAGGACTCCAGAGCCCCTGCCGAAGAGGCCGACGAGGAGGAGGCCTTACTGCTGCCTCCGCCGCCGCCAGCCGCCATCTTCCCGGTTTGCACAAGCGCTGCTGCTCCTCTGGCGGCGGCGGCGGCGGCGGCGGCGGCGGCGGGAGCGGGCAAAACAATCACTGCGAGTGCGTGGAAGTCGTAGATGGGGAGGGAGGCCAGAAGGTGGGGGTGGTGCACGCGCTAGGCTCTTCTGGAGGTACGGAGGGGAGGACTAGCTGCCCAGCACGCTGGCGGATCCTACACGCTGCAAGGTGGGGCTGCGGGTTTCGAAGGTTTATCGATATTTGTTCAGGGGTCGTGTTTAAACCAGTCAGTAGTCAGGAGAAATACGAAGAAAACAAGCCTTTCAAAACGCCTGGCGCCGAAACTAATGGTTTTATACTCTTCGGCTCTCAACGCTAAGGCCCTTACTCACCCCTATCACCACACTCCTGTGAGCCAGAGCGGGCGTTAATATCTTAAATTTAATACTCCCCGACTGTCCCTTCAGTTGCAGAAATCTTTCTCTCTCCTTTAGATTCTCTTGCACAGAAAAGGCCCAAGGCTACCTAGTCAGGATTTTTTTTTTGCAACGCAATAGCAGCAAAGGGACAGCAACAGCATCGCGCACGCGCAGCTTGGCCCCGCCCCTCCGCTTCCTCCTCAATCTTGAAAGCAAAGGGAGGCGTGATGGCGGGGCAATCTGACCAATCAAGGGAAGAGTTCGAGAAGCGCGCGCAGGAGTCTGCAAACCCCTAGGGTCAAGGAAGCGCTTCGATTTTTCGTGCGCCTGCGCAGCTGATCTGCGCGTAGCCGGCTGAAAGCAACAACCCAAAGGGAAGGATGAAGGAGCTGGTCAACTTAAGGAGATGTTAGAGGGCGCGGCCCAGCGTTCCGTTCCGCCTTTTCGCTTCCTCGCGGGATTGCTCTCTTGTCGCTGTTTAGCTCACACAACAGGGCCAGGAAATTCCCACTGCTCTGACTTCACTGTTATTTCTTGGCGTCTCCAGCCACTGCCCCCACTAACGCGGCACCGGCGCACGACAAAATGGCTGGCAGCCATCTTGCAGCGCCGTAGAAGATGCGCATGTGCCAGGTCCAACGAGCTATTCACTACGCAGGCTCTTAGAACAGACTACATTACACGCTCCCCTTGGACGATACCATTCGCAGCCAGTCGACTATATAGTCCAGTTGGATTGTAGGAAGAGAAAATAATTGAGGAAGTGAAACAAAAATTTTTCCCTGTGAAAAATTTGAAGCGAGGGCTGGGATTGCAGTTGAGTGGTAGAGTGCTTGCCTCGCATGGGTGAGGCACTGGGTTCGATCCTCAGAACCGCAAAAGAAGATATTTGTGTCCATCTACAACTGAAAAAATATTTAGAAAAAAATTTGAAGCGAGGAAAGAATGATTGGCAAGACATGACCTCATTTTAGCCACTTAGGATACAAAATTTCTTACTACGTTATAGTTTACGAGAGCCTTAAATATCACGTTGATTAGCACAGCCTAATGTTAACCATTCCATTATTTCGGCTAATGTAGATTGTCTGGGCAGATTTGCAGGTTCATGTGTTCGCACTGTACACGTGCAATTTTAAGTATTTTTTGTCTCCTCGATGTGGTTTGTGAGGCAAGGAACCTGTTTTGTCAAGTTCACATCTAGCATTAATTCAACAAAAAATTGTTCTATGTCCGAATGCTGTTTATATTTGTGGGAGAGACAGTAAAACAGACCAAAATCGCTTCCTTCTGGGGCTTAGTGGCAGGAGACCTTAAGCAAGTGTATTTTACAGCGTAGTGAATTCTGTAAAGAAATAGCAAGCCAGGCTCCGTGGCGCACACCTGTAATCCCCGCACTTTGCGTGAGGCTGAAACAGAATTGCGAGTTCAAAGCCAGCCTCAGCAACTGGAGGCGCTAAGCAACTCAGTGAGACCTGTCTCTAAATAAAGCACAAAACAGGGTTAGGATGTGGTCGAGTATTCCTTAGTTCAATCCCCGGTTTAAAAAAAAAAAAAAACGAAAAAACAAGCCGGGTGCGGTGGCGCAAGCCTGTAATCCCAGCACTTAGGGAGGCTGAGACAGGAGAATCGCGAGTTCAAAGCCAGCCTCAGCAACTGGAGGCGCTAAGCAACTCAGTGAGACCTGTCTCTACATAAAACACAAAATAGGGCTGGGGATGTGGCTCAGTGGTCGAGTGCCCCTGAGTTCAATCCCCGGTACCAAAAAAAAGAAAAAGAAAAAGAAGGAAACCAGTTTGGAAGAGAATGAGAGAAGGGGCCACATGGCACAAGATGAGTGAAGCCTGAGAGGAAACAGTTCCCGTAGGGTTTTTTTTTTTTTTTTTTTTTTTCTTTTTTTTGATACT
>CM053400.1:96132782-96147812 GCA_028644305.1 Xerus rutilus | reverse complement strand
TGTGTTTTATGTAGAGACAGGGTCTCACTGAGTTGCTCAGTGCCTTGCCGTTGCTGAGGTTGGCTTTGAACTCGCAATTCTCCTGTCTCAGCCTCCCTAAGTGCTGGGATTACAGGCTTGAGCCACCGTGCCCGGCTCCGGTAGGGTTTTGAAAGCCACTGTTAAGGACTTTGGCTTTACTAGAAGACAAAATTTCAACAAATTTAAACACTAGCAGTGCACAATGCCACACGCCTATAATCCCAACCACTCAGGAGGCTGAGGCAGAAGAATCACAAGTTGGAGGCCAGTTTCAGCAACTTAGCAAGGCCCTAAGCATTTAAGGAGACCCTGTATAAAAATTAAAAGTAAAAAGGACTGGGAATGTAGCACAGTGGTACAGCACCCCTGGGTTCAATCCACAGTTTAAAAAAAAAAAAAAAAAGACTAACTGGCTTTATGATTAAAACCAGGCAGGCAATATTTCATTCTATAAAATATGAGTGTTCTGATGAGCTGAATGGAGAAGTTTGACATTATTGATCAAAAGGGGCTGAGGAAGGCAGAAATAGAAGAAAAAAACAGATTGTTCAATTCAAATCTGTGTGATCATTAAAGCAGGATGCTTTCCTCATCATGCCAGCTATAAATGACCTATTTGGAAATTTGGCTATTTCTCTCCTAATTTCTTTCTTTTTTTGGTACTGGAGATTGAACTCAGGGGCACTGGACCACTGAGCCACATCCCCAGCCCTATCTTGTATTTTATGTAGAGACAAGGTCTCACTGAGTTGCTTAGGGCCTCGCCGTTGCTGAGAGTGGCTTTGAACTTGGATTCTCTGTCTCAAGCTTCCCTAAATGCTGGGATTACAGGCTTGCGCCACCCCACCCGGCTTCTCCTAATTTCTTGAAAGGTTAAATAACCTAGTTTCATTTGGTGACATGGACCTTCTTAGCATGAGTGACTTTATTTTCATGTGTTTTGTTGGGCTTAGTCAAAAACCAGTGCCCTCCTATGAATTTTATTTAACAATTCTGAAATAAGAAGCTCTTTTAATCAGAGGAGTTTTAAGCAAAGAAGTTACATGGTGACTATCCTATCATGTTTTGTTTTGGGTTTTTTTGGTTTTGTTTTTTTGTGTTGGGGGGCGCTGAACACCAGTGAGCTACATCCTCTGATCTTTATTTTGAGACAGGGTCTCCCTAATTGCCCAAAGCTGTTCTCAACTTGTTATCCTCTGCCTCTGGACTACAGGAATTACAGGCATGTGCCACTATGTCTGGCTCATGTGATGTTTGTTTCTGGTACTGGGATTGAACCCAGGGGTGCTTTGTCAGTGAGCCACATCCCCACCCATGTTTTTTTTAACTTTTTTATTTTTATTTTTTTCCCTAAGTTGCTTAGGCTTCACTCAATTGCTGAGGCTGGTTTTGAACTCGCAATTCTCCAGTCTCAGCCTCCCAAAGTGCTGGGATTACAGCTGCCACCATGCCCAGCTCTCATGATGTTTTTTAAAAAGATCACATTGGTTGCTAGGTTGAAAACAGACTTCAGAGCTACTAGTTGGGAGACTATTTGAGTAATCCAAGTAAGGATTGAACTGAGGGTATAGCAAAATGGGTAACGTCAAGTGAAATCCAATTCTGAATATACTTTGAAGTACAGCTAAAAGAATTACTCATGGATTTATGTTGGATATGAGGAAAACAAATGAATCAAAAGTAATACCATTGCTAGTGGTCGAGTACCTCTGAATTCAATCCCTGGTACCAAAAAAAACGTAACACCATGCCAGGTTCAGTAGCACACGCTTGTAATACCAGCACTTTGGGAGGCTGGGACTGGAGAATTGCGAGTTCAAAGCCAGCCTCAGCAATGGCAAGGCACTAAGCAACTCAGTGAGACCTTGTCTCTAAATAAAACATAAAAAAAGGGCTGGGAGCCGGGCGCGGTGGCTCACGCTTGTAATCCCAGCACTTAGGGAGGCTGAGACAGGAGAATCGCGAGTTCAAAGCCAGGCTCAACAACGGCGAGGCGCTAAGCAACTCAGCGAGACCCTGTCTCTACATAAGACACAAAATAGGGCTGGGGATGTGGCTCAGGGGTCGAGTGCCCCTGAGTTCAATCCCTGGTACCAAAAAAAAAAAAAAAAAAGGAGGGGGGGGGGCTGGGGATGTGGCTCAGTGGTTGAATGCCTGAGTTCAATCCCCAGTACCAAAAAAAAAAACAAAAAACAAAACCAAACAGACAAAAAGTAACACCAAGGGTTTGGTGTTTTTTTAATTTATTTAAGAGATGTGATCTTAGTATGTTGCCCAGCTGGCCTCAACTCCTGGGCATAAGCAATCCTCCAGCCTCAGCTTCCTGCACAAGGAGCTAGGACTACTTGTACATGTCACCACATTGGGCAAAGTCAAGAGTTTTTACCTGAGCAACTAGAACAATAGTTTTTTTGTTTTGTTTTTTATTCATTATGGTTGCCCCTAAATATTCTTTCATAGATCTTTATTGCAAATCCTCCCAATACCTATATTTTAATGTTAAAGCATGCTTTATATATGTTCATGTGCTGTACATAATAATTATGCTTAACCTAAGAGTAAGCACAATTTTTTTTTTTTTGGTTTGTTTCTTTTTCTTTCTAATTGAGGACTTAACCCAGTGGCACTTTGCCACTCATCCCTAATCCTTTTTTTTTTTATGTTGATGGACGTTTATTTTATTCATTTATTTATAGGTGGTGCTGAGTGCCTCCCTCACACATGCTAGGCAAGTGCTCTATCACTGAGCCACAACTCCAGCCCCATCCCTAGTCCTTTTATTTTTTTATTTTGAGATAGGGTCTCACTAAATTGCTTAGAGCCTAAATTGCTGAGGCTGGGCTTTAACTTGCAATCCTCCTCTCTCATCTTCTAGTAGTTGGAATTCCAGATGTGCACCACCACACCTAGCCAAACATGTTCTTTTTATTAAATGCAGAGTTAAAGAATGACTGAGTATAAATTTTATGTTAAGTATTAAAAACTGGGCTGGGCGAGGTGGCACATGCCTGTAATCCCAGCGGCTCAGGAGGCTGAGGCCTGAGGATCACAAGTTCAAAACCAGCCTCAGCAAAAACAAGGTGCTAAGCAACTCAGTGAGAACCTGTCTCTAAATAAAATGCAAAATACAGCTAGAGATATGGCTCAGTGGTTGAGTGCCCCTAAGTTCAACCCCTGATTCCCCCCTCCACAAAAAAAAAAAAAAAAGAAAAAAAAAAACTAAGCTGAGCATAGTGGCTCATACCTGTAATCCTAGCAAATCAGAAGGCAGGAAGATCCCAAGTTTCAAGCCAGGCTTGGCAACTGAGCAAGACCCTGTCTCAAAATAGAAGAATATTAAAAAACAAAAGGTTGGGGATTGGGTGGGAATGTAGCTCATCAGTAGAGTGAGTGCCCCCCAAGTTCAATCCCCACTACATAAGTATATTTATCCATTCATTTTACAAATAAGACAGTATATTATCCGTAGCTGAGTTTTGGCTCTATTCAAACTAGTTTATCACATTAAGCTCCACTAGACTGCTCATAAATTTAGGCAAATTTTTTATTCTATACCTTCAGATTCCTCACCTCTAAAATTTACTTTTAAGGTTTTTTAAATAGGGAGGTAATGTTTACTGAACATGATGCTCAATACTGTGTGGTCAAGAAAACTTTAAAGAACATCCTGAAGCACAGAGAAGAGTGATCTGCTCATGACTAGGAATAGTCTCATTTCAGGTACTTCATAGTGACTAGTATTTTGTATAAATACTCCTTTCAAATCTTATGCAATCAATACATCTTTAAAGTAATGTATAGGGGCTGGGGCGGTGGCTCAGTGGTAGAGCGCTTTCCTTGCATGCGTGAATCACTGGGTTCGATCCTCAGCACCACATAAAAATAAATAAAGATATTGCGTCCATCTACAACTAAAAAAAATTTAAAAAATAAAAAATAAAAATAATGTATAAACTATTTGTACATATATTGGTGATAAATACCCTCATAAAAGCATTAATTTGTATGCCAATAAATCCCCTGCCCCCTGGGATCTGCATAAATCAAGAAACTGAAAACTAATTCAATTCTCTTAACTTCCAACTCTCTCACTATAATTGCACCTATGGCAAAGTAGGCTTTTTCAAAGGTTTTATCCTGTTCCTGTTAACTTCCCTTTTCTGGGCTAGTTTGCTTATCTCTAAAAAAGGGAGAGAAGTTATACTGGTTTCCCTTAATCTCCTTCACAGATCTTTGTCATTTTTGTTGTGGCAACCCCTCCTCCACATAAAATCTTAATTAAGCTTCTCCATAAATCTTCACCATAATTGATCTTAGGACTATCAGCAAGTCTCTACAAATAAAGAGTTCAATGTAGTTAAACTTCCTATTTCCTTTTGCTCTATCTTACTTGGCCACCAGCCTGGAAGAGATTAACACTCCAGGTGCTGAACGCCCCTTTACTAGTTTTTCACAAACATTTATGGACTATCTAGTATAGTAACAATATAAAAGTTTGTAGACGAATGTTTGCAAATTCAAAGTGTAGTAAGACAGATCCTTTAACAAGACCTTGGGCCTGAGCTTCACAGACATTTCAGAGATGTTACTAATTGGGCTCCATGGTAACAGCTGGCAGGGGAGAAAAGGGGAGAAGCAACTCTCCCCTTCTCAGAAGCTGTCCTTGAAAGGTTAACTTGCCTACAACAGTGAAAGAAAAAGCAGCTTTTGTGTGAACTTCCGCAGACTGTGAACTGAGCCCCTCCCCTTACACACTGGGTATAAAGTTATGAAATTGCCTGAACGTGGAGGATTGATTACGGTGAAAGTTTTACCCTCCGAACCAGCTGCAAATAAAACAGCTTCTTGCAATCTTCGGTGTCCTGCCTCATCTGCCCCCAACTACATTTTTTACCTTTGATCCTACAGCTCCCTAGTACTGCCTTAAAATTAGAACTTTAACTAGAACCTGAAACATGTAACTTCTTAAAAAGAGTTAATTTGAGGTACTAGGAATTGAAACCAGGCATTCTACCACTAAGCTACATTCCCAGTAGGCTTTGTTTTCAGACAGGATCTAGCGAAATTGCTGAGGCTAATTTCTTTGTTGTTGTTGTTTTGTACCTAGAATTGAACCCAGAGGTGCTAAATCACTGAGCCATATCCCCAGTTTTTGTTTGTTTTAGATGGATAGAATACTGAGCTATGGCTTCACTCCACACAGCTCTTTTTTTTTTTTGAGACAGAGTCTTGCTAAGTTGCTTAGGGCTTTGCTAAATTGCTGAGGCTGGCTTTGAACTTGTGATCCTCCTGCCTCAGCCTTTGGAGCAACTGGGATTACAGGCATGTGCCACCACGCCTGGCTGTGCTGAGGCTAATCTTGATCTTGCAATTCTCCTGCCTCAAACTGAACTGGGATTACAGGTGTGTGCCATGCCCTGTTTTAAAAGGGTTTTCAATTTCTTTTCGTACTAGGGATTGAATCCTGCTTTACTACTGAGCCACATGCCTTTGGCCTCACTAAATTGCTGAGGCTGACTTTGAACTTGCGATCCTCTTGCTTCAGCCTCCCCAGTTGCTAGGATTCCAGGAGTGTGCTTCCACACCCAGCTTACTGGCTTTTTTTGTTTGATCCATTCCCAATATATCCTCAATAGGCGATATGAAATGGGAGGACAGGTATTTGGACTTCAATGGATGGTTACCCTGATTCAAATACTCCAAAATATCAACACGCAAACATTAAATAGAACCAATCGCATTAAGTCAAATACTAAGGAAATAGAACCAATCGCATTGAGTCAAATACTAAGGAAAAATAAGGCTGGGGGTGTACCTGAGTGGCAGAGCAACTGCCTAGCATACGTGAGACCCTAGATTGATTGAGGATTCTCAGCATTAAAAAAAGAAAGGGAGAGAGAGAGACAAAGAAAGAAAAAAAGGGAAAAAAATTGTATTAGAGACAAAATGAGCTAGAATCTTAAATCCTAGTTCACCTATCAACTCACTTATCCTCCTTAGATTCTCCCTGGGTCTATTTCAGCCAGAACTAACATTCTCATTATATGCACCCATCTTAGGAAATGATTTCCTGGAAACGCCACTTAGCCAAGACCTGAGATCTGTTACCTTTGGACTCTATCAACTAAAGGTTAAGGAATGGACAATTATCTGTCTCCTATCCCTTAAACTCTCACCACTTCCCCTGCTTCATTCTTCTCCAGAAATCACTATTGCTTTAGGATGAGATCAGACATTTCCATTACACTTAAACATACATATCCATTTATCCATCCATCATCCATTTATATATACCCATAAATATCACTAATAAATATCTTGTTTCCACAGCAATTGCTACAAGACTGGAAATAAAGATCACCTGAAGACCCAAACTCTAATACCTATGATTGCATGAAAAATATCATACCAAGTTTAAAAATAACTCTTTAATCATATGCACATAAGGGGAATAAAGGGTAGCTACCAGGCTGACTAGGGAAGGAAATTCTCCCTTTGACCCAATGTCTGCTTGGCACAGTTCTGAGATCACACACACAAGTGGAAGTGGGTTGGGAAGAAGAATAGGGAGAGAACTGAAGAGATAAAGGCCAGTGGGGTGAGGCAAGGGCTTGCAGTAGTCTCAGTCAGTGGACTCCAACACAGATTCACTTAGTGCGAGGTCCCAGTAGTGTTCAGCCCCATGCTTTTTGAAATGCTCACGAGCCATATTTTCTGTAGGGCACTGTTTAAATTTCATCTCTCCAAAGCTCCGGTCTTTGGCTGTACCCTGGGAAAGAGATAAACCTTTTAATAAAAACATTAGTTTCTTTCTCGCTTGTTTTTTTTTTAAGTGCTCAGAATCCAACACAAGCCTTATAAATGCTAGGCAAGTGCTCTACCACTGAACTACACCCCCAGATCTGCAATTTGTTATTTATTTATTTTATTTATTTAGGTACTTGGGATTGAACACAGGAGTGCTTAACCACTGAGCCACATCACCAGCCCCTCACTTTTTAGAAATTTTTTGAGACATTGTCTTGCTAAATTTGCTTAGGGCCTTGCTAAATTGCTGAGGCTGGTCTTCAACTTGCAGTCCTCCTGCCTCAGCCTCCTGAGTCACTGGGATTACAGGCTGTGCCACCACACCCACCTCAATTTGTTATTTATTTTCTATTTGTTCTGTTTAGATATACATGACAATGGAGTGTATTTTAACATATAATACATATACAGAGTATAATTTAGGATCCCATTCTTTATGGTTGTACATGATGTAGAGTTCATTGGTTGTGTATTCTTATATGAACACAGGAAAGTTATGTCCAATTCATTCTACTGTCTTTCCTATTCTCATTCCCTATCCCTTCCCTTCCTTCCCCTGTGTCTAACCCAATGAACTACTTATTCTTCCCCCTTATTGTGTTAGCATCCACATATCAAAGAACTCAATTTGTTATTTAAATCAGATACAATGTGCCTACCTGAATGCTATTTTATGGTTAAAGCAATTATAGTCTCTACTCTTGAGTATTCACATGAGTGTTCATAAATTTATACATGAATTTATAAAACTTTTTTTTTGTGGTACTGAGAATTGAACCCAAGGGTGCTTTCCCACTAAGCCATATCCCAAGCCTTTTTTTTTTGAAGCAGGGTCTCATTAAGATGAGATCATTAAGTTCAGTGTAGCCTTGAACTTTCTGATCCTTCTGCCACAGCCTCCCAAGTCTCTGGGACTGACTATAAGAGTATAATACTACCATGTCTGGAAGGGTTTTAGTTTTTAGACTAAAGGAGCAAGGATTCTGTGCTCTAATATCTGGTTGGAATAGCATGCCAGAAAAGATTATATAGGGTGAGTTGGGAGGAACTTGTTTCTCAGCGGGTCTCAAGAAATAGGTGTAGGCCTTCAGAGAAAAAGGAGTTAGAGAGCCAGAGGCTGGAAGAACTCTTTTTATAAGGCTTAGTGAAAACTGTGTATACATGCAGGAGACTTTGGGGCCTAGAGAAAAAAAGCAGTTGGGTAGGGAGAGGAGAAATAAGAGGAAACTTGCAAAGAACTATAACAGAAAAACAGTACAGGGTGAAACAGCATTCTCAGCAAAGGCACCAGCAGCAATGGCAGTTATAAAGTGCTATCTGAAGAGGCTTTCAGGGGCCAGACTCCCATAGGAGGCTAAAACAGAACTTGGCTTGTTTCTGACCCTGAGGGCTCTCAAAGATAAATAGAAGATATGTGAAGGCTGGGATATTAACTATGCAAGTGAGGATTTATGAAACACACAAAAGGTATAATGATTAATATTAATTTGTATGCATTAATTGAAGAGTCTGGGATAAGGATACATGAAATATTGTTAATAGTAATTCCTATAAACAGTGGTCTTGGGCTAGGGATATAGCTAAGTGGTAGAGTGCTTGCCTACCATGTGTGTGAGGCCCTGGGTTCCATTCCCATTATGAGGGCGAGGGCAGTAAAAAAAAGTTTTTAATAAAGGGAGCTGGGGATGAAGCTCTTTGGTACAACCTTTGGTCAGCATGTGGAAGGCTCTAACTTCAATCCCAGGCCCTACCAAAAAAATAAGAGTTAGCCGGGCGCGGTGGCTCAAGCCTGTAATCCCAGCACTTAGGGAGGCTGAGACAGGAGAATCGCGAGTTCAAAGCCAGCCTCAGCAATGGCGAGGTGCTAAGCAACTCAGTGAGACCCTGTCTCTACATAAAACACAAAATAGGGCTGGGGATATGGTCAGTGGTCGAGTACCCCTGAGTTCAATCCCCAATACCAAAAAAAAATAAAATAAAATAAGAGTTGTTTTTGGGGCTGGGGATGTAGCTCAGTGGTAGAGTACTTGCCTGGCAAGTGCTAGCTCCTGTTATATATTTTATTTATTTACTTACTTACTTATTTTGGTGCCAGGGATTGAACCCATGGGTACTTAACCATCAAACCACATCCTCAGCCCTTTTTTAATTTTAAGACAGGGTCTCACTAAGTTGCTTAGGGCCTTACTACATTGCTGAGGATGGCTTTGAACTTGCAATCCTCCTGCCTCAGCTTCCTGATCTGCTGGGATCACAAGTATGCACCACCATATCTACCAAGGTCTTAGGTTTGGTCCTCAGTACCACAAAAAAAAAATAAACAAATAAAAATAAAGAACAAGTTAACAAAAATAAGCACGTTTAATAAACAGAAGATAAAACTGGGCATGGTAGCACAAGCCTGTAATCCCAACTGCTCGTCAGGCTGAGGCAGTTCAAGGCCAGCCTGAGCAAATTAGCAAGACCTTGTTTGGGGATGGGGGGAGATTCAATAATTTAACCTAAAATAATACAATGAAAAAAGCAAGAAGAGTTCACTAAGAAGAGTTCATAAATGAAAGAACTGACTCCTTCCCACCCCCAAGTACTGGAGTTCAAACCCAAGCCCTCACATATACTGGGTAAGTGCTCTATCACTGAGCTTCACTCTAGCCCTTGAAAGAATTGGATAACCTTTAAAAAAAAAAAAAAGTTCCACTGAAGATGGATCTAGTGTCATTTTATAAAGTATTTTCAGATTTTTATCTAATTTGATTCTCTGATAAGAATAGCAAATAATATCCACATTTTTATAGATGAGACAACAGAATTTAACATTGTCTTGCTCAGACTGCACAGCTAATAAGCAGCAAAACTCAGTTTTTGGTTTTTTGTGATGCTGGAGATCTAACCCAGAGCATTATATCACTGAGCTAAATCCCCAGCTTCCTAGCTCACACCTTTATGTCGTTCTTTTACGGAGGTGGGGAGTACAGGAGATTGAACCCAGTGTTGTTTAACCACTAAGCAACATCTCTAGCCCTTAATTTTGTGTGTGTGGTGCTGGAGATTGAACCCAGGGCCTTGTATATGTGAGGCAGGCATTCTACCAACTGAACTATATCCCCAGCCCAAGCCCTTAATTTTTATTTTGAGACAGGATCTCACTAAGTTGCTGAGACTGGCCTTGAACTTGCAATCCTCCTGTCTCAGCCTCCCAAGTCACTGGGATTATAGGCATGTACCACCATGCCTGGCTCCCAACTGTATATTCTTTTTTTTTAAAGACTGATTTTTTTTATAACTTTAGTTTTATTTATTAATTTGTATGTGGTGCTGAGGATTAAACCCAGTGCCTCACCAGCGGCTAGGCAAACGCTCTACTGCTGAGCCACAACCCCAGCCCCTCAACTGTATATTCATAAATCTAGGGTACTTCTTTCATTATTAAAAAAAAAAATACTACAATTCACTCCCCTCTTTTTGAGTTTCATCATACTCATAACCGTGAAATAACTTCCAAGTGACAGCCAAGCACAGCAGCACATGGTTGTAATCCCAGCAACTAAGGAGCTGAGGCAGGAGAACTGCAATTTCTTTCTTTTTTTTTTGGTACCAGGGATTGAACTCAGGGGCACTGAACCACTGAGCCACATTCCCACCTTATTTTGTGTTTTATGTAGAGACAGGGTCTCACTGAGTTGCTCAGCGTCTTGCCGTTGCTGAGGCTGACTTTGAACTCGTGATTCTCCTGTCTCAGCCTCCCAAAGTGCTGGGATTAAAGTGTGCGCCACTGCGCCCGGCTAGGAGTACTGCAATTTCGAGGCCAACATCAACAACTTAAGCAAGGCCTTAAGCAACTTAGTGAGATCCTATCTCAAAATGAAAAACAGAAGAAAGGGCTAGAGATGTAGCTCAGTGGTAAAGTGCCTCTGGGTTCAATCCCCAGGACCAAAAAATCAACAAAAAACTTTCAAGTGAGAAATTCTCCTGGCACTAACATTTTCCATACTTTCCCAGACAACATAGACTATATGCTGATTAATATAAAATACAGTTGTCTCTTCCTCCAAAGATGACCCACATTCTCCCCTGAATGTGTATTCCTAGATTTACCCACAAGGCATCTTTTTAAATACTGGCCCCATTCTCACTTAAATGTGTATCTACTTCCTAAATAAATCTGTATTAAAAAAATAACAATTTAACTAAAATATAATTAGGAAGCATTTGCTTCCAAATATTTAAAGACAGATTCCAAAAAGAAACATGAATAATCATAGAGATTATTCACTGTTTAGTTTTGTTTCATTTCATTGTTCCACATGTGTGTGTGTGTGTGTGGTTTTTTTTGGTACTAGGGATTGAACTCAGGGGCACTCGACCACTGAGCCACATCCCCAGCCCTATTTTGTGTTTTATGTAGAGACAGGGTCTCACTGAGTTGCTTAGCGCCTCACCATTGCTGAGGCTGGCTTTGAACTTGCGATTCTCTGGTCTCAGCCTCCCAAAGTGCTGGGATTACAGGCGTGCGGCACTGCACCCAGCTCCGCTTGTATATTTAAACCATCAGGAACTAGCTGAAGCTCTACTTCAATGTTTTACAAAGGATCACCTACCTCCCAGACTAGTACACATTTGTTGGTTTTCTTCACAGCTTCCTCATCAGATTCTTCATCATCTGGAAAAGACAAGGTAACTAAATCTTATTCTAGACTTAAGATAAAAGACCACAGATTTAGATTCTAAACAAATAATATTCAAGTCTACACATGTTCTCTTAAGTTATTACCATCTTTTTCCATGCGCTGAAACCATGTTTTGTTTTCTGTTAATTTTTATTGCCCCACATTAGAATGGAAGCTCCAAGAATGAAGGGACTTAATTCAACAAACACATACTGAGGACCTACTATGTGTTAAAAGCTGTACCAGACAATAAGAATAAGGAAATAAAAGATAAGCAATCAACAATAAAAAGTTGTCCTAGGCACTCTCGGAAGCAGGCTTTAGATGTCAATATGATAAGAGTATTCTCAAGGACTTGTTAGCCTAATGGAGGACAGGCATGCAGATACATCAAATGAAACTATCTTACGAATACTTGCTAAAGAGAATATAGATTATGGAGCAAAAGTATACTTCAAATATTTTAAGGAGAAAAAGTATAGGACTACCACACTTAGGTGAAGTTAAGAGAAGTAGAGTTAGCAGTCAGGCTCAGTGATGGGTGTGTTTAGTCCTCAGCTACTCAAAAGGATGAGGCAGGAGGACTGCTCAGGCCAAGAGTTCAAGACCAGAACATACCAAGACCCCCATGTCACTCTCTGCAAATGTCAAACAATGGTCTAGGTCTTCAAAGAAGGAAAGAATGAATATTTCTGGTGGAAAGATACTGGGCATTGAACCCAGGGATGGTTAACCACTGAGCCACATCCCCAGCCCTTTTATTTTTTATTTTGAGACAAGGTCTCACTAAGTTGTTTAGGGACTTGCTAAGTTGATGAGGCTAACCTAGAACTTGTGCTTCTCTTGCCTCAGCCTCCTGAGTTGCTGGGATTACAGGCTTATACCATCATGCCCAGTGGGAAGAATGAATGCTGACATAAGTATAATGACTAGGAGAATGTGTGTGTATGTGTATGAATACTAAAGTTAGGCAAAAGAATGAAAACTATTTTTTCATTTTTTGATACTGGAGATTTAACTCAGCTACATCTTAGTCCTTATCACTTTTTAATTTTGCTGAAGATGGCCTCAAACTTGTGATCCTCTGGGCTCAGCCTCTCAAGTTGCTGGATTATAGGCATGTGCCACCACAGCATGATTTTCTTTCTTTTTCTTGCAGTGCTGGGGACTGAACCCAGGGCCTTGCACATGCTAGGCAAGTGCTCTAACCTAGAGCTATACTTGTGCCATGAAAAATTATCTTTTCTTGATTAAAGCAAAGAATTTTTTAAAATATTTTTTTCATCTTTTTTTTTAATTTTTATGTGGTGCTGAGGATCGAACTCAGTGACTCATGCATGTGAGGCAAGCGCTCTACCACTGAGCCACAGCCCCAGCCCCTTAAATATTTTTTTAGTTGTAAAGGGACTTTATTTATATGCGGTGCTGAGAATCAAACCCTGTGCCATGCTAGGGAAGCACTCTACCACAATAAGCCACAACCCCAGCCCAAAGCAAAAAGCTTTTAATGATTAGAAAATCTTTTTTGCCTTCATTCCTTAAAAAAGTAAACTCATTTTGGGCTGAAGTTGTGGCTCAGTGGTAGAGTGCTTGCCTAGCATGTGTGAGGCACTGGGTTCAATTCTCAGCACCACATAAGAGAAAGCAATAAAATAAAGATATTGCGTCCATCTAAAACTAAAAATAAATTAACAAAGAATGATAGAATAGGGGCTGGGATTGTGGCTCAGCGGTAGAGCGCTTGCCTCGCATGCATAAGGCACTGGGTTCGATCCTCAGCACCACATACAAAATACATAAATAAATAAATAAAAGTTTTTAAAAAAAAGATACGTATCTTTAAAAAAAAAAAAAAGAACGATAGAATACATATACTGCACTTATGAATGTACAACTTGCTGAATTATCATAAACTAAATACATTCATGTAACCAGTATGCAGATTCTCGACAGACAGGGAAACCATCAATAATAGAAAAGCTTTAAAGGACAGGCAGAAAAATAATGTTAATACTCATGCATATAACCATGTAACAAATATTGAATCATTTCTAGCAGGCTAACAGTCTGAATGGATCTTTCTGAAGTTCCTGAATGCTATACACTGTCAGCAGGAGTTTCTCAGGAAAGGAGTAAGATGAATGGACAGATGCACCATCCCTACCTCCCATAGATCACAGCACCCCCAATTTATCCCCTCTAACCCCCATTCACCATCTCCCTTTGTGTTAGATGTCTGTTCATCCCACTTTATCCGATGCAGCATAAGACGCTTAAACTTCTTCTGGGCCTTGGGGCCTGGAAACAGAGAAGGAGAATTTTGCCAGAGCCATAGAAAATAATGGGATAGAAAGAACCTCTGAGCTCATTAATATTCAGACATTAATGTGGTAGTTGAAGTAATCCCAGGAACCACATCTGTGGCAGTCTACTCCAACAAACACAGAAAATGTATCCCAGTATATTATATCCAGGTACGGTTCTATAGTACCTTATTTACTCCCTTTTCCCCACAAAGCTCATCAATCTAGGCTTAGGGTTGTCTGGGGACAGTCTCTCTCAATTTTTTTCAGACTCACCCCCTTCCACTACTACCACGTTGACATCCTTGTGCAGTACCACCACCCCTGTCAGGTACAGTTGCCCAGCATTGGCCTCAATCTTGAACTTCTTGGCTGGGTTGCTCAAATTTCGAACTCTGGAGGAGGGAAAGCTTAGTTATGTCTTCAATTTTAGCAACAGTAGCTACTTGAATGGAATGGCAAACAAACAGATGAATCCAAAATGGTTTTCTCTCTAAAAACAAAGATCTCTGGAACAAATACATTTTCCATTTTCTTATATTTCTGCAAAGTGTAGCACTGTACAATTTACTACAAAGAACAAATAATCAAAATTCACTCCATAATGAGGTCTCGAGAGGTACATATCATCATCCAAAAATATTTATAAACTCGTGGTTGATGGTTTAAAGATCTACAAATTCTTCTTCTGCTGCTGCTTCTTTTCTTTTTTTGGTATCAAGGAATTGAACACAGAGGTGCTTAACCACTGAGCCACATCCCCATCCCTTTTTTATATTTTATTTAGAGACAGGGTCTCACTAAGTTGCTTGGGGCCTCGCTAAGTTGCTGAAACTAGTTTTGAACTCATAATCCTTCTGCCTCAGCCACCCAAGCCACTGGGATTATAGATGTGCGCCACCACACCTGGTGACAAATTCTTTCGTAGATGCCTAAAATGTAGTCACTATGTAAGCATAAAAACTTTCTAGAGGGCAGGTGAAACTGTTAGTAACAAATACCTATAAAGAGTAGTCCTTTAAAAAAGGAAAAAAAGCCGGGCGCGGTGGCTCACGCTTGTAATCCCAGCACTTAGGGAGGCTGAGACAGGAGAATCGCGAGTTCAAAGCCAGCCTCAGCAACAGCCAGGCGCTAAGCAACTCAGTGAGACCCTGTCTCTACATAAAACACAAAATAGGGCTGAGGATGTGGCTCAGTGGTCGAGTGCCCCTGAGTTCAATCCCCAGTACCAA
>CM053400.1:96083727-96132282 GCA_028644305.1 Xerus rutilus | reverse complement strand
AGCCGGGCGCGGTGGCTCACGCCTGTAATCCCAGCACTTAGGGAGGCTGAGACAGGAGGATCGCGAGTTCAAAGCCAGCCTCAGCAACAGCGAGGTGCTAAGTGACTCAGTGAGACCCTGTCTCTACATAAAAAAAACACAAAATAGGGCTGGGGATGTGGCTCAGTGGTCGAGTGCCCCTGAGTTCAGTCCCTGGTGCCAAAAAAAAAAATATCTAAAAGAAAAAATATATCAAAAAAATAAAACAAAACAAGCCAGGCGCAGTGATACATGCCTGTAATCTTAGCACTTTGGGAGGCTGAGACAGGAGAATCACGAGTTCAAAGACAGCCTCACTAATGGTGAGGTGCTAAGCAACTCAGTGAGACCCTGCTTCTAAATAAAAACACAAAATAGGGCTGAAGATATGGCTCAGTGGTCGGGTACCCTGAGTTCAATCCTCAGTACCCAAATAAATAAAAATAAAACAAAGAAACAGCTGGGGATGTGGCTCAGTGGTAGAGTGCTTGCCTTGCATGTGAAAGGTTCTGGGTTCAATCCCCTGTACTACAAAAAAGAAAATATAAATTTAATTTCTTTGCTATTTTTTGCTCTCATTACAGCATCTAAAAAAAAAAAAGGGCTGGGATTGTAGCTCAGCGGTAGAGCGCTTGCCTCGCATGCGTGAAGCCCTGGGTTCGATCCTCAGCACCACATACAAAGCGATAAAATAAAGACATCGTGTCCATCTACAACTAAAAAAAAAAATTAAAAAAAAAAAAAAAGATCCTATATAAAATAGTGCTCATTCAAAATATTAATATTAACTGAATTATAATGGTAACTACAAGGGTAAATTTTCTTATACTGAATTTTCATTCTAAAAATTAAAGTATTAAGTTTTATGTATATATAATAAATCCATGCAAACACTGAACTACCACCTTAGTGAATTTCAACACTAGTATATTCTTCCAGGAAAATCAGAGTGTTATATAGCCAATAACACTTTAAAATAAGTTAATAAGTTTTAAGTGGCCTCTATCATAAATGTTTTGACCTTTTTTTTTTTTTGAGAATTTAACCTTTATTTTATTCATGTTTATGTGGTGCTAAGGATTGAACCTAGTGCCTTACCCGTGTTAGGCAAGAGCTTTACCACTAAGCTACAACCCTAGCCCCTGATCTGTCTTAATAAGAAAAGATAAATAGATGCAGTGATATAAGCCTATAATCTCAGAGACTTGGGAAGCTGAGGCAAGAAGAGCCCAAATTCAAGGCCAGCCTCAGAAACTTAGCAAGGCCAACAGCGACTCAGCAAGGCCCTGTCTCAAAATAAAAAATTAAAAGAGCTGGGGATGTACCTCTGTCATTAAAGCATCCCTGCGCATTCAATCCCTAATACCAAAAACAAAATAAACAAAAAAGATAGTAGGAATTCAAGGAAAGAACCCATGAATGATTCTGAGAAATAGAAAGCACTCCAAAAGAGATGTTGCCGGGCGTGGTGGCTCGCGCTTGTAATCCCAGCACTTAGGGAGGCAGAGACAGGAGAATTGCGAGTTCAAAGCCAGCCTCAGCAAAGGCGAGGCGCTAAGCAACTCAGTGAGACCCTGTCTCTACATAAAACACAAAATGGGGCTGGGGATGTGGCTCAGTGGTCGAGTGCCCCTGAGTTCAATCCCCAGTACCAAAAAAAAAAAAAAAGAGAGATGTTAAGGTTCCTCTAGAATTAAAGAGACAAATTTGCCACCCTTTTTAATAAGCAGGGCTAAAACATGTACCTTTGGGTTCTGGAGGAGGCATCAGGCCCAGCCTGACTTTCTCTTGTAGTTCCTTCTGTGCTTCCCTCCTTGTTTGCCTCCGAAGTTTCTTCTGTTCCTTCTTGGTAAGATACACTCCCAGAGTAACTGGAGTGTCATTGTCAACTATCAGGCACAGAAATAAGCATACCAAAGCAAGAAGAATATTAGGGTAACTTAGATAAATATCAATCACTTTAAAAGGACATTTAGCTGAATTATTGTTAGTTGTTTATAAGTTGTAATAGGGAATATTATGGCATATTTTAGAAAAGTATTATCATCTTTCATAAATAGTGTTCCAAGTTGTTTTCCTTTAAGCAGTTGAACCCCATCATC
Source organism: Xerus rutilus (assembly GCA_028644305.1). Lineage (NCBI taxonomy): Eukaryota > Metazoa > Chordata > Mammalia > Rodentia > Sciuridae > Xerus > Xerus rutilus. The sequence goes on along the minus strand of CM053400.1, from coordinate 96,130,162 downwards.
AAATGAAATGTAGCAAATATAAAAAATAAAACAATTAAAGCTGTTCTAAGCCAGGCGCAGTGGCTCAAGCCTGTAATCCCAGCACTTAGGGAGGCTGAGACAGGAGAATCGCGAGTTCAAAGCCAGCCTCAGCAATGGCGAGGTGCTAAGCAACTCAGTGAGACCCTGTCTCTACATAAAACACAAAATAGGGCTGGGGATGTGGCTCAGTGGTCGAGTGCCCCTGAGTTCAATCCCCAGTACCAAAAAAAAGAAAAAAAAAAGCTGTTCTACTTCCTCTTGGTGAGGATTTGGGGTAGGTGAAAGGTATCTAGAATTCCATTTAGATCCCACCTCCTCCACCTCAATGTTTCCATTGAATGTGATTTGAAACCACTGGCTGACATGGTAAAATTTGTAATTTTAGAGTCGCAGGATATGGAAAAAGTCCTCTGGATTTGTGAAACAAGTTTACTCAATAATTTAAAACAAAAACTAGTTGGGCATAGTAGCACATTTATGATCCCAACAACTAGGGAGGTTGAGGCAGAAGGACTGCAAACTCAATGCCAGCCTGGGCAACTTAAGAGATACCCTATCTCTTAAAAAACAAACAAACAAACAAACAACCAAAGAGATGGTAATGTTGTGGAGGCTGGCTTTGAACTTGTGATCCTCTTGTCTCAGCCTCCCAAAGTGGTGGGATCACAGGTGTACGCCACTGCACCTGGCTAGATAGCAATGTATTTCAGGGGTAAAATATCCCTGGAATCTATCCCCAGTACCAAAACAAAACCAAACCCACATTCTTCTAATGATTCACACTAATTAAAGTAAGTAGAATCTAGTAAAATAAAAATAAATAATTGTATTACAAGTAGAAGGCCACTAAGCTGAAAATACCAACTCTACCATGCTTCAAAATCCAAAACTTTTTAAGCATCATCAGCACCAATAAAGTCTACAAATACTTCAAAATCTGAAAAACTCTAAAATATGAAACACTCTGGTCCCAAGCATTTCAGATAAGGGATATTCCAACTATATCTCAAGGTCAATTTATTTTTCTTATTGGAGATAGTGTCAAGTGAAATTTACCAATTAGGATATTCCTTTGGTTCATCTCAAGTCTGTTGAGAGTGTTAAAATTGTTTATGATCCATATAACTTGAAAAAAAGCACATCAGTCAAGATCTCTAGACATAAAAGGAAATTTCCAATGTACTTAGTGATTTACCCAAGGCATTCAGCTAGGTAAAAACATAAAAATGAGCTGGACGCAGTGGCTCACGTTTGTAATCTCAGCACTTTGGGAGGCTGAGACTGGAGAATCGTGAGTTCAAAGCCAGCTTCCGCAGTAGCGAGGCGCTAAGCAACTCCGTGAGACCCCTTCTCTACATAAAACACAAAACAGGGCTGGGGATGTGGCTCAGTGGTTGAGTACCCCTGAATTCAATCCCTTGTACCAAAAAAAAAAAAAAAAAAAAACACACAAAAATGCAGCCACAACTAAAACCTCTCTTTTGACTGAGTCAATAAATTTTTGCTACCAAAAAAAAAAAGTAAAGAAAAAAGTGGGGAAAGATAAAGAATGAGCCAGGCACAGTGGTACACTCCCATAATCCCAGTGACTCAGGAGGCTAAGGCAGTAGGATTACAAGTTTGAGGCTAGTCTCAGCAATGGAGTGAGACCCTCAGTAACTTAGGGAGACTCTGTCTCAAAATTAAAAATAAATAGGACTGGAGATGTACCTCAGTGGTCAAGTGCCCTTGGGTTGAATCCCTACTATGGGGAGGGGAGGGAACAACAGAGAATAGGAGAAAAAAGATTGAAGACAAAGATCAAAGATGATCAGGAAGGAATAAAATGGTAGTGTACAAGACTGGAGTTGGAGTTAACACAATGGCAAAACTCCAACTTGTAATATACATCAGTGAAGCCATCTCCAGATTGTGCCTCAGTGTTCTACAGCTACATGTCTAATATGGTAGCTACTAGTCACCTCTACTATTTAATTAAAATTAAATAAAATAAAAAACCAAGGTACTCAGCTGCACTAGTGCAATTCAATTTTCAAGGCACGGTGGCACATGCCTATAATCCCAGTGGCTCAGGGAGGCTAAAGCAGGAGGATTGGGAGTTCAAAGACAGCCTCAGCAATTTAGCGAGGCCCTAAGCAACTCAGCAAGACTCTGTCTCTAAATAATATATAAAAAAGGGTTGGGGATGTGGCTCAGTGGTTAAGTACCCCTGGGTTCAATACTCTTAACAAAAAAAAAAAAATCACACGTGTATAGTGACTACTATATCAAATGGCACACATGCAGAACATGTCCATCACTGCATAGAATTCTACTGGACAATGCCTTGGTTCAGTAATCTATTCATTACCTGGAGGATTGAGCTGGGCTGGATGTTCAACGAGATTTGTGATTCCAAAATAATCTTCTCTCTTCGGATTTTCCTCTGTACTAAAATTGGAGGAAAAAAAGAAAACAGGATATGTGGGTAGAGAGGATGCCAAAAGAGGGACTCTCAGAGACACAATGAAAAATTTCATTTTCTATTATGTATTCTAGTGCTTTTTAACATTACATATCTAAAATATGTAATCAGATTATACATAATTTTCAGTATGAGAAACCCGAGTCCCAGTAAGGCTAGATGTTCTCTCTGAACCAGTCATTCTCAATCTTTTTGTAGCCTAACACCCCTAATAGTACCACATTCTCTCATTAGTAACAATAAATACCTGAAATGGTGGTTGACAAAGAAAGGGTAGGAAAAGGCCAAAATACAGTCAGTTTCTTAAAGTCATATATCAAAATGATGGAATAAAGTTGTCCAACTCCATTAATAAAATTTTACTTATCGTTAACTCTACCATCAACTAAGAATCATTGTGTTCTACAACTGGATCTTTCTTTCTTTTCTTTTTTTTAAAATTATTTTTACTTGTGGATCGACACAATACCTTTATTTCATTTATTTATTTTTATGTGGTGCTGAGGCTCAAATCCAGTGCCTCACATGTGCTAGGCAAGTGCTCTGCCACTGAGCTACAACCCCAGCCCTACGATTGGATCTTTAAGAAATGCACTAACATCCAGGCACTGTGGCACATGCTTATAATTCCGGTGGCTTCAGAGGCTGAGGCAGGAGGGTAGCAAATTCAAAGCTAGCTTCAACAACTTAGCAAGGCCCTAAGCAACTTTTATTTGAGACCCTGTCTCAAAATAAAAACTAAGAAGGAGCCGGGCATGGTGGCACAAGCCTGTAATCCCAGCACTTCGGGAAGCTGCGACAGGACGATCGCTAGTTTAAAGCCAGTCTCAGCAATGGAGAGGCGCTAATAAGCAACTTAGGGAGACCCTGCCTCTACATAAAACACAAAATAGGGCTGGGGATGTGGCTCAGTGGTGGTCGAGTGCCTGTAAGTTTAATCTCCAGTACCAAAAAAAAAAAAACTAAGAAGGGTTGGGGATGTGACTCAGTATTTGAGGGGCCCTAGGCTCATTCCCTAGGACCAAAAATAATTTTAAAAATAAAGTAAAAATGTAATACCAGCCAGGCATGGTGGCGCACACCTGTAATCCCAGTGGCTTGGGAGGCTGAGATAGGAAGATTGCAAGTTCAAAGCCACTCAGCAACTTAGCAAGGCCCTGAGCAACTTAGACCCTGTCTAAAAATAAAACAAATAAAATAAAGAGTTGAGGATATGGCTCATTAGTTAAATACCCTAGGTTCACTCTCTGGTCCAAAAAAAAGAAAGAAAGAGAGAAAGAGAGAGAGAGAGAGAGAGAGAGAGAGAAATGTAATACTTAGAATATGTAGTTAAAAAAATGTATTTAAAGCTGGGTGCGGTGGCACACACCTGTAATCCCAGCACTTCGGGAGGCTAAAACAAGAGAATCGCGAGTTCAAAGCCAGCCTCAGCAACCACGAGGGGCTAAGCAACTCAGTGAGACTCTGTCTCTAAATAAAACACAAAATAGGGTTGGGGAGAGCTGGGATCGTGGCTCAGTGGTAGAGCGCTTGCCTAGCATGTGCAAGACACTGCATTCAATTCTCAGCACCACATATAAATAAAGGTCTAGCCGGGCGCCATGGCGCATGCCTGTAATCCCAGCACTTTGGGAAGCTGAGACTGGAGAATCGTGAGTTCAAAGCCAGCCTCAGCAACAGCAAGGTGCTAAGCAACTCAGTGAGACCCCGTCTCTAAATAAGACATAAAATAGGGCTGGGCATGTTGCTCAGTGGTACAGTACTCCTGAGTTCAATCTCCAGCAACAGAAAAGAAAGGTCTACTGACAACTGAAAAAAAAAAGGACTGAGTATGTGGCTCAGTGGTCAAGTACCCCTGAGTTCAATTCCAGGTATCCAAAACAAAACAAAACTATATAGCCTTATTAAAAGGTACTATTTAACAAACTCACAGGTCGAAGCCGTTGGGGATGATGTAAGAGTCCCACCACTCAATTTCAGGAATATCACCTTCCTTTAGCTCTTTCTTAGGAGCAATGAGGGCAAGCCTAGTAGAAGTATGGATGCCTGTTTTTCGAGCAGCCTGTGAAATTTCTGCCTGCAGCTTCTCCAATTGAGCCTAAAGACAAAATAAACCAAGACAGGAAGATAAACTGGAGCCAAAGAGAAGGAGCAGAATCTCACATTTTAAACCACCCCTTGTTACCTCTTTACATCTAACACATTGGATTCATAACATCTGAAAGAAAAAAGGAGCTGTTCTGCTTTATCCTTTAATACACTTAAATACATCAATACATCTCACCTCCATCTCATAGTGTAGGCCTCCAGCAGATATGCAGAAATGGGATTTTATGAAAACCTCACTTTGAGAACACAAAAAAGGAAAGGCAAAACTAATTGAAAATATGTTCCATTCAACTCTCTAGGTGTGTAGATTATCTGTAGTAAATTTTAACACCAGGCTAGTTTCCTCAGTCACACAGAGACCTTGGAATTGCTTCCCTATACTGGCAGTTGCATGTGAAAATTTTCAGACTCAATATATTTCCATCTATGTAGAAAGTAATTAGAAAGAGCAATCAGCTAAAAATCAAGTATTCCAGGAATATGGTAATTAAAAAGTTACTTATTGCTTCAAATTACCTATTTGTTCAATTCCCCATAATAAAAGAACTTATTTTCTTTTATGTCAGCTTCCTATTTCTAAAGTCTGTTATACTCTAAGTTAGATACCTTTGTCCGTAATCGTTGCGCAATCTTCTCAAATTTGCCCTTATCGTGAAATTTAAAGGTGCGTCTTTGGCGTTGGGAAGGGGCAATTGAAACTCGAGGATCAAAAAAAGTATTGGACTCCATGTCTTCTGATGGCTTTTCTTTTAGCTGTTGCTTGAACTGTTCCCTCTTCACTGCACGAATATTGGCCTTAAGGGTAGGCATGCGGTGTGTCAGCTCAATCTCCTTGCCTGTTGCATCTACAGTGCGACCTTGCTCATCTAGGATCAGTGGTGTAGGTTTAGTTTGATCTTTTAACTCTACCTTCCTGAAAAACAGCCCACAAAGAAATAGAGCTTATGTGGAATATTAAGGTAAACAAAATAAAACAAAGCAAACCCCAACAAGAACAACTAGGTAAAATAATTCTAGGAACACAATCCTATCAGGGAATAATAAACTCTGGGTTAAAAACATCAAACTGGGGGCTAGGATTGTGGCTCAGTGGTAGAGTGCTTGCCTTGCATGCATGAGGCCCTGGGTTCGATCCTCAGCACCACATAAAAAGTAAATAAATAAACTATAACTACTAAGGAAGCTGAGGCAAAAGGACTGCAAGTTCAAGACCAATTGGGGCAACTAAGTGAGATGCTGTCCCAAAACAAAAAATAAAAGGGGTTGAGTGAATGCTCAGCAATAGAGCTCTTGACTAGTAAATGCAAAGCCCTGGGTCTGATCCCTAGCACCAAGAAAAGGAAAAGAAAAATTAAAAACATCAAACTGGAGCTGATATTGATATAGCTCAGTGGTAGAACACTTGCCATACAAGTCCCTGGGTTTGACCACCAGCAATGCAAAAACAAACAAACAAACAAAGTAAACATGTTAACAAAACAAAACAACACACACATACACATCAAACTGGCCATTTGGATTTAGGGTATAAATTAATTTAATTTACAAATTATACTGAGAAGAATTTATAATCCTACCTTTCTTTATTCCTGAAATTGTTCTTTTTGCTTGTGCATGCTAGGCAAACACTCTACCACTAAGCTATATTCTCAGTTCTTACTCCTAAAATTCTTCAATCAGTCATGGGATGTCATACCAATTAGAAATGCTAAAACTAAAGTATAAGCCGGGCGCAGTGGTGCACGCCTATTATCCCAGCACTTAGGGAGGCTGAGACCGGAGAATCACGAGTTCAAAGCCAACCTCAGCAACAACAGTGAGGCTCTAAGCAACTCAGTGAGACCCTGTCTCTAAATAAAACACAAAGTAGGGCTAGGGATGTGGCTCAGTGATCAAGTGTCACTGAGTTCAATCCCTTGTGCCAAAAAAAACCCCAAAAACTAAAGTATAAAATCTTTTTCTTTCTCTTTTTTTTTTTTTTAGTAGCAGGGATTAAACACAGCGGTGCTTAACCACCAAGCCACATACCCAGCCTCTTTTTGTATTTTATTTAGAAACAGACAGGACCACAAGTTCAAGAATAGCCTCAGCAATTTAGCGAAGCCCTAAGCAACTTAGCTAGACACTGTCAAAATAAAACATAAAAAGGGCTGGAGATGTAGCTCACTGGCCCTGGGTATACTCCCTGGTATAAAAAAAGTAAAATAAAATGTGCTGTGGTAGAGCACCCCTGTGTTCAATCCCCAGTATGGGAGGGGGCGGGGGGGTGGTGAAACTAAGAAAATTGTTTTAGGTTCTTTGGAAAAATACTCAATGATATTCAGAAGTATTTATTTCTTCTCAAACTTAAGAAATGACAAGAGATTTTATGAAATATATACTCACGGGGGAGCAATGCCCATGGCATGGAGATTAGCCAGGCCCACCATGTTAGCATTGCCAATGAGACCTGGCTTCAGTGCCAGCTGGGCTTGGATTCGGGCTTGTAGCTCAGCTGCTTTCCTTGCCTTCTCAATGGCATCATTCATGAAAGTAGCAGCCTGAGAGGGCTGAATGGTGTTGCCAATTGGCAGACGTTCTGGTTGGGAAGAAGAAGGAGTCTTTGGCTGTGAGATAGAGAAAAAATAAGGGAAACTGAGATAGGCAGAAAGACACACATACACACACCTTGCTAGATTATGGCAGATGACCGTGAGGTGGAACCTTTTGGATTTTCATTTGAATGGATGGCAAGAAATGCTGTAATAAAGATTATTCTTTTCAGAGTAATTTGGGCATAATACCTGAGGTGTAGGGGGGCTAATGAAGCTCAGCTGTTTTTTCCTCTCCTCAATTTGTCGCGTTGCTGCCTCCATCATCTGTTTGATCTGCTCTCCAGAGAAGGAAAAATTGAAAAAGTATTAATTTTTGTTTTATTTTTCCCATATAAGTTCCTATACCCAAAAAGCATTCAGATCTAGAAACCTAAGTTTCTGAATGATTCTACCATATTCTGCCTATACCATAGACTAGAAAACATATTTATTTTTAATTTATTTATTTTTGGTACCAGGGATTGAACCCATGGGTGCTTAACCACTGAGCCATATACCCAGCCCTTTTTATATTTTATTGTGAAACAGGGTCTAGTAAGTTGATCAGGGCCCCGTTGAGACTGGCTTTCAACTTGAAATCTCCTGCCTCAGCCTCCTGAGTTGCTGGGATTACGTGCTTTCCACCATCCCCAACTAGACTAGAAAATTTAATAAAGACAAACCTAGAGAGGTAAGCACTACAATTTTCAACCTTTCTTCCTAGGGCAGAACTGGCATGTTACATAGCTTAGTGATTAAGGCTCAAACAAACTTAATTTTAACTCTGTCAATTACTGCCTATGTTATCTTGGACAAGGTACTTAACTTCTAAACCTCCCAAGTATCAAAAAGGGGGAAAAATAGTATTAACCTTACAAGGTGTTATGAACACATAAACAATGCATACAAATATCCTAATAAAACACATACAAATTATTACATTTCAATTTTTTAAAAAATCCTTGAATTCCAAATTCAGGTAACTATAGATGGTGTAAAGATTTGCTCTTTAGCCTCCATAAACTCCTTATCCTGTCCTAAAGAGCTCCAAAATGATAAGCCTTGAGGATAGAGTCAAATAACTCCTCTCTGATTTTCCACAAAAGGCCTTCTTTCACGTTGCTTCATGATATTCCCCTTTCAAAGCCCTCCAATATGGGGGCTAACCCCAAGAGCACTGTACCCCCAAGCTATATCCCCAGCTTTTTTATTTTCATTTTTTTAAATTTTAAAATAGAAAGGCTGGGGACATACTCAGCTGGTAGAGTGCTTGCCTATCATGCACAGGTCCTGGGTTCAATCCCCTGCACCACCAAAAAAAAAAAAATTGAAACAGTATCTTGTAAAGTTGCTGAGGGTCAGCTCAAACTTGCGATTCCCCTGCTTTAGCCTCCAGAGTTGCTGGGATTACAGGCCTGTGCCACCGCACCTGGCTGCTCCAAGATATAATTTTTTAAATTAGTTTTCAACACTTTTGTGAGTAGGTGATATATTCACACAGTTCATACTTTAAAAAATTACATACGGGGGCTGGGATTGTGGCTCAGTGGTAGAGCACTTGCCTTGCATGCATGAGGCACTGGGTTCGATCCTCAGCTCCACGTAAAAATAAATAAATAAAATTTAAAAAAATACATATGGGGGGCTGGGGTCATGGCTCACTGGTAGAGCGCTTGCCTAGCATGTGTGAGGCACTGGGTTCGATTCTCAGCACCACATATAAATAAATAAAGATCCATCAACAACTAATAAAAAAAATTAAAAAAAAAATACATATGGGTACTGAATTCTTCCAACATTGTAATCCCAGAGACTTGAGAGGATGAAGCAAGGCCTTCAAGTTTCAGGACAGCCTCAGCAACTTTGCAAGACTGTGGTACACACTTGTAATCCCAGTGACTCAGGAGGCTGAGGCAGGAGGATCACAAGTTCAAGACTAGCCTCAGCAACTTAGTAAGGCCCTAAGCAACTTAGCAAGACCCTGTCTCAAAATAAAAAAAAAAAGGACAGGTGATGTGGCTCTGTGTTTAAGCATCACTGGGCATAATCTCCAGTATAAAAACTGTTAACAGTACCCATTTTAAAAATACACATGCTTTTTACTGAAAAAAATACTAAATCAACTTAATTTTTTGGATTATATTTTATTTGTATATTTTAAAATTATTCTCCTCTGCTATCTAGCTAAATTCCAATCATTTAATTTTCCCAATGACTTGATAAGGCAGATAAATGGGCAAGAAAAATATGCAATACACTTTGATACATAGTAGGTGCTCAGCAAATACAATTTCAATAATCCTTAATTAGAATACTCTGGGTTAAACCAAGAAATGCTAAAATACAAAGCAGGAGATAAAACTTCCCCAAATGCTAAACACCAATTCAAATTAAGATCAACTCATTCAATCACTTTGCTTCTAGTCCCCAATAACTAACCTGGAGTTTAGTTAGCATTCCAGGGCTCTCTGAAGGAGGCCCAGGGATCACCTCTGGCTCCTCTTCTACCTCCTCAAAGCGGGGTATTCGTCGCTTCTTTACTCCTGATGATTCCTTGGAGATCTCAGAATCATCACCAAACACCTCCTAAAGGAACCCAAGATGAAAAAAGAACTGTATCCCTTCCCATCAGAAGAAAAGAATCATCCTAGCCCCTACTAGCACTTTTGGCTTTTCCCAGGGGAATATGACGCAACCTTGCAAATAACTACTTGCCAGAAGCAGGGTCTTCTAGACTCTCCACCAAGTGGATCATTTCACCCAACTTCATCATTCTCCTACTTCAGCCAAGCAAATTTCATCCCCATGTTCCCATCTCAAGGCCTTTGCAATGCTACTGCCCACATTTGTAAGGTTCTCCTTCAACTTTTCTACAACCCCTGTTCCAAATCCTGCCTAAAACTCACCTCCTTCAGGAAGTTTTCCTCATTATAACCTTATCCCACTCTGATCAAACTTTTGTTTCACATTCTCTTAGCATTTAAGAGCTTGGTTCATATTAGGTTAAATTACATTGCTAATATTCTGTTTGCCAAGTGTTAGGTCTTTCAATGGTACTACTTTCTCCCAAGTAGAGTCTAAGCTCTTCTAGAAGAGGAACTTTTTCTTTCTCTTTCAGTATTCCCCAATAACACTTTGTTCTCATCAAGCAATGGGAACTTAAATATGTTGACTAATTTGCAAGGTGAATTTAACAGGACCAAGAGTGGCCAACTGGAAGGGACAATGGGAAAAAGCAAATGTACACACCGGTGGTAGGCTTTGGGTGACATCCCCTCTTCACTAGGAGGGCTCGTGTTTTGCAAGGACATATCCTCAGCCAGGGGCGAGCGCTTCCTGGAACTCCTACAGTTCAAGAAAAAGGACTCTCCCATAATATATTGTGTGGAGTGGGGACTTGAATGGACCAAAAATGGGACCCATATCCCATGGCTATCTAGCCACCTCCTTTGAGAAACCAATTTTATTCATCCCACCCCATGGACTCACTTCATAGTATGGCCTTAGCACTTACACAGTGGCATGCCCTATCATAATATAATCTTTACTGCAAAGCTCTATGTATATCGTAGATTAATCATTTCCCCTTAAACATAACAGTCTGAAATTCTATGACTGACCCTAAAATTTCCGTAAAACTACTATTCATATTTATAATCTGTGACTGTATTTTACTGTACCCCCCACTCTTTTTAAATTGCAGCTTTTTTTGTTTTATGTCAAGAAACTCTCTCATTCCTCTGATTGCCCTACAATGCTTTAAAACAAAAGGCACAAGACTTTCTTTTTTTTTGGTTCCAAGACTGGCCAAGCAGACACTGCTTATCAACTCTTTGTATCTCAGGAAAAGCAAATGGGATAGTGAAAGTATTAGAAGCACTTTGGAAGGTATGACAGGAGTCACATAAATATTTTTTTTTCCTCAAAGAGAAACAGACAGAGGGAAATGAAATAGAGATATTGGCTACCCGAGGAAAATGTGATAGAGATCAGCTACCTAACACTGATAATATTGAAAAACAAGACCATGACAAATCAGCAACTACAGAATAAAACATGTAGTAGGAAATGGAATATTGCTGGCCCCTATTAGTACCCCATTCACGGGGCCAGATGACCTGCATATACTATATAACAAATGGTAAACACTCAAGAACATAACAAATAATAGCTATTTTTAGGTATACTATATACAAACACATTGCAGAGAAACCTTGATAAAGAAGCAACATGAGGTCTATAGCTTAGATAGCAGTGGAGTCACATTCTAAAGCAACTTATTAGACTTCAAATAAATCAAAGATATAAAACCTTAGAGCAATCAATTTACAGGTAGTAGTAAAGCAGGGGACGGAGGAGGGGGTGTACAAGATGGACCTGAGGAAACATGAGCACCAAAATTCCTAACTGCACATGAAAAAGGACAAAGCTATCAATTATTTCTTTGGAACAATTCAAATGAACTTATGCAGTTCGTCATCACAAGATAGTGACAAAAATTCACCTCCTCTAGTCTAAAGACCTCTCTTGAACACTAAGTATTCTAATAGTGGATATCAATGTGTGACCCAAGTAAGTTCAGTAACTTTGTCATCATTCAAAGCACTCCTGAGCTCATTAGATAGTGAACTGTAACCTACCTTTAGCTCTCGTTTTCTGCTCCTGTCACTGCTAGATTTAGAATGCCTAGAGCTTCGGCCTTCCTCCACAGCTTCAAACAGTTTGTCCACAAACCGAAGAGTAGAATCATCGAGAAAAGGTTTCAGATGGTCTGACAGAAAAAAAGAAATGACAAGATTGAAAAGGTAAGAGTATATAATCTAATACTAAGCAAATAACATAAAAGCACTGGATTTTTTTTTTTTTTTTTTTTTGAGAAGGTTTCTCAGGGTTCTCACTAAGTTGCCCAGACCAGTCTCAAACTCCTGGGTTCAACAAATTCTTCCACCTCAGCCTTTCAAGGGACTGGGAACACAGCATGCACTACTGCACCACGTTAATATTCTTTTTTGTATATCTATGTATTCATTTATTCATTTTTTGCAGTACTGGATATTGAACCCTGGGGCACTCTACCACTCAGCTACATCCTCATCTCCTTTTTCTTTTTTACTTTGAGAAAAGGGCTCACTAAATTGCCCATGCTGGACTTAAATTTGCAATCTTCCTACCTCAGCCTCCCAAGTAGCACTAGAATTTTATTCAAGGTAGGGAGGAAGGGTTTGGGGTTTTTTGTTTGTTTGTTTGTTTATTGTTTGGATTGAACCTAGGAGCCCTTAACCACTGAGCCACATCCCCAGCCCTTTTTTTTTTCTCTTTGAGACAGGGTCTTGCTAGGTTGCTAAGGCTATCTTTGAACTTGTGATCCTCCTGCCTCAGCCTCCTGAGTCACTGGGATCACAGGTGTACATCACCATGCTCATCAGAAGAGAGATAATTTTTAAAGTTCTTTGTAGGATCACTATAAATTCTGTTATATTGAATGATTCTACCATCTAAGGTAAAAATATAGCTACAATTTTCTGGAGTAGGAAGTAGCACAGCCAGAGCAATCTGTTAAAGTTAAGCATCAAAGTTTAAGATGAAACCAGGAGTAGTAGCATCCTTGTAATCCTAGCTACTGAGGCAAAAAGACTGCAAGTTTGAGGCCAGTTTCAGCAAGACCCTGTATTTTAAAAGCCTAGGGATGTAGCTCAGAGATAAAAGCACCCTCAGATTCAATCCTGTTATTCCCCAACAGAAAATTTTCAGATAAATAACTATCCTAACTTTTCCCAAATATTAAGTTGTAGATTACCATTAACAAGTCAATATCCATGACCACTTTTCATGTATTTCATAAAGACTTCCATATATTAGGGGCTGGGACTGTGGCTCAGTGGTAGAGCACTTGGCTCACATGTGTGAGGCACGGGGTTCGATCCTCAGCACAACATAAAAATAAACAAAATAAAGATATTGTGTCCATCTACAACTAAAAAAAAATACTGAAAAAAATAGACTTCCATATATTGAGAATATGAATGTACCTGTCTGGCATATTTCCTAAGTAAATCTAAATTAGGTGACTCGTATACCGGACAAAGGGAATCAGTCTGAGATTCAAGATATGCTCCCCTTCCTCAAAAAAAAAGAAGAAGAGAAAAATTAATTTTAAGTTATTTCCACTATAATGCAAGAGAACAAGCCGGGCGCAATGGTGCATGCCTATAATCCCAGCACTTTGGGAAGCTGGAGACAGGAGAATCTCAAGTTCAAAGCCAGCCTCAGCAACGGCAAGGCACTAAGCAACTTGGTGAGACCCTGTCTCTACATAAAAACACGAAATAGGGCTGGGAATGTGGCTCAGTAGTCGAGTACCCCTGAATTCAATCCCCAGTACCAAAAAAAAAAAAAAAAAAGAGAGAGAGAGAACATAAGATGTGGTCTAACCTTTCTTTCTTTAGATATTCCTAATACAAAGAATTTGAGGGTCATCCATGTTAAGTTAGAAGAGTTAGAAAGGTACATACCAGCTGCCTTCTTCTTGTCCATGCCCTTCCCCACACAGTTCAATGCCGCTGTGACTACTGTGGGTTCTGAAAATCCCAGCACCCTCTTCACTGTCTTCTCTATCCATGGTTTCAGCTCATCTAGCTCCCTCTTAGACAGTGCCATTTTTCAGGAAGACAAACAGCTCAAATGGGACTCAGTACTACACCTAAAAAGAAATCAGGAAAAGAGTTAAATTACAGAATAGGAAAAAACTAAGCAATCCAGGGCAGTGCATAGTATATCAGAAATGTCCCCACCTCCGCCACCTCAATCCCTTAGTAAGTTTCTCCACTTCATTTGAAGGCAAATATTCTAAGAACTATACTTATGTGAAGAACAAAACACAAAGAAATGGGTTCCAAGCCAAGTGCGGTGGCACACATCTGTAATCCTAGCACTTTGGGAGGCTGAGACCGGAGAATCGCAAGTTCAAAGCCAGCCTCAGCAATGGCAAGGCACTAAGCAACTCAGTGAGACCCTGTTTCCATATAAAACACAAAATAGGGCTGGGGATGTGGCTCAGTGGTTAAGTACCCCTGAGTTCAATCCCTAGTACCAAAAAAAAAAGAAAAAGAAAAAGAAATGGGTTCCATTTGATTTTTATCCTTAACTTGGGATCAGTGGATCAATAACATCTACGGAATAAACTCTGGGAACACCTTGTTCGAGAAATGAGTTCTAGCTTCTTTTTTTGATCCTATCATAAAAGGACTGGACAAACATGTAATATTTTTTTTTAATATTTATTTTTTTATTTGTAGGTGGACAGAATATCTTTTTTATTTTTATGTGGTGCTGAGGATCGAACCCAGTGCCTCATGCATGCTAGACGAGCGCGCTACCACTGCACCACAATCCCAGCCCCCTCAAACATGTAATATTAAAACAAGACTAAGAAATCCATCTAGAGGTCAGCTTTTTTATTTCTCCTACTTCCAAACAAGGATTCCTGAACCTAGCCCTGACCTATGGGTTTTCTCTCTTCTAAAGATGCAAACAAGAGAGGATTTATCCTGATCACTCATCCTGTATTAAGTCTCATAATCTTAAGAATGTTCTGTCACATTTCATTATAGTTATTTGTGTCAATAGGAATTCTATAAACAGACAATTCTGTATTATATTTTATAGGGTCTGACAGCTGACTTGAGCATAATCTCTCAGTTCAGAAAAGAACACCCTCATTTTGGAACTCTCCGCCTTTCCATTTTTATCTATTTTTTAGCTCAACAGAGAAAATGATATCATAAAAGACTCTCCACAATAAATCTTTATTATTTAGTACAACTTCATATCAACATTATTCATGTAACATGTATTCATGTAACATTATTCATGTATCATGTAAACATTTGATTTCCTCCCTAAATCTCAATCATCCTCACAGAGAGCTTCCTAATTTTCTTTTTTTTGGCACTGGGGATTGAACTCAGGGGTACTCCACCACCGAGCCACATTCCCAGGCCTATTTTGTGTTTAAGTTAGAGATAGGGTCTCACTGAATTGCTTAGTGCCTTGCTGTTCCTGAGGCTGGCTTTGAACTTTCTCCTGTCTCAGCCTCCCAAAGTGCTGGGATTACAGACGTGCACCACTGCACCCAGCTGAGCTTCCTAATTTCCTGCATTATATGACAGTCTGTAAACTACACTGCCCTCAATTTGCAAGCTAACTTCTTTATAGCACTGTCACTCATCATAGTATGATCCAAGAATCCATCTTTCAAGATGTTTTAAGGCACCTTTTCTTCTAAAAGATACAGTCTGATTTCTGCATTCTTGGCAGGTTTACCTTCTATAAGATATGCTGCCAGTGAATTTAATTTTAGCATATGAACAAAGCAGATTAAAGTCATAAAATTAAGAAAGATTTTTGTGCCTGACAAGTCACTAGTAATTTTACAGTGGCTCTATTATCTCATGATGAGATAGCAGTACTGCCTATCAATTTCTACTTATTAAATTTGCATTGCTCAAAGGAAGCATATATTTGGGAGGCTGAGATAGGAGAATCACGAGTTCAAAGCCAGCCTCAGCAATGGTGAGGCGTGGCGGCGTGGCATTAAGCAACTCAGTGAGATCCTGTCTCTAAATAAAATACAAAAATAGGGCTGAGGATATGGTTCAGTGGTTGAGTGCCCCTGAGTTCAATCTCCAGTACTAAAAAAAAAAAGCACCACAAAGGGTTCAGAAGCACATCCAGGCACCAAAATCATTGAAAAGAAGTCACTGAATTGAAAAGAGTCCCACTCAGTTGGGACACTGAGATTATACACCATTTACAAGCCGTTAGGTAAAGAAATTAGCTCCTTTGAGTCTCAGTTTATTCATCTTAGAAAATGAGGACATCTGCCATATTGACATCATACTTAATTCATCCAATCAACCTTTATTAAGTAATTACTAAGTCAAGCAGTGTACTTACTGGGTACTGAGGATACATACAACAATGAACAAATCACACAAGAATCCTTGCCTTAATGGACCTCTATTCCACTAGAATTGAATCAAGCTAGAAAATATAAGCAATTTGAGAACCCAAGCAATAAATAAAGTACCATTATTATTAAATACTAACAAATGTATTCAACTTAATCTTCCATAAGATGATGTGCAAAATAAACAGTTAATGGACCAAAAAAAGTTTCAAACAGTAAATAGCTTTGTCATTAGTCACAATGTTCAACAATAACTGCATGGTGGTGGGGAGCTGGGGTATAAGAATAAGGCGGGATGATCTCTGAATGGGCAGGTATCAGAATCCGATCTTATGAAGGAATTCTTTACTCTTTTTTAGCTACTACAATTCCAGATTCCCCTTGAAGCCTCATTTTTCTATTTTTACTCTCTTTTCAACTGGCCTTGCATCCCCTCATGTTCCCCCCAAACTCCTTACCTCAGAGCTGTCCCCTTCCCGCCCCCGCCCTTTCCCTCTCAGCAATCTCATTCCAATACCTTCTCCCGCGGAACCGTGTTCTTCTCTCAGCTACCTTCCCGCTGAACTCTCCCGCCTGGGTCCTCCCCCTGGACTAAGTCGCTCAGACCGAGGGTTACGCTCTCTGGGCCCGGGGCTACTACTCACCTCACAAACTTCAGCCCCAGAGACGGAGCCCGAACGTTACACCGGAACCGGAAACCGTCTGACCGCCCTACGGCCTGCCGTCGCTACCTACACGGCCGCCGCCACGCTGCGGTCCCCCAACACGTGACCTGGGAGGGCCGGGCCACCCATTCGCGCAGCCGTAATTACCACTTTACTGAAGCCAGCGCATGCGTGGCGGAATCCACTGCCTTCAATGCACAAATTACCGTCCTTGGGTTCCCCCAGCAAAATCTAATAGCTAGGTTACTCCAAAGTTAACGTCGCCTGAAACAGAAATTGGACTGTGTGCAGTCTTACTCAAGTCAAGAATAAGTATGCAGGGGCTGGGTTTGTGGCTCATCGGTCGAGTGCCCCTGAGTTCAATCCCTAGTACTCCCTTCCTCCAAAAAAGGGGAAGAAGAAGAGTGCGCCGGGCGGGGTGGCACAGGTCTGTAATCCCACCTGCTTTGGAAACTGAGGCAGTGGTGTCACAGTTTGGAAGGAACCTCTGCAGTTTCGCGAGACCCTGTCTCAAAATGTAAGGGGCTAGGGATGTAGCTCAGGAGTAAAGGGCCACCGGGGTTCAATCCCCAGTACCACAAGGAAAAATAAGAAAGGAAGGAAGAGAAGTTAAAAAAAAGAAGGCACGAAAGAATTATGCTTTAACTAGAAGCGGGGCTTCTCCATTCATGCTCAAATTCGACCTTTCTAGTATAAAGTATACCTTAGCGTCCTGATCACCAGCATTAACCATCTCTCCTTAATCTTTTTTCTCATGTAACAGCGGTGCATACCAAGTGTGGTGGTGCACGTGTGACCCCAAGTATGGTGTGGCCCAGGCTGGAGGACAGCCAATTTCGACGCAGCCTAGGCAAGTCAAGGAGACTCTCTGAAAAGCAAACAAAAAGCCAGTGGTGCTAGAGATCACAAAGCATAGTAGCCCTATATATAGTAATAGTACCTTTTATTGTTTCACTCATTCAGAGGAACAAATACTTAGCAACTGCCTACTACCATGTGTCAAGCACCCTTTGAGAATGAATAGTGCTTAGCAATTAAGAGCACAGTCTTTAAAGTCAAATTGCCCTAAAGTGAGATCTCATCTCACACGAGTCAGGAAGGCAGCTGTCAAGAATACGAACAGCCGGGCACAGTGGCGCAAGCCTGTAATCCCAGCACTTAGGGAGGCTGAGACAGAAGAATTGCGAGTTCAAAGCCAGCCTCAGCAATGGCGAGGCACTAAGCAATTCAGTGAGACCCTGTCTCTACATATAACACAAAATGGGGCTGAGGATGTGGCTCAGTGGTCGAGTTCCCCAGAGTTCAATCCCCAGTAACAAAAATAAAAGAATACACACACTAGGGGCTGGGATTGTAGCTCAGTGCTAGAGTATTTGCCTGGCACGTGTGAGGCATTGGGTTCGATCCTCAGCACCACATTAAACAATGGACAAATAAAATAAAGGTATGGGATTCATCTACAACTAAAAATAAAAGTGCAAATAAGAAAAGAATACAAATAATAATAAATGCTGAAGAGGATGTGTAAAAAAAAGCTTTTTTTTTAAGGTACCTGGGATTGAACCCAGGGGCACTTAATGACTGAGCCACATCCCAGGAACTTTTTTTTTTTTGGTACTGGGAATTGAACCCAGGGGTACTCCACCACTGAGCTATATCCTCAGCCATATTTTGTGTTTTATTTAGAGACAGGGTCTCACTGAGTTGCTTAGCGCCTTGCTGTTGCTGAGGCTGCCTTTGAACTCGCAATTCTCCTGTCTCAGCCTCCCAAAGTGCTGGGATTACAGACGTGCGCCACCGTGCCCAGCTCGGAACTTTTTATATTTTATTTTGACTCAAGGTCTCCCTAAGTTGCTTAGGGACTCACTAAGTTGCTGAGGCTGGCTTTGAACTTGCCATCCTCCTGACTCAGCCTCCCAAGCCTAGCAGATTACAGGCATGTCACCACACTGGAAAAGGAAACGCTTTCACACTGTTGGTAGAACTGTAAATTAGTACACCCACTATAGAAATCAGTAAGGAGGTTCTTCAAAAGATTGGGTATGGAACCACCATATGACCCAGCTATACCACCCATATTTATTCTGAAGAATTAAAGTCAACTTTCTATAGTGATACATGAATACCCAAGTTTATAGCAGCACAACTCACAATAGCCAAACTATGGAACCAGCCTAGATGTCCATCAATGGATGAATGAATAAAAAAAATATGGTATATATACACAATGGAGTTTTCTTCAGCCATGAAGAAGAATGAAATTATGGCATTTGCAAGAAAATGGATGGAACTAGAGACTGTCACGTTAAGTGAAATAAATCAAACTCAGGTCAAGGGTCATATGTTTTCTCTCATATGTGGAAGCTAGGAAAAAGCAAAAGAAAGGTGAATGGCAGGATCTCATGAAAATCAAAAGGAGGTCAGTAGAGGAAAGGAACCAAGGGGTGGGAGGTAAAGAGGGAGTGGGAAAGTGCTGGGGAGTGATATTGGCCAAATTATATTGTTATATTATGTTAATATGTAACAACAAATTCCATCAATATGTACAACTATAATGCACCAATTAAAAAATGTGGAAAAACAGTCAAACTGCCTTGATTTGTAGTTTAGCTCTCCTACTCATTGGTTCTGTGACATTAGGCAAGTTACCTAAACCCTCTGTTTACTCACCAGTAAAATGGGATTCATGAATGCACAAAATAATCTACCTCATATAACTGTCTCTGAGAACCACAAGAGGAAGTGAGGGGGTTGGAGGGTGTGGTCAGTGGTACAGCATTTGCCTAGCATGTGTGAGGCCCTGGGTTCAATCGCCACTACCACCAAAAAATAAAAAATAAAAAAAACCCAAAAAGGCTGAGCTCAGTGGCAACTGGGGAGGCTGTGAGTCAGGAAAATTTCAAGTTTGAAGCCACTCTGGGCAACTTAGTGACACCCTGCCTCAAAATAAAAATTACATGAGACAATGAAAGAAACCCATACATATTATACTTGGGATTGAACATAGGGGTACTTAACCACATCCCCAGCCCCCCTACTTTTTTTTTTGGTACTAGGGATTGAACTCAGGGGTACTCCACCACTGAGCCACATCCCCAGTCCTATTTTGTGTTTTATTTAGAGACAGGATCTCACTGAGTTGCTTAGTGCCTTGCCGTTGCTGAGGCTGGCTTTGAACTTGCAATTCTCCGGTCTCCGCCTCCCAAAGTGCTGGGATTACAAGCCGTGTCACCACGCCTGGCGCCCCCCCCCCCTTTTTTTAAGTTGTCAATGGACTTTTATCTATATGCGGTTCTGAGAATCTAACCCAGTGCTTCACACATGCTAGGCAAGCGCTCTACCATTGAGCTACAAACCCTGTTCTCCAGCTCTTTTTTTTGTATTTTATTTAAGGATGGTGTCTTGCTGAGTTGCTTAGAGCCTTGCTAAATTGCTGAGGCTGGCTTTGAACTAGTGATCCTCCTGCCTCAGCCTCCTAAGCCACTGGGATTACAGGCATACGCTATTGCGCCTGGCCAAAACCCATATTTTTAGATTCTGAACTACAGAAACTATATAAGATGTCCTCTTGGTGGTAGACTTGCCAAAAAATGAAATTATTCTCTAGAAAATTTATAATCAAAATTTCCCAGGTAGGGGCTGGGATTGTGGCGCAGTGGTAGCGTGCTCGCCTAGCATGCGTGAGGCACTGGGTTCGATCCTCAGCACCACATAAAAATAAAATAAAGATATTCTGTCCATCTGCAACTAAAAAAATAAATAAATAAATATTTAAAAAAAAAAAATTTCCCAGGTAGTATGAGATTTTTGTATCTAAAGTTTGATCTAAAAAGCATTTTTTAAACATTTATTTTTTAGTTGTAGGTGGACAGAATATCTTTATTTTATTTTTATGTGGTGAGGATCGAACCCAGTGCCTCACGCATGCTAGGGGAGCACGCTACCATTGTGCCATAACCCCAGCCCCTAAAAAGCATTTTTTTTAAAGAGAGTATCTTACTATGTTGCCTAGGCTGGGCTCAAGTGATCCTCCAGCCTTACTTAGCCTTCCAAGTATCTGGGACTACAGGTGTGGGCCACTGAGCGTGGCTAAAGACTAGTTTTAAAAGTTTGAAAAATAAATACATAAACCCACTTTCTCTGATAAAGCATCATGACATAGAATAAAACCTGTTTTCAGTACCAAGTTGGGGCAGCTTGAATAAGATTAGAAAACACTCCTTTGTCCCATATCGGACCTGCACAACAGCAAGGATCTGGTATAATAACAATCAATTACAGCTGAAAGAGTTATAATACACAGATTCTTTCTCCCTGAAGTAATGTTTAAGAAAACTCAGACAATGAGATTAAAAAAGTGTACAGGATGAAAACTTAAATCCTCTGGTACCTTTAGCTGCAAGCAAGCATTAAACACTAGACAAGTCCTCACCAGATAAAATAAATACTCCTACCATGTGCCCTATTTATCTCATTTTTTATCATTCAATAAATGTGTCTGGCTTTCAACAAAAAATTACAAGACAGGCCAGAAGACATGCTAAAATGTAGACTGAAGATAAAAATCAGACCCAAACATATACATGTTTGAATTGCCAAGTTAAAAAAAAACTACAGTAGGGTTGGGGTTGTGGCTTAGCGGTAGACTGCTCGTCTAGCACACGCAAGGCCCTGGGTTCGATCCTCAGCACCACATAAAAATAAAGTGAAATAAAGGTATTATGTCCAACTACAACTAAAAAATTTTAAAAAACTACAGTAATTATGATTAATATGTTAAATATTCTAATGGGAAAAAAGTATACAGCATGCAAAAACTTACAAACTATGTTAGGGAAAATGGAAACTTTAAGAATCAAAACGAAATTCTAGAAATCAAACATGCTGAAATAGAAAGGAAGAATGCCCTCTGATGCTGTCCATTAAATTATGGCCAAGGAAAGAAACCATGATCTTGATAATAAGTTAATTAAAAATTTCCCAAACAAAAATACAAAGGAAATAAAAGCAACCCAAGAACTGTGGGACAATATCAAAGTATAAAGCATGCATAACTAGAATACAAAAAGAAGAAAGGAAAACAGAAAAAAGATTTGAAGTAAAAATATCTGAAAACTTTCCAAAAACTAAAATGAGATAAAAAGCACAGACTTTTTTTTTTTTTTTTTTTTTTTTGTGGTACTGGGGATTGAACTCAGAGGTACTCCACCACTGAGCCACATCCTCAGCCCTATTTTGTGTTTTATGTAGAGACAGGGTCTCACTGAGTTGCTTAGTGCCTCGCCATTGCTGAGGCTGGCTTTTAACTCATGATTCTCCTGTCTCAGCCTCCCTAAGTGCTGGGATTACAGGCTTGAGCCACCGTGCCCGGCTTCAAAAAGAACAGACTTTGAGAGAATATCGAGTAGGATAAATACCAAATATAAATAGGCAAATAAATAAAGTAATACCTAGCCATCTCATATCCAAATTATAAAAACAAAGAAAAAAATTTGAAAGAAGAGACAAAAATAATTGCCTTACTTACACAACTACAAAGGAATAAGGATAAGAAATTCATTGGATAGTACGATAGCCAATTTGTATGTTCAGCTGATGTTCCAAATACAGTCCTTTTCTCCATTGCAGGCATAGCCCTGAGCCAACAAATATTAACAACATCAGTGTGAATTCCACAATTTGAGTCTTTTTTTAATCTAATCTGCCGGTCTATGTCTTTTAACTAATGAGTTTAGGCCATTGACATTCAGGGTTATTATTGAAATATGGTTTGTATTCCCATTCATTTTGGTTTATTTTTGGTTTTTAACTTGACTTGGTTTCTCCTTTGATTGGCTTTTCCTTTAGTGTAGTTCCTCCCTTTGCAGATTTTCATTGTTGTTTTTCATTTCCACCTCATGGAATATTTTGCCAAGAACGCTCTCTAGTGCAGGCTCTCTCGCTGTAAATTCTTTTAACTTTTTGTTTATCATGGAAGGTTTTTATTTCATCATCAAATCTGAAGCTTAATTTTGCTGGATACAAGTTCTTGGTTGGCACCCATTTTCTTTCAGAGCTTGGTATATGTTGTTTCAGGATCTCCTGGCTTTGAGGATTTGGGTTGAGAAATCTGCTGAAATCTGAATTAATTTCCCCCTGTATGAAATCTGAGCCTTCTCTTTTGCAGTTTTTAAAATTCTATCCTTTTGTATATATTAGGTATTTTCATTATAATGTGTCTTGGTGTGGATCTGTTGTAGTTTTGTACATTCGGTGTCCTGTAAGCCTCTTGTATTTGATTTTCCAATTCAGTCTTCATGTTCGGGAAATTTTTCTGATATTATTTCATTGAAGAGATTGTGCATTCCTTTGGTTTTTATCTCTGTGCCTTCCTCTATCCCAATAATTCTTAGATTTGGTCTTTTCGTGTTATCTCATAATTCCCGGATGTTCTGCTCATGGTTTCTTACCATCTTCATTGTGTGGTCAACTTTATTTTCAATATTATATATTTTGTCTTCATTGTCTGCAGTTCTGTCTTCCAAGTTCTCAAGTCTGTTGGTGATACTTTCCATTGAATTTTTTTATTTGGTTTATTGTTTCCTTCATTTCAAGGATTTCTGCTTTTTTTTTTTTTCAGAGTCTCTATGTCTTTCTTTTTTTTTTTTTTTTTTTTTTGGTGGTACTGGGGATTGAATTCAGGGGCACTCGACCACTGAGCCACATCCCCAGCCCTATTTTGTGTTTTAGGTAGAGACAGGGTCTCACTGAGTTGCTTGCTTAGCGCCTCGCCATTGCTGAGGCTGGCTTTGAACTCGTGATTCTCCTGTCTCAGCCTCCCTAAGTGCTGGGATTACAGGCTTGAGCCACAGCACCCGGCTTCTATGTCTTTCTTGAAGTAAATTTTTTTGGTATCGGGGATTGAACTCAGGGGCACTCAACCACTGAGCCACATCCTCAGCTCCTTTTTTGTGTGTTTTATTTAGAGACAGGGTCTCACTGAGTTGCTTAGCAAGTCTCACTGTTGCTGAGGCTGGCTTTGAACTTGGGATTCTCCTGCCTCAATCTCCCAAAGTGCTGGGATTACAGTCATGTGCCACCATGCCTGGCTTCTTTTTTTTGTTTTTGTTTTTTTTTTAAATATGTTTTCAGTTGTAGATGAACACAATGTCTTTATTTTGTTGCTTTGTATGTGGTGCTGAGGATTGAACCCAGGGCCTCGCGCATGCGAGGCAAGCGTTTTACAGTCCCAGCCCTGTTTTCCACACTTTTGGGGGTGGGGGGTACTGGAGATTGAACCCAGGGGCTCTCAACCACTGAGCCATATCCCCAACCCTATTTTGTGTTTTATGTAGAGACAGAGTCTCGCTGAGTTGCTTAGCACCTCGCCGTTGCTGAGGCTGGCTTTGAACTCTGGATTCTCCTGTCTCAGCCTCCCTACGTGCTGGGATTACAGGCTTGCGCCACTGTGCCCGGCTTTTTCCACACTTTTGATGGTGCATAATAGTTATACATAATGATGGGATTTTCTGTTATCTAGTCATACATGCACACAATATAACAATATAATTTGGCCAATATCACTCCCCAGCAGTTACCCTGTCTCTCCACTCTATCCACAACCCACTCCCTGTTCCCTTTCCTCTACTGATCTCCTTTTGATTTTCATGAGATTCCCACGCACCATCTCTCTTTTTCTTTTTCCTTTCTAGCTTCCACATATGAGAGAAAATATGACCCTTAACCCTCTGAGTTTGATTATGTCACTTAATGTGATGGTCTCCAGTTCTATCCATTTTCTTGTAAATACCATAATTTCATTCTTCTTTGTGGCTGAATAAAACTGCATTGCGTACTGGGCACAGTGGTATATGCCTGTAAGCCCCATGGCTCAAGAGGCTGAGGCAGGAGAATCAGAAGTTCAAAGCCAGCCTCAGCAATTTAGTGAGGCCCTACACAACTCAGAGAGACCCTGTCTCAAAATAAAAAATAAAATGGGCTGAGGATGTGGCTCAGTGGTGAGTGCCTCTGGGTTCAATCTCTGGTACAAAAGAAAAAATAAAAGAAACTTTATTGTATATATATACCCACTTTCTTTATCTATTCATCCATTGATGGACACCTAGGCTGATTCCATAGTTTGGCTATTGTGAATTGTGCTGCTATAAACATGGGTATGCATGTATCACTGTAGAAAGATGACTTTAATTCTTCAGAATAAATACCAAGGAGTGATAATAGCTAGGTTATATGGTGGTTCCATGCCCAGTCTTTTGAGGAAACTTCATTTTGATTTGCATTGTGGCACTACTAATTTACAGTCCTACCAACAGTGTAAAGTGTTCCTTTTTCTCCACATCCTCTCCAGCATTTATTATTATTTGCATTGTTGATGACTGCCCTTCTAACTGGTGTGAGCTACATCCCCAGCCCTTTTTATTTTTTGTTTTAAGGTAGGATTACATTGAATTGCTGAGGGCCTCACACTTATGATCCTTCTGCCTCAGCCTCCCAAGAAGCTGGAATTACAGGTACGTGCCATGGTGCCTAGCTCCAGGTTGAGTATTATTCTTATTTTGAAAGAAGTTTATTTTTTTATGTGGTGCTGAGGATCAATCCCAGTGCCTCATGCACTCTAGGCAAGTGTTCTTCCACTGAGCCACAACCCCAGCCCAAGGTTGAACATTCTTTTTTTTGGTGCTGAGGATTGATCTCGGGGGTACTCAACCACTGAGCCACATCCCCAGCCCTATATTGTATTTTATTTAGAGACAGGGTCTTACTGAGTTACTTAGCGCCTCGCCGTTGCTGAGGCTGGCTTTGAACTCATGATTCTCCTGTCTCAGCCTCCCTAAGTGCTGGGATTACAAGCATGCGCCACTGTGCCTGGCTCAGATGAAATCTTAGTGTAGTTTTTTTTAAAATTTTTTTAGTTGTCGATGGACCTTTTTTAAAAAAATTTATTCATATGCAGTGCTGAGGATCCAACCCAGTGCCTTGTACACACTAGGCAAGTGCTGTACCACTGAGCTACAACCCCAAACCCTGGCCATTTCTATTTCTTCTTTTGAGAAATGTCAGTTTAGTTCATTTGCCCATTTATGAGTACAGTTATTTGGGGTTTTTTGGTGTTAAGTTATTTGAGTTCTTCATATATTCTAGATATTAATCCTCACTAGATTAACTAGCAAAGGTTTTCTCCCATTCTGTAGGTTCTCTTTCTCTCTCTCTCTTTTTTTTTCCCCCTGGGGTTGAACCCAGAGGTCCTTAACCAATGAGCCACATCCCCAACCCCTTTTTTATTTTATTTAGAGACAGGGTGTTGTTCAGTGGCTTAGGGCCTCGCTAAGTTGCTCAGGCTGGCTTTGAACTCACAATCCTCCTGCCTTAGCATCCCAAGCTGCTGGATTTACAGGCATGCACCACCACACCCAGCTATAGGTTATCTCTTCACATTCCTAATTGTTTCCTTTGCTATGTATAAACTTTTTAATTTGATGCCATCCTTTTTTTTAACTTTTAATTTCTTTTTAGTGGTAGATAGACACAATATCTTTATTTTTTTATTTTTATGTGGTGCTGAGGATCGAACCCAGTGCCTCACGCATGCAAGGCAAGCATTCTACCACTGAGCCACAATCCTAGCCCCAATTTGATGCCATCTTATTTATTGACTCTTGGCATTATTTCCTGAGCTTTAGGGGTCCTACTGAGAAAGTCATTGCCTGTGCCCATTTGCTGAAGTGTTGACCCTGTGTTTTCTTCTAGGAGTTTCATAGTTTCTGGTCTA
Organism: Xerus rutilus; assembly: GCA_028644305.1. Lineage (NCBI taxonomy): Eukaryota > Metazoa > Chordata > Mammalia > Rodentia > Sciuridae > Xerus > Xerus rutilus. The sequence goes on along the minus strand of CM053400.1, from coordinate 96,103,593 downwards.
ATGTTGAGTAGGTGATTGAGTTCCAATTGTGATGGGTTGTTGTTAATTTCTTTTGTTTCAGTGTTTTTTAAAGTCAATTTCATATAAGGAAATGGTTTTCTAGGAAATGACTCTATTTCCAGTATTTGGAATCTGATGAGTTTAAATGCTAGTGTCCTAGTAGCTATGATTCCTTTAGATAATTGTTTCTGAAAATTTTCCTTAATTATACAATGAGAATAAGGAGCCAGGTATGTGCCTGTAATCCCAACTACTAGGGAAGATAAAGCAGGAGAGTCACTTGAGCCCTGAACTCTAGGCTAGCCTGGGCAACACCAGGAGATCCTGAAGAGAGAGACAGAGATAGATAAATGGACATAGAGATAGAGATAGAGATAGAGAGAGACTCTACTTTCAAATGATATTGTGAATTCACAATAGCCAAATTATGGCATCAGTTTAGGTGTCCATCAGCAAATGAATGGATAAAGAAAATGTGGTATACATACACAACAGGGCTTTATTCAGTCATAAAGAAAAATGAAATTATGTCATTTGCAGGAAAATGGATAGAACTTGAAAGCATTAAATTAAGTTTGTCAAAAAGAAGCCAGACTCAGGAAATCAAAGGTCATATGTTTTCTCCCATGTGTGGAAGCTAAAGATAAAAAAGGGGAGAAAAAAGGTAATGGGAGAAATCTCAAGAAAACAGAAAGAAGACCAATAGAGTAGAGGAAGGAAACCAAAGAGGGAGGAGGGAAGGGAAAGTGGACTTGTGCAATGGAACTGACCAAATTATATTTTTGCATTGTGTTATAGTGTGTGCATGCACACACTATAAAATCCCACTACTATGTATAATTATAATGCATCAATAAAAAAACTTTAAAAAAAGATTGGGAGGATTAAATGCAATATACAAAAAACAGCACAGTACCAATATAAGACTGGCGCTTGTCGTCCCAGGGATGCTTGTCACGGTGTGCGGGTTGCGGATGGCCAGCCGCTTTCGAGGGCTTTGGGGGCGGTGGGGCTCTATCCCGGCAAGGACCCTCCCCCGGGGCGGTTAAGACTTAGACCAATAAAACAGAATAAACCCTCACATATATGATTTTTTTTTTTTGGTGCTAGGGATTGAACCCTGGGCTCCACATATGCCAGGCAAGTGCTCTACCACCAGGCTATACCCCCTGTTCTGGTCAGATAATTTTTAAAAATATTTATTTAATTCTAGATGGACACAATACATTTATTTTGATGTGGTGCAAACCCAGTGCCTCACACATGGTAGGCAAGCACTCTACAACTGAGCCACATCCCCAGCCCTGGTCAGCTAATTTTTAACAAGGATGCCAAGACAATTCAATGGGAAAAGGACAATCTGTTTAACCCAAACTTAAGAACTGCACTATATAAACTAAAGAGCAGAATTACAAATTTTTAGAAGAAACTGGGGGGGAAATCTTTGTGGTCTTAGATCTGGCAATAATTTATTTGGCAGTAATACCAAAAACAAATAATAAAAAAACACAAACTGAATTTCATCAAAATTTAAAATGTGGGGCGGATGGGGGTATAGCTCAGTGGTAAAAGTACTTGCTAGCACAAGCAAGCACCTGAGTTTGAGCCCTAGCATCACAAAAATAAAATAAGTGAGGGCTGGGTTATAGCTCAGTAGTAGGATGCTTGCCTTGCATGTGTGAGGCACTGGGTTTGGTCCTCAGCACCACATAAAAATAAATAAATAAAGGTATTGTGTCCGTCTACAACCGAAAAATACTTAAAAAAAAAAAAAAAAGAATGGCTGGTAAAGGATCTTGCAAGGCATAACAGAAAACATTCCAACTAAGAGTTGATATACAGGGGGCTGGGGCTGTGTAGCTCAGTGGTGGAGCACTTGCCTAGCATGTGAGAGGCATGGGGTTCGATTCTCAGCACCATATGTAAATGAAAATAAAGTTCTGCTGGGCACGGTGTCACAAGCCTGTAATCCCAGCACTTAGGGAGGCTGAGAATGAACTTGGAGAATCTCAAGTTCAAAGCCAGCCTCAGCAACGGCAAGGTGCTAAGCAACTCAGTGAGACCCTATCTCTACATAAGACAAAAAAAATAGGGCTGGGGATGTGGCTCAGTGGTTGAGTGCCCCTGAGTTCAATCCCCAGTACCAAAAAAAAGAAAGAAAGAAAATAAAGTTCTATCAACAACTAAATATATATATATATATATATATATATATATATATATATATATATTTTTTTTTTTTTAATTTAAAGTTGATATACAGGGGACAAATGGAAGCAGGGTAAATCATAAAGAGACTTATATGCTATGCGAAGTGGTTTTGTGATTTTGTCATGAAGGTAATGGGAACCAGTTACCCATTTTGAGCAGAAAAGTTAAAAGACAGGTTTGCATTTTAGAAAATTTTAGTACTTGACACACATTACCTCCTTTAATCTGTACCACAAACCTGTAGATAACATTATTCTCACTTTACAGGAGAAAACAAGGGAGGGTTAAGTGATTCATCAAGATCATGATTAAATCCATTTTTTGCGGGGGGAGGTCAGTACCAGGGATTAAACTCAGGAGCACTAGACCACTGAGCCACATCTCGAGCTCTATTTTGTATTTTACTTAAGAGACAGGGTCTCACTGAGTTGTTTAGAGTCTCACTTTTTCTGAGGCTGGTTTTGAACTCAAGATCTTCCTACCTCAGCCTCCTGACTGAGCTAATGGGATTACAGGCATGCTAAATCCAGATTTCTGACCAAGTAAAAAATTATATACACAAACTGGCATGGAAAAGAAGCTAAAAGGTTTTTCTTTCCCTTCAATTGCCTTATTCACTCCTTATTCCTTTACCTTGTTAATATAGTGTTATTCCTTAGAATTGGGATAAACAGCCAGGTGTGATGGCACAGGCCTGTAATCCCAACTCAGGAGGCTGAGACAGGAGGATCACAAACTCAAGGCTAGCCTCAGCAATTCAGCAATGCTCTAAGTAACTTAGTGAGACCCTGTCTCAATATTAAAAGTAAAAAGGGCTGGGGATGTGGCTCAGTGGTAAAGCACTCCTGGGTTCAATCCCCAGTACTTAAAAAAAAACAAAAAACAAAACGGGGTGGTGGTGGTGGTATACACTGGTCAGTGCCTAGGAAGTCTTGTTCTTCCTGGTGATATGGACTCTGAAGAATGTGATAATGTGGATAAGGAAAAAGGAAACTGACCACTTCCCTTGTCTCTAATCTTTAGATGAGGATCAAAGCAGAGCAACCTTGGTTGTAAAGGAATGTACTCATAAAACATCTGAAAAAATCCATCTGTGCAGTAGGCACACAACATATCCTGTATTTTTCCCTGTATATTGGCTTAGTGCAGCCCACCATATTGTCCTCACCTAGACAAAATCCTCTCTATTGAGTCCTCCAAGTTTTTTTTTTAATATTTTTTAATTGTCAATGGACCTTTATTTATTTATATGCGGTGCTGAGAATCGAGCCCAGTGCCTCACGCATGCTAGGTAAGCGCTCTGCCACTGAGCCATACCCCAGCCCCCAAGCTTTTTTTTTTTGTTGGTACTAGGGATTGTATTCAGGGGCACTCGACCACTGAGCCACATCCCCAGCCCTATTTTGTGTTTTATGTAGAGACAGGGTCTGAGTTGCTTAGCGCCTCGCCATTGCTGAGGCTGGCTTTGAGCTTGCGATTCTCCTGTCTCAGCCTCCCTAAGTGCTGAGCTTTTTTTTTTTGTTGGTACTAGGGATTGTATTCAGGGGCACTCGACCACTGAGCCACATCCCCAGCCCTATTTTGTGTTTTATGTAGAGACAGGGTCTCACTGAGTTGCTTAGCGCCTCGCCATTGCTGAGGCTGGCTTTGAGCTTGCGATTCTCCTGTCTCAGCCTCCCTAAGTGCTGGAATTACAGGCTTGAGCCACGGTGCCCAGCTCCAAGCTTTATCTTTTTTTTTTTTTTTTAATATTCTTAGTTGTAGATGGACAAAATACCTTTATTTTTATATGGTGCTGAGGATCGAACCCAGTGCCTCACAGATGCCAGGCAAGTGCTCTACCACTGAACTACAACACCAGCCCCCTCCAAGTTCTTTAAGATCAATAAACAGTATTCTGGGGCTTTTGCAGCCCTGGGATTGAACATAATATTCTCAGTTAACATGTGGGCAAATTCTTTCGAACTTTTTTTCTTTTTTGGTACTGGGGATTGAACCCAGGGTCACTTAACCACTTGCTGAGGCTGGCTTTGAACCCATGATCTTCCTGACTTAGCCTCCAGAGCCATTGGGATTACTGGCATGTGCCACTGCACTAACCTTATTTCATATTTATGAAAAAAACTACAAAGTTATTCAACAGTCTGGATTTTAAAGGGATATCAGCTTCCAGAGCAGTACATTGTAAGATCCTTAAATTACAACAGGAACCAGGTGCGGTAGTGCACGCCTGTAATCCCAGCAGCTCGGGAGGCTGAGGCAGAGGGATCACGAGTTCAAAGCCAGCCTCGGCAAAAAGCGAAGCACAAAGCAACTCAGTGAGACTGTCTCTAAATAAACTACAAAATAGGGCTGGGGATATGTGGCTCAGTGGTCAAATGCCCGTGAGTTCAATCCCTGGTACCCTCACCAAAAAAAGTATAATAGAAGACCTGTTAGAGGCATTTCAGTGAATTGCTAGATTTCACAGGTACTCAGGATAAGGGCAAGCAGTACCTACCTACCATCTTGTAACTGAATAAAACCAAACCACTCCTCCTCTGAATCTAGTGCAGGGATAAAAGAATTAGAACAAGCTGGGCGCGGTGGCTCAAGCTTGTAATCCCAGCACTTAGGGAGGCTGAGACAGGAGAATCGCGAGTTCAAAGCCAGCCTCAGCAATGGCGAGGCGCTAAGCAACTCAGGGAGACCCTGTCTCTACATAAAACACAAAATAGTGCTGGGGATGTGGCTCAGTGGTCGAGGACCCCTGCGTTCAATCCCCAGTACCAAAAAAAGAAAAAAGAATTAGAACAATTCTTACTCATTAAAACACCATGCAGGTATCTTCTAGCTTCTCAGGGCAGGGAATGGAGAGTTTTTCTCCAGTATATTACAACACAAGCAGATTGAAACTTTGTCAGTCACCCTAACAAAGCACCTTTGTTGAACAAAGCACCTTTATGAAGCACCTTAACTATCTGCTAAGACCCATGATTGTTCACTGCTCTGAAGAGCATGGATACTGTCAAGATTAAAGATTAGGACAAGCAGGAGATAGTTTCCAGGGCCTAAATCAATTCCAATTGTCAATTACCCTGTGAGCATTTCTGAAGAAGCTCAGAAACAACCTTAACCTGAGGCTACACTGCCAAGTAACAGGTCTGGCTCTGCTATTGCAAACATTCTACTGTGGCAAGAGGTCACCACATCATGGCTTCAAAGTAATCGAAAAGTGATTTTGAGACCAAATTCTGAGACTGAAAGATGATTTGAAGATCTATGTCTAATTGGCTAACTTGTTAAAATTAAGTTGTTTAAATATAACAAAGTTGAGGACAGTCTGTCTATGGATTCTCCTCCAACTATAATGTTTCCCAAGGTCAAGGAGATCTTGTTTCTAAGCAATTTCTTTCTTTTTTTGGTACTGGGAATTAAACTCTGGGGTACTCGACCATTGAGCCACATCCCCAGCCCTATTTTGTGTTTTATTTAGAGACAGGGTCTCACTGAGTTGCTTAGCGCCTCGCCGTTGCTGAGGCTGGCTTTGAACTTGCAATTCTACTGTCTCAGCCTCCCAAAGCGCTGGGATTACAGGCATGCACCACCATGCCCGGCTCTAAGCAATTTCCAAGGAGGTATTTACTGGGCCTGACTGCTGATCAGTGGAATAAAGATGATGAAGTCCTGAGAAGCAAGGACCACTGTGATTCCAGGATATTTTCTTGCAGTCCCTGCTTAATCAATCACCAAGTATGCTAAATGTGAAAAGAAAAATTTAAAAGAATTAAGGCCAAAATCCAGTCATTGTATTATACCACAAGGGGGCAATGTTTGAACACTAGCAACACGAAGTACTTGGCAGATGGTTTGTTTATTTCCCTTTTTAACACCATGCTGACATGACTGCAGCCTTGAGAGGTGGGCTGGCCTCTGCCTTCTCTCTAGGGAGTTGGCACCAACTCTCTTAATATTGGCAGCACAGCTTTCAAGGGACCAAGAAGAGAGGAAGCTGACAGCAGGACAGAAAGCGGAGCAGCGGATCTCTCATCCTGGTCCCACAAACATAAGCAGAAGTGCCTGGAGGTAGAGGTGGTGGTGGTGAACAGTGATTCTTAAACTGTAGCAAGTATCAGAATCACCTGCAGCCCTGTTAAAATACATTGCAGGACTTCAACTCCAATTTCCAATTCAGAAGACCTAAGGCCTAAAGTAGGGTCCCATAATTTGCACTGCAAACAAGGTCTATCAGGTGATGCTGATGCTGCTAAGGACAGATTAAGAACCACTGCTATAGGGTATTTCTGGCTCTGTGTCCTTCTTTCAACATTCCCCTATTTCATCTTTCCTATCACCTTTTTTTTTTTTGGTACCAACTCAGGGGCACTAGACAACTGAGCCACATCCCCCACCCTATTTTGTGTGTTTTATGTAGAGACAGGGTCTCACTGAGTTGCTTAGCACCTTGCCGAAGCTTAGGCTGGCTTTGAACTCGTTATTCTCCCGTCTCAGCCTACCAAAGTGCTGGGATTACAGGTGTGTTGCACCGCACCCAGCTATCCTACCATCTACTTCTTTATCTCTTTTCTACTATCCCTCCCTTAGCCTCCTTTAAGAAAACTAAAGGACAGAAAACAGGAATGAACATTGACTTGTCTCAATTGCTCTGAGCAAGGATTCCATCACTCCAGCCTGGTGTTAAGGTATTCTGGAAGCAGAATTTATTCCAAATACATACATAATTCTTCTCCTCTTTGTTCAACAGTTGCACAGGAGTGGGGAGAGTAGCTCAGTAAAAAGTAACAGATGTTTTTCCAGTAAGATTTTGCTTTAAGGTTCATAAAAGTGGGTAGAAAATGGTAGCTATATGTTCCACCAGTTTGGAAATTTTCCTCACTTATCCTAGACTTAAACATATTTATTGTAAATACACAAAAATAACCATTTTTACTATTTAAGTGTGTAATTCAGTGGCATTAAATACATTCACATTTCTTTTTTTACAACCATCACCATCATCTATCTTCAGAATGTTTTCAGATTTGCAAAATGACACTCTAAACCCATTAAACAATTCCTGATTGCCCCTTTCCCTATCCTTTGACAACCACCATTCTACTCTTAGATTACTTTTGGACTCAGTTTCCCTTTCACTTAATGAGAAAGAGGGTCTATGGCTGACCAATGAGATGCTTCTCTATATTTAAGTTTTCTTGCATATAATTTCTTGAGTTTATTATAGAGAAAGAGGTGGAGGCAAACTGGCTGTGGACCTCCTATCCACGTCTCAGCAGCCCTGCCATGGATCTGCCCGATTCTTTCGCATCAAAAAGTTGATCTTTCGAGCCATTTCCATGTTGTAGATCCGCCGGCAGGTTTCATAGCTTTCCCGCTGTCGTTTGCGGCAAGGTTTCTCATAGTATCTTCGTCGTTTAATGTCCTCAATAAGTCCATCCATGCTGAGGATTCTGTATGAAGGCAGGCAATCAGATTAGAAGCTTGGGCTCATGGCTGCTCACAAACTCCAAATGGGATGAGTCGTTTGTAATTTAAAGAAATATAAATCCTTAGGGGGCGATTCCTACTTGGTCCTTAGTGGAGAATATGGTTCCGTTCCTTCTTTTTTGGGTACCAGGGATTGAACTCAGGGGTATTTGACCACTGAGCCCCATTCCCAGACCTATTTTATTTAGAGACAGAGTCTCACTGAGTTATTTAGTGCCTCACCTTTGCTGAGGATGGCTTTGAACTAGCAATTCTCCTGCCTTAGCCTCCCAAGCCACTGGGATTACAGGTGTACCCTGGCTTGGTTTCGTTCTTATTAAGAATTGATAGTGGGGCTGGGATTGTAGCTGAGTGGTAGAGCGCTTGCCTCGCATGCGTGAGGCCCTGGGTTCGATCCTCAGCACCACATACAAAGCAATAAAATAAAGACATTGTGTCCATCTCCAACTAAAAAAATATTTAAAAAAAAAAAAAGAATTGATAGTTAAGCCGGGCGTGGTGGCGCAAGCCTGTAATCCCAGCACTTAGGGAGGCTGAGACAGAATTGCAAGTTCAAAGCCAGCCTCAACAAGGGCGAGGCGCTAAGCAACTCAGTGAGACCTTGTCTCTACATAAAACACACACAAAAAATAGGGCTGGGGATGTGGCTCAGTGGTCGAGTGCCCCTGAGTTCAATCTCCAGTACCAAAAAAAAAAAAGAATTGATAGTTAGCCCAGCACAGTGGCACACACCTGTAATTCCAACTACTCAGGAGGCTGTGGCTAGAGGATTAAAAAGTTTGAGGCCAACCTGCACAACTTAGTGAGGCCTTAAGAAACTTAGCAAGAAAGCCGGGCGCGGTGGCTCAAGCCTGTAATCCCAGCACTTAGGGAGGCTGAGACAGGAGAATCGCGAGTTCAAAGCCAGCCTCAGCAATGGCGAGGCGCTAAGCAACTCAGTGAGACCCTGTCTCTACATAAAACACAAAATAGGGCTGGGGATGTGGCTCAGTGGTCGAGTGCCCCTGAGTTCAATCTCCAGTACAAAAAAAAAAAAGAAACTTAGCAAGACCCTGTCTCTAAAGTAAGAAGAAGCTGGGTGCGGTGGCGCACGCCTGTAATCCCAGCACTTTGGGAGACTGAGACAGGAGAATCATGAGTTCAAAGCCAACTTCAGCAACCGTGAGGCGCTAAGCAACTCAGTGAGACCCTGTCTCACATGCCAAATAGGGCTGGGGATGTGGCTCAGTGGTCAAGTACCCCTGAGTTCAATTCGTGGTACCAAAAAAAAAAGTAAAAAGAAAAAAGGAGCTGAGGATATAGTTCAATGGTACAGTTCTTGCCTAGCATGTGAAAGGCTCTGGATTCAATCCCTAGTATTGGGCGGGGGCGGGGGGGATAGAATTGATGCAGCTAAGTCTGTAAGTCTTAGAAATATTGGGGCCTACCTAAATACAGGAAATAGGCAGCCCATATCACACCAGTGAAACTGCACTACCAGTCCCTCATTTTCTTAAAGGTGGCACACACCTGTAATCCCAGTGACTTGGGAGGCTGAGGGAGGAGGATTACAAGTCCAAAGCCAGCCTCACCAATTGTTTATCAGTTTACTGATTATTTCATTCTGCCATTCCTTTAATTTATACAAATGTCTCCCTCATTAGAACTCTTCCATTGAACTATATCCTCAGCTCCTTTTTTCTTTTTACTTTTTTTTTTTTTTGGTACCACGGATTGAACTCAGGGGTACTCGACCACTGAGCCACATCCCCAGACTGAAAATTCCTGAAGGCAGAAATCATATTTTATTAATATTAATCTCATATAAATGTCAGTTAAATTGGTAATTTGTTTCTTGGTCACCTGCCCAGTTCCTTACAATGCAGTTTTTCCCACTGGATTAGTAACTCCCTTAACAAATTTACCTCTTTGTTCCAAGCCAAGAAGACACTGGGGATTTATTTATTTAACTAACTTAATCCCTAGGCTTCCAAAACCTCTGCTGCCAATGTATAATTTGTTGTTCCCTTTCAACTCCTTATTCATTGATCCTGAAGAAGTCAGTGGCACTTTCTATTGCTGCCCTCCATTCCTGCTTACTTTGTCCTTTCATTATATGCAAAAAGTAAGTCACAAACACAACTGAAGACTGGAGGTCGAAACATGGCTATTATAATTTGAAGAAGGGAATGAAGAAAATAAAAATAAAAAAACTACTACCTAGTAGTTTTCTGCCCAGTGGAAAACTCCATTTATTGTTGCTATGTTGACCTACAAAGTCTGAAATAACAATAGATTGAACATGAACTTGAAAATAACTAGCTTTAAGTAAATTACAAATGTGAATAAACGTGGGAACCACCGTCCTATGTGCTCTACTCCCAAGATCCTGCCATTTAACATCAAGAATGAGGGGCTGGGGTTGTGGCTTAGTGGTGGAGCGCTTGCCTAGCATATGTGAGGCACTGGGTTCGATTCTCAGCACCACATATAAATAAACGAATACAATAAAGGTACATCAAATAAAAAACAAACAAAAAAAAAGAATGGGGGGCTGGGGTGCAGTAATGGGAGAGCTTGCCAAGCAAGTGTGAAGTCCTGTGTTCAGTCCCTAGTATGGTTGGGAGGGGGGGGTCCCTTCCCTGGTGGCTCCTGGGTCCCTCATACAAAGGTTCCTGACAGGCCTCTTCACTGACCCTCTAGAAAAGACTGGATATTCTAAGCCCCAGCTACAGAATAATTTGTAGGCTACTAGAGTTTCATATCTGTATGGATCAGTTGGTTCAGATTTTAGTGGCCAGGAGATAGGAATCAAGAGAATGGCTGCACACTCCAAAAGGAGATGATTGCCAGGTGCAGTGGTGCACACCTGTAATTGCAGCACTTAGGGAGGCTGAGACAGGAGAATCGCGAGTTCAAAACCAGCCTCAACAATGGTAAGGTGGTAAGCAACTCAGTGAGACCCTGTCTCTACATAAAACACAAAATAGGGCTGGGAATGTGGCTCAGTGGTCGAGTACCCCTGAGTTCAATCCATGGTACCAAAACAAAAGCAAAAACAAAAACAAAAAACCCCAACTACCTGGGGATCCTTTTTTTTATTTTTTTATTTTTTTAGTTGTTGATGGATCTTTATTTTATTCATTTATTATTTATATGTGGTGCTGAGGATCGAACCCAGTGCCTCACGCATGCTAGGCAAGCGCTCTACCACTGAGCTACAGCCCCAGCCCCTACCTGGAAATCCTTTTAATGTCTCAAACACTAAGCCATACACCAGACCAATTAAATCACAAAGCATAAGGAGACAGAAAGAGGAAAGCACAGGGTTTTTTGTTTGTTTTTAATATTTCCTAAATGATTCCAATGTGCAGACAAATCTGGAAACCACTCTTCTAAGCTCAAAGCCAAACAATTAAACTTCACTCTATCTTTAATAACTTGTTCTTAAAGTCTATACTCTGGTCACACTGAAGTATGTGCAGTTCTTCATGCATTCTATGTAGTTATTAAAATTTTACCTTTGCTCATGATGTTCTCTCCTTTTTTTTTGGTACCAGGGATTAAACTCAGGGGTACTTGACCACTGAACCACATCCCTGGCCCTATTTTGTGTTTTATGTAGAGACAGGGTCTCACTGAGTTGCTTAGCGCCTTGCCATTGCTGAGGCTGGTTTTGAACTCGCAATTCTTCTGTCTCAGTCTCCCCAAGTGCTGGGATTACAGGTGTGTGCCACTGTGCCTGGCCTTTTTTTTTTAGTTGTAGATGGACACGATACCTTTAATTAATTAATTAATTTATTTATTTATTTTTATGTGGTGCTAAGGATGGAACCCAGTGCCTCACACATGCTAGGCAAGCACGCCACCACTATGTCACCATCCCAGCCCTCCATTCTCTTTTTGAGACTCTACCTCAAAATAAAAAAAAAAAAAAAGGGCTAGGGATATAGCTTAGTGGTCAAGTGCCCCTGAATTCAATCCCAACACCAAAAATAAATAAATAATAACAACAATAATGATGTCTGTAAACCGGGCCAGGTGAAACCAATTCCTCCCTCCCTCTCTTCCTAAAGCACTACTCACAAACTTTAGCATGCAGTAGTCAACTAAAAAACCAGTAAAACATGACTACTGTGCAACTCCAGTCTCTTCTGTAGGTAGTCTAGTGTGGAACTCAAGAATTTACATTTCCTTTTTCAGTGCTGGAGATTGAACCCAGGGTCTCAAATATGCTATTACTGAGCCACACCCTGCAGATGCACTTCTAATAAATTCCTAGGAGATGCTGCTGCTCATGGTCCAGGAAGAACCAATGCACACTGTCAATATCTCTTAAAGCACTGATCAGGCAGTATTATGTTTAACTACATTAAAAAAATTCCCTTATTGGTTGTGTGCTAAGATTAAAGACCAATTCTTTATTTATTTGTGCATATATCATAATGCTTGGCAAAGAGAAAATTATTTGTAAATGTACTGTTATGGTTTAGATATGAAGTACCCATCAAAAGCTCATGTGTCAGACAATACAAGAATTTTCAGAGGTTAAATGGTTAATTACGAGGTGTAACCTAACCAGTGGATTGATCCACTGGTAAGGATTAACTGAGCAGTAACTATAGGAAGTCCAGGTGTGGCTGGAGAAGTAAGTCACTCAGGATGTGCCTTTGGGGTTTATATTTTGTCTTTGGTAAGCAGAACTCTACTTCCTGGTTGTCAAGTTCTATGTTTCCTGATGCCACACCTTTCCGCCATAATGTTCTGCCTCACCTTGGGCCCAGAGCTATGGAGTTGGCCTACCCTGGACTGAAGGTCTTAAGCTCTGAAACCATGAGCCAAAAAAAGACTTTTCCTCCTCTAACTTGTTCTTCTCAGCTATTTTGGCTACAGCGATGAAAAGGTGACTAAAACATGTACGGTGAAAATGAACCTTTTCAATGATGGATAAATGTCTATTGTACTAGGATTAAGTGCAGTTAATCCCTGTGCAGTGGACATTTTTTGCACTACAGTACGGTTCTAGTAGTTATTAACTCAGAAAGCCTCAATAACATTACCTTTACTAAAATAAAACATTAGCATTTAAATAGTATTTTTAAAATCATGATCTTAATTATAATTCTATGAAATTGATTAGGTAGGTAATGTCACCTTTTTACAGAATAAGAAACTAAAATTCAGAGGCTGACTTGCCCAAGATCACAAAATAGAGCTAGAAGAATCAGGTCTTTAGTACAGTGCCCTACAATAATATTGTTTTTCAAATGGAAATCACTTCAAGTTCAGAAGACAAATTATTATGAAGCCTATAGGCAAAGAAGACAATGAGAAAGAGGAAGAATTGGGCGAGAATCCTCAACTAGAGTAAAGAGGAAAATGGAAGCCAAGAAGATGTATATGGCAACACTGAAGGAAAGAAATGACCTAAACACCTAAGCACTTATTTCTGTCCAGACGTGTGTTCACTACTGTTTAATCAAAGTCTCTTTTTGAACTAGAGACTAGTATATTGGAGAAAATACAGAAAAAACCTCTGAAAGAAAGATTGGATATATAATGTAAAAAGGAAAAAGTCTGGATTTGAGAGACTATAAAAAGGACAGAGAATCTGCACATAGTATCACCTAGGAAGAGGGGCCTACTGGAATAACAAAGACAGTTTAATGAAAGGAACTGCAAGAAGAGAGAATTCAGATACATTCTGGAGCACTCTATTGGTACTTCAAAAGGGTTTTGAAACAGAGATGATCATCTTAAAGTAAATGCCTGTACTGTGAAACAAAAAGGTAAGACAAGAAAAAAAATAATAAAAGAACATAGAGTAGAGGAGGGGAAAGGACAGAAAGAACATGTGGCTGAGAAAAGGTATTCCCTGGGCGGTTCTAATTAACTTCCAAAACACTAAGCAAATAAAAATTATGAAACGCCGAGTGAGGATTCCCTCTTATCCTGTATCTTCTAGTCATCCTGAAAAAGCACAGATTAATTTCAAATGCTCTAGTCCCTACAGTAGAGGCATCTATCCAACTATCTCTAATAGATAAGGATGGAGGAAGAGCTTTATAGAACTCAAAAAGTAAATAGGAAGGGTGTTACTAATAATGCTTCTGCTTCCAAAGGTAGTTCAAGGACTAGCAGACCAAGAGCTTTAGTGTAAACATATCAGCCTGCAGTTCGGGTGCCTGGCAACCTAATATGAAGGAGAAACCAGCTGCCAGTTTTAGTGAAATTCAACTGATTATGTAAAAGGAGCCAAGCTGCCTAGAGGGAGGAGCTGGGGGTGGCAAACTCACATGTCAGTGTAGCAAGCTTACGTCAAGACCAACGTGTACGCAGAAGGACTCAATGGGCCCAGAAGCTGGCCCACCAGGAGTAAAAGGGGTCAACTGGGCATGCTTCCAGTTATGTTTGCCTCTCCTTGTCTGGGGGCCAACCAATCACATAGGGCTTCCTAGCAACCCCCACTCTCCATCTCCTCATCCCAGGATGAGGGCCTCTGGTTATATAACAGGCATTCTGTGGCAGTCTCACTGGGCAGACACATAGGTTGTTTCCTTTGCAAGACTCCCTCTGTGCTCCAAACATGGTAAGCTTTTACCACCTCCCTCTCCTCTCATTTGTTCTCCTACCTATTGTAATTACAGACTTTTTTTTGGGGGGGGTAGTATGGGGAATTGAACCCAGGAGTACTTTATCACTGGAACTTAGCCTGGAACTTGTGATCCTCTTGCCTCAGCCTCCTGCGTTTCTGGGATTACAGGTGCGCATCACTATGCCTAGCAGCCAACTTATTTTTAAACTACCATCAGAAAGCTGAAAGAGGTTAATGAGAAACCTAGGATATGAAATGTGTACAGAAAAGGTGGTTAGAGAGGGGACATTGGAGAAAAGCAGAGAAAAAGAAGTAAAATGCAGTAGTCAGAAAATACTGTATTTAGTAGGCAGGAAGACAGAAGACCAGGCCATTCCAGAATTGGCCCACTTACATGTGCAAGCTTAAAAGTCCTTGCCTAGAAAATTATTCTAAAAGAAAAACATTTGTTCACTTTTCCCCCTGAAACTGAAGTAATAATTTATGGGAGACACATTTAACGATCCAAGAATAAAAAGGAACAGAAATGCACTTTCTTCGTCTTATTTTTGTAGTTTATTACAGAAATGCAGCTTTCTGAAGAGAGAATCTAAAATGACAAGTATCCTTCCTAAAGATTATAAAAACCAGGGCTGAGGTTATGGCGCAGTGGTAGCGTGCTCGCCTAGCACGCGGGAGGCACTGGGTTCGATCCTCAGCACTACATAAAAGTAAAATAAAGCTATTGTGTCCACCTACAACTAAAAAATAAATATTTAAAAAAAAAAAAAAAAGATTATAAAAACCATAGCTGGGCACTGTAGTACACACCTGTAATCCCAGTGACTTGGGAGGCTGAGGCAAGAGGATCAAAAGTTCAAGGTCAGCCTCAGCAACATAGCAAGACCCTCAACAGCTTAGAGACCCTTTTTCAAACTAAAACATAAAAAGGGTTGGGCCTATAACTTAAGTAAAGCACCCTGGGGTTCAATCTCTCATACCAGAAAAAAAAATTATATATCTGTATATCTACACTTATATGTCATTTCCATAATACTCTCCCAAACTAGCTCTTTGCAACCAATGCCCCCCCACTGCCCTGGATTGAATCCACGGTCACTTAACCACTGGACCACATCCCAGCCCTTTTTATTTTAAGACAGGGCCTCATTCAGTTACTGAGGCTGGTTTTGAACTTGCAATCATCTTGCCTCAGCCTCCCAAGCTTCCTGGGATTATGGATGTGCACCACCTTGCTTGGTGCCAATGCACTTTTTTTTTTGGAGTACTGAGGATTGAACACAGTGGCACTCGACCACTGAACCACACCCCCAATCTTATTTTGTGTTTTATTTAAAGACAGTCTCACTGAGTTGCTTAGCACCTCGCCATTGCTGAGGCTGGCTTTGAACTCGTGATTCTTCTGCATCAGCCTCTGAAAGTGCTGGGATTACAGGTATGCGCCACTGCACCCGGCTGCCAATGCACTTCTTTTTTTTTGGCACCGGGGATTGAACTCAGGGGCACTCGACCACTGAGCCACATCCCCAGCCCTACTTTGTGTTTTATGTAGAGACAGGGTCTCAATGAGTTGCTTAGTGCCTCGCCATTGCTGAGGCTGGCTTTGAACTCGCAATTCTCCTGTCTCAGCCCCCCAAAGTGCTGGAATTACAGGTGTGCGCCACCGCGCCTGGCTCCGCCAATGCACTTCTTGTACTGGTTTTCTAGACAATCTCAGCCACAATGTTCTAATTTTCCAAACTCATAAGGAAGACCAAAGATTCAACTTCAGATTATGAGTATCTGGGGCCTGAATTTCTTTTTTCTCCCATGGCAATGGGAATTGTACCCATGATTTTATGCATAATAGACAAGTACTCTATCACTGAACTACATCCCCCAGACATTTTTTTTTTTTTGTACCAGGGATTGAACCCAGGGTGCTTAACACTCAGCCACATTCCCAACCCTTTTTATTTTTTATTTTGAGACAGGGTCTTTCTAAATTGCTTAGGGCCTTGCTAAGTTGCTGAGGCTGGCTTTGAACTTGGAATCCTCCTGCCTCACCCTCCCAAACCCCTGGGATCATACACGTGCACCACCATGCCCAGCTCCCAGACCGTTTTTTAAATTTTGAGACGCCTCAGCCTCCTGAACTGCTGATATTACAGGCATGCTCCCCTAGGCTGGCTAAATACTATGTTTTTTTAACTAAGGTACTTAACAAGAGTTTCTGTATAAATCTGATACATCTCACTTGAGCACCTACTTTCTCCCCCCTTTTATTTTTTAGAATTTTAATTTATTTTTTGCTGTGCTGGGGAAGGAATGCAGGACTTTGAGTATGCTAGGCAAACACTCTACCACTGAGCTATATCCCCACTTTTGGAGCACCAATCTAAACTGCAGTGAACTGGGGATGTGGCTCAGTAGCAAAGTGCTTGCCTGGCATGTGTGAGGTTCTGAGTTCAATCCTCAGCACTGTAAAAAGAAAAAGTACTCGGAGTAAGGGCAAGTAAGAGCAGGAGCGCTGGCCCTAAAACAGATGAAATGACAATGAATACAAAGTTTAGATAAAATTTTAATTAAAAACAAAAGATAAACTTCAGGGAAATTCTGTGTTTGCTTATAGTGGCAGAACCTCTATAGTTTCTTCGCTTTCTCTACTGGTAAGGATAATTCAGTAGAAGAGTTTGACAAACACTTAAAATAAGGAACTGACAAAAGACAAAGAACACTTATGTTCATTAGACATTTAGTGAGCACCTCCTATGTGCCAGACACTTCAGTAAATGTGAGGCATATACAAATAAAAAAGTATACATAGATCTCTGCCTTACAGAGTCTAAAGTCTATTAAAATGATTTTCAAGTCTTCCAGAATATTACAATCTCATGGGGTATTTTTGGAAAATGCTGCTGGTCAGGCATCATGACACAGATATTCTCATTTAGTCTCAGGTTGGGCCCTGGCACTAAGAGGCTTTCTGTTTTGTTTTTTTCAGTGTTGGGGATCAAACCCAGGGCCCCACACATTAGGTTGGCACTCTACCAGTGCTATACTACTAGCCCCAAATGATTGTTTAAGCTGGATGTGGTAGCACCTTTAGGAGGCTGAGATGGGAGGGCTGCTTGAGCTGAGGAGTTAAGAGGTGAGCCTGGGCAACACAGTAAGACTGGCTCAAAAAAAAAAAAAAGTTAGTTTCCCCAGGTAGTTCTAAAAAATGGCCAGGATCAAAAACTGCAGGATGTCACAGTGACTGCTTCTGACTAAAATTAACACTTCTACTTAGGAAAAATGTATGTGTAAACTGCCAATCACTAATTATAAGGCTACTATTTATAAAAAGAAGGAAACTGAGAGCATTGAAAACCAATTCCTTAGAATATCTGAAACAGTACCAGGCCAGGGAGCAGAAGGTATCCACACATACATCTACTTTCTGCCATTTATTTATTTCCCCCTCAACTACCACCAACTTTGCACCCAGGATCACAAAGGGGTTTAGATAAAAATGAAAAATTAAAGAAAAAACAGGAAAAGCAAAACTTAGTAGCGATTAAATAAAAAAGATCTTGGCTGAATAAGGATTTTGGAAAAGGCAGACATACAGAAGTATGGTCGTATGTTAATTAGAATAATCCCAAAGAAATAGAAAAGTCTCCTCTCAGGTGAGTTGGCCTCGTGCTTTCTGCTTCAATGAAGACCTGGCTTCAGGGGCTGGGGTTATGGCACAGTGGTAGCGTGCCCGCCTTGCACACGTGAGGCACTGGGTTCGATCCTCAGCAACACATAAAAATAAAATAAAGATATTCTGTCTACTTACAACTAAAAAATAAATATTAAAAAAAAAAAAAAAAAAGACCTGGCTTCAATGAAGAGATGATCAACTCAATCTCAGATAGGAGATTATAAAGTTTTTTTGGGGGGGTGGGGCACTGGGGATTGAACCCAGGGGCCCTTTACCACTGAGCTACATCCCTAGCCCTTTTAATTTATTTTTTGGTTCTAGAGATTTAACCCAGAGGCGCTTTACCACTGAGCTACATACCTAGCCCATTTTTAAAAAAATATTTTTTAGATGTTGATGTACCTTTATTTTATTCATTTACTTATATGCAGTGCTGAGAATTGAACCCAGTGCCTCTCACATGCTAGGCAAGTGCTCTACCACTGAGCCACAACTCCAGCTCCCCTTTTTGTTTTTTATTTTGAGACAAGGTCTAAGTTGCTTAGGACCTTGCTAAGTTGCCTAGGCTGGCTTTTAACTTTTTTTTTTTCTTTTCTTTTTGGTATCAGGGGTTGAACCCAGGGGTGCTTAACCACTGAGCCACATCACCAGCCACTTTTTACATTTTATTTAGAAGCAGGTCTCACTAAGTTGCTTAGGGCCTTGCCATGTTGCTAAGGCTGTCTTTGAACTTGTGATCCTCCTGCTTCGGCCTCCCAAGCCATTGGGATTACAGGCATGCACCACCATGTCTGGTATATATTTTTGTAGATTTTTTGTTTAAAATTTTTGAAAGTGGAAATGGAGAATACATTCTATATATACAATAACAAACAGAGGGAATAAATGCTATTATTTAAATAGAGATTAGCAATATGCTAAACAGAAGAGGACTTGGTTGGAAAGCATCACAGTCTTTAAGAAAATTCATTCCAATGTAAATAGTAAATTGATCCTTCATGTCAAAATAAAGTTGAGTAATTATTTTCTCATTTTTTTTCATCTCTGGGCCACCTTAGGCATAACTCAAGGAAGGCAGAAGACAACTAAAGTAAATTCTCAGTCTCAAAAAAAAAAAAAAAAAATCACCCACAGAACACCACCAACTTACAATGAGTTCCACTGTACAAGCAAAGTTTCATTAAGGAAGCAAAACTTCCAAACTGGGATAATACCTAACACATAATGCCTACTATTATAGTTTGGATCTGGAATGTACTCCAAAGGCTCATGTGTTGAAGGCTTAGCGCCCAATGCATGTTCAGAGGTGGGGCTTTCAGGGAATGACTGCATCATGAGGGATCTAACCTCATTAGTGAATTAATCCATTGATGGACTCATAATCTAAATGATTATTGGGAGGCAGTGGAAAGTATAAGAGGCAGGACCTAGTTGAAGGGGGGGAAGGATCTGTCCCTGGCTCCCTGTACCATGCCCTCTCCACCATGATATTCTGCCTCCCCACAGTCCCACCACATGAAACATGTTGACCATGGATTAAAGCCTCTGAAATTGTGAACCAAAATAAACCTTTCCTTCTTTAGGCTGATTTTCTCAAGTATTCTGCCACAGCAAAGGAAAGCTGATTAATACACCTATTATGTACCAAACACTGTTCTAAGCACTTTATATATATCAACTAATAAGCTTCAGGTCAATGCTTTGAGGTGGACATCATCAATAAGCTCCATTTAGCCGGGCGCGGTGGCTCAAGCCTGTAATCCCAGCACTTAGGGAGGCTGAGACAGGAGAATCGCGAGTTCAAAGCCAGCCTCAGCAATGGCGAGGTGCTAAGCAACTCAGTGAGACCCTGTCTCTACATAAAACACAAAATAGGGCTGGGGATGTGGCTCAGTGGTCGAGTGCCCCTGAGTTCAATCCCCAGTAC
>CM053400.1:96064899-96083627 GCA_028644305.1 Xerus rutilus | reverse complement strand
CTCCATTTGACATATGAGGAAACTGAGGCACAGACATTAAGTAACTTATCAGACATCATGAAGTTATTAAGTGGCAGAGCTGGGATCTGAACCAGGCAGTTTGCACTTTTTTCGGGGGGAGGGTACAGGGGATTGAACTCAGGGGTACTTGGCAACTAAGTCATATCCTCAGCCCTATTTTCTATTTTATTCAGAGACAAGGTCTCACTGAGTTGCTTAGCACCTTGCTTTCGTTGAGGCTGGCTTTAAGCTGAAGATCCTCCTGGCTCAGCCTCCTAAGCCACAGGGATTATAGGCATGCATCACCATGCCCAGCAGTCTGCACTCTTTTGTTTTTTTTTTTTTTTTTTTGTACTGGGCATTGAACTCAGGGGTACTTAACCACTGAGCCACATCCCCAGCCCTATTTTGTGTTTTATGTAGAGACAGGGTAACACTGAGTTGCTTAGTGCCTCGCCATTGCTGAGGTGGGCTTTGAACTCATGATTCTCCTGTCTCAGCCTCCCAAAGTGCTGGGATTACAGGCGTGTGCCACTGTGCCCGGCTAGCAGTCTACACTGTTTTTGTGTGTGTGGAGGGGTTTTTTTAATATCTTCATTTATTCTTGTGTGGTGCTGAGGATCGAACCCAGCGCCTCACATGTGAGGCAAGCACTCTACCACTGAGCTAAAGCCCCAGCCCAAACAGTCTACACTCTTAATCACTGAGTTATAGTGCCTCATTTACATGAAGAAACTATTTTCAAGCTGTGGCTTGTTCAAAAGTATTAAAATGGTAGAAGGGCACAGTGGTGCATGCCTGTAACCATAGCACCTGGAAGCTGAGGCAAGATGGTAGCAAATTTGAGACCAGTCTGAGCAACTTATTAGATCCTGTCTCAAAATAATTAAAATTTTCAAAAAACGCTGGGGAGGTACCTCAGTGGTAGACTGTTCGCCTAGCAAGTGCCAGGCCCTCGGATTAATCCCTAGTACCACACAAAAAAGTAAATACTCTGCCATGTTTTTGGTTCCTTGTCAAAGTAGCTAATTGTCTAAGCACTAATTCCTTGCTTTTGTGTTACCTTTACTTTAGAAATAGAGGTTAAAGGGACCAAAAACTGAGCCTTTTGGAAATTTGTTTTATCATCAAGTAATAGCTGCCCTTTAATATCCCTTAATAATATGAACATCTCAAGGTGAAAATATAGCTAGTGATAGAGTGCTTGCCTAATATATGAAAACAAAATAACCAAAACACATCTCAACCACTCTGACCCATTTAAATCCACTAAAATAAATCATAAATAAAATAAAACATATAGGGGCTGGGGTTATGGCGCAGTGGTAGCGTGCTCGCCTAGCACGCATGAGGCACTGGGTTCGATCCTCAGCACCACATAAAAATAAAGATATTCTGTCCACCTACAACTACAAAATAAATATTTAAAAAATAAGTAAATAAATAAAACATATAGAAAAAGACTTATAGGGGGCTGGGATTGTAGCTCAGCGGTAGAGCGCTTGCCTTGCATGCGTGAGGCCCTGGGTTCGATCCTCAGCACCACGTACAAAGCAATAAAATAAAGACATTGTGTCCATCTACAACTAAAAAAAAAGACTTATAGGGAAAGGTCAGGGGAAAAAAAGAGTAGTTATATGTGAGATATTCCTTTGCCCAAATTCAGTATTTTGCTCCACTAATTCAATGTAGAGTCTACACGTCACCTGTAAAAACATTTGTGCTGGGGCTGGGATTGTGGCTTAGTGGTAGAGCGCTTGCCTTGCATGCGTGAGGCACTGAGTTCAATCCTCAGCACCACATAAAAAAAATAAAGATATTGTGTCCATCTACAACTAAAAAAAAAATTCAAACAAAAAAAAACAAAACAAAAAAACATTTGTGCTTCCAATATAGGGACAGAGAAAGGTCATTAGACACTTCATCCCTCTCAGGACACCAGAAGGTCTGAAATACGAGAGAACTGAGCAGTGAAGCAACAGAGAGGAAAAAAAAGAAAGAAAGAAATAGGGTATTTTAATGGATTATCTTAATTGTCTTAATGGATTACTCAATCATAATGACAATGAACAGGGAATACCTTCTGCCCAAGTATGTAACTGGCTTGAATATACTGGTTTGCATAAACACAGAACCAAGTGATGGGGCTGACCCAAGACCAGATCTTGAGTTTATTTATTTATTTGCAGGTGCTGGGATTAAACCCAGGGACCCATATGTGCTAGGTTACCACTGGGCTACGCTGCCAGCCCCCAAAACCGGATGCTTTTAAAAGAATATAAACCGGGACTGGAGTTATGGCTCAGTGGTAGAGTGCTCGCTCTAGCACACGTGAGGCACTGGGTTCGATCCTCAGCACCACATAAAAATAAAATAAAGATATTCTGTCCACCTACAACTAAAAAATAAATAAATATTTAGAAAAAAAAAGAATACAAACTGGAGCTGAGGTTGTGGCTCAGTGGCAGAGTGCTTGCCTCCCATGTGTGAGGCACTGAGTTTGATTCTCAGCACCACATAAAAATAAACAAAATAAAGACACTGTGTTCATCCATAACTAAAAAATATTAAAAAAAAAAGAATACAAACCATCCTGTTTCTGAAACTGCTCATTTAGTTTCTGACAACATCTCACTTATTGCATTCTCCTGCCATCTGGCCCTGCTCACCAGAATTTTTTTCCTAAAAATTAGATTCCCTTTTTTTTTGGTACTGGAGATTGAACTCAAAGGCACTCGACCACAGTCACATCCCCACCCCTATTTTGTGTTTTATGTAGAAACAGGGTCTCAGAGTTGCTTAGTGTCTTGCCATTCCTGAGGCTGGCTTTGAACTCGCAATTCTCCTATCTCAGGCTCCCTAAGTGCTGGGATTATGGGTAGATTCCCTTTTATTTGCACTCCGTCTCCAAAATCCCAATATTTAAACATAATCAAATAAGGCTTCTTAGCCGGGTGCGGTGGCTCAAGCCTGTAATCCCAGCACTTAGGGAGGCTGAGACAGGAGAATCGCGAGTTCAAAGCCAGCCTCAGCAATGGCGAGGTGCTAAGCAACTCAGTGAGACCCTGTCTCTACATAAAACACAAAATAGGGCTGGGGATGTGGCTCAGTGGACAAGTACCCCTGAGTTCAATCCCCAGTACCAAAAAAAAATTTTAAAAAAATAAAATAAGGCTTCTTAATTGGAAAATGACTACCACAGGTCTTCCATTTCCAGAAAAGCCAGTTAACTATTAATATAGAACAAAGAAGACTAAAAAGTGTGCTTTATGCTCTTCTACACCATTCAATAATTGCATGACTCAAGAAATATAATCTTCGGGCTGGGATTGTGGCTCAGTGGTAGGGTGCTTGCCTCGCATGCATGAGGCACTGGGTTCGATCCTCAGCACCATATAAAAATAAGTAAATAAAATAAAGGTATTGTGTCCATCTACAACTAAAAAAATATTAAAAAAAAAAAAAGAAATATAATCTTTGTGGGTTTCCCTTACTTGTGAAATAAAACCATATTAAAGGACTTAAGACAGGACTAGTTCATGTAATCTCTTAAGATCTCTTTCCTGACAGGCATGGTGGTATCTATAATCCCAACTACTCAGGAGGTTGAGGCAGGAGGATCATAAGTTCAAGTGCAGCCTGGGAAACTTAGTGAAACCTACTCTTAATATAAAAAATAAAAAAGGGCTGGAGGTGTAGCTCAATGGTAGAACACCCCTGTATTCAATCTCCAGTATCGTGCAAAAAACAGCAAAAATACTCATACAATTACTTGATAATTCAACACACATTTGTTTCTCTAAACCTTGGTTCTCACCAAAGAGAAAAAACAATGAATGAGGAATACCACAAAGTCAAAATCCTTACAAGTGGTGACAAGGGAACTTTTTTTTTTTTTGGCACCGGGGATTGAACTCATGGGCACTCGACCACTGAGCCACATCCCCAGCACTATTTTGTGTTTTATGTAGAGGCAAGGTCTCACTGAGTTGCTTAGCACCTTGCCGTTGCTGAGGCTGGCTTTGAACTCGCAATTCTCCTTTCTCAGCCTCCCTAAGTGCTGGGATTACAGGCTTGCAACATCATGCCCAGCAACAAGGGAACTTTTTGATTGAGAAAGTTGAGTGGTAAGGCATTATTAGGGCTATTCTCTATCTTACAGCCTAGCACTCAAAAAACCTTTCAGTACAGCTCCTCCACTTCTAATTTACTTCCATCTATGTATTTTTGTTTATGTTGTAACCCTCTTGTAAACCTCTAATGACTTCCCATCTCTTGCTTGTTTCTCCAAGATCCCAACCAAAATTAATCTCTTCCATTAGCCTTGTCCCACACCAATTCCTCCCTCAGCTATTTACCAAGTTCTATGTTACTGCTTCCTAGCAACTGCACATCTTGATTTTCCCTTTGGGTTATTTTTTAAGTCTTGGGGAAAAACTCAGAAAAGATGATTAGTGCTTGATGAATAAGCTTCATAATCAGGTTTTAGGGGGCTGGGATTATGGCACAGTGGTAGCATGCTCGCCTAGCACGCACAAGGCACTGGGTTCGATCCTCAGCACCACATAAAAATAAAGATATTCTGTCACTTACAACTAAAAATAAAAACATTTTAAAAAAATAATCAGGTTTTAAGGAGATCTTCATTTTTAAGAAAATAAATCTGTGGGGCTGATAAGTTTCAAAAGACTAGACATCCGGGCTGGGGCTGTAGCTCAGTGGTGGAGCGCTTGCTTAGCATGCGTGGGGCACTGGGTTCGATCCTCAGCACCACATATAAAAATAATAAATGAATAAAATAAAGATTCATCGACAACTAAAAAAATTAAAAAAAAAAAAAAAAAAGACTAGACATCCACTTGGGTTGGCACTGGTTTGAGAACAATCTGTGATAGGTGTGTATGGGTAGGTAAAGGCCTCACTTCCCAGAGAGTCGATCTAGTCATGTTTGTGATCCCTTTACATGTTCACCTGTTCAGGGTCCTGTATGCACCTTCCACGTTCCCTTCCTGTACCATCACAGTCCTGGCAATGAACTTCAGGTGTTTTGCCATGACCTTGGATTTAAGTCTTCACTCTTCAGGATCTACAGGATGATAGAGAAAAGGCAAGGAAAGCAGAAAGCAAGTAAGAGAACAACAAAATACACGTTACCGCGCGTTTTATTCAATGTCTGAAAACGAAACGTGAGACGGGGTACATGAGGAGTATTTATATCGCAGAACATGCGAATCGTTAGCAAGAATCCTGGTTCTCTTTGCTAGTACAAACTCTAGAAAACGGAAAAAAAAAATGGTTGCCAGGCGTCACTACCGAGACTGTCGCCGAGCGTGGGAGGACGGTAGTAGCACCGACGCGCCGCAGGGTCCCAACTACCGCTCACCACCAAAAGGAGGGTTTGGGCTGTGATTCGGAAAAGGAGTCAGTCGGTCTTTAGGAAAGGGGCAACAGTGCAAACACGACCCTTCGCCCAGAGCTCCGTTACTTCCCAACCATAGAATAAATTGCTCACCCGGCGCCTTCAGTACAGGTCCGACCCCTGGGCCTCGCGACCGGAAGCGGAAACTACGGAATCCCCAGCGCCGCGCGCAAAGGCCGGGGGAGTAGAGAAGATTCAGTGACTGGAAACCATGGCAACATTCTTTCTGGCTTGGGTTGACGTCCTCTCCTTGCCCTAGGCCTGGACTACACCTGACAAAGCAAAATCCTTGACTCAGATTTCGCCGAAACGGGTTTCTTGCTTTCCCACGGAGACGAAGTCCTTCAGCCTCTGAGACTATCGGCCCGATTCCATACCCCTTAGCCTTATTAAACCCTTAATATTTAAGCCATTCATTTTCCTCGATGGAGAATGAGAAATAGGCAACGCTTCCTAAGCATTCTTCCTGTTTTTTCTTTGGAAAGAACATAGATCTGCCCTCTGCCCCCGACGATAAACAGCCTTACACCCTTCATCTGCCTCGAAACTAAGGGAAAGGGGAGAGAAAAAGTAAACATACTATGAATTTCCTATAACATCATCTTCCTAACCATTTCACTAAATTAAGTGAGATAACTAAAGACATGGGAAATGCCTGCAGGATTTAGAATAAAAACTGTTTTATGTCAGTTTTGCCATTTGACTCCTAGTGAGACCTGCTAGAAATATTTTCTTTTTCACTTCTTCCATATCATGGAAACAATCTTCCTTTTATTTGTGTACTATTTCTACATATCTATTTATGGTTATTCACATAAGTTCAGATCTAATTATTACAGGGAAAACCTAACTCCCCTAGAATGCAAACAGATGCCTCCTCATCGATTACATTAACAGGAACTCATACAAAAATGTAAGCCTAGCCAGGTGTGGGGAAACACACTTGTAATCCCAGTGGGTCCCAAGACTGAAGCAGAAGAATGACAAGTTCAAGGCCTCAGCAACTGAGTGAAACCCTGTCTCAAAGGGCTGGGAATGTGGCTCAGTGGTGGAGGGCCTCTCCAGTACCACCAAAAACAAAACAAAACAAAAAAACAAAAACAAAAGAAAAGAAAATCCTTTAAGCCTACCTCAGAGTAAGCCAGGTCCAAAGTACCAAAATACAGCTAGACTGGGATATCATTATGCTTATCAACAAACTTTTATTGAATGCTTACTCTGTGCCCAGTACGGTTGATAACCATTCCAGTTCATCTTGCACCACTAAAAGACAGTATGTGGACATAAAAAGATAAATAGTAAAACAACGTAATATACAACATATGCAAAATAAATTACATAGACCACAGCATAATATGATGGAAAGATACTGGATTAGGAGTCAGAAGGTCTGGATTCTATCCCAGTTCTGATACTGAGCAGACATTAGGCTTTGACTGAGTCACTTAAATCAGGGGTTTGGATGGGTATGGTAGCACACTTCTATAAATTCCAGCAACTCAGGAGACATAGGCAGAGAGTCAAAAGTTTGAGAACAGCCTGGGTAACTTAGCAAGAGCTTAGCAACTTAGTAAGACCCTGTCTCAAAAATAAAATGGGGGCTGGGTTTGTGGCTCAGTGATAGAGCACTTGCCTAGCATGTGCAAGGCACTGGGTTCAATTCTCAGCACCGCATATAAATAGATGAATAAAATAAAGGTCCATCAACATATAAAAAGACTTAAAAAATTAAAAATAAAAATATAAATAAAATGGACTGGGATGTAGCTCAGTCATAAAGCACCCCTAGATTCAGTCCCCAGCACGCGTGTGTGCGTGCGCACGGGCATACACACACACACACACACACACACACACACACACACACACACAAGTCCATCAACCAATCAAGGGTCTGCAAACTACTATCTGCAGGCCAAAACAACCCATCTGTTTTTGTAAATAAAAGTATTGGAACAGTTACGCTCATTGCTTATTTATTAGGCATGGTTACTTTGGGTTACAATGGCCGACTTGGGTAGGGGAAGCAGGGATATATGGCCTATAAAGCCAAAAATATTTACTGTTTGGCTCTTGCTAGATTTGAACTCGGTCTAGGGCTGGGGATGTGGCTCAGTGGTAGTGTGTTTACCTAGCAGGCACAAGGCTCTGGGTTCGATACTCAGCATCACACACACATAAAAGTAAACTCAGTCTATTTTCTCATCTATAAAATAGTATTAGAATCTGCACTATCAATCTAACAAAATTTGTCATAGGAATCAAAAGGGTCAAAATGTAAAAAGATTCTTGGGGCTGGTGTTATAAGTCAGTGGCAAAGTGCTTGCCTAGCATGCATTAGCATATACATACATATATACACACACACACATATACAAACACACATACACACATACACATATATATAGCATATATGTTTGTGTATAGATACAATATGTATATCTATATACACACGCTATGTATATAGATTTTTTAAAAAATTTTTTTTTCTAGTTGTAGATGGACACAATGTCTTTATTTTATTGCTTTGTATGTGGTGCTGAGGATCGAACCCAGGGCCTCACGCATGCGAGGCAAGCACTCTACTGCTGAGCTACAATCCCAGCCCTATATAGATATTTTGAAAGAATGAAATAAAGTAACATGACCCCCAACTATATACCAAAACAGGTACTATGGGTTTTATGTACATGGTTCTATTTGATGGTGTAAAAGGCCAAAGTCTAAATGTGTGTAGCATATTTAACAGGAATAAGGATGTTGGATGCTGTGGCCAACACCTGTAATTCCAGCTACTAGGGAGCCTGAAGCAGGAGAATTACAAGTTTGAGGACAGCATGAGTCTCGTCTCAAAATAAAAAAGGCCTGGGAATGTAGCTCAGTGAAAAGTGCCCCTGAGTTCAAGTCCCAGCATAAATAAATAAATAAATAAATAAATAAATAAATAAATAAATAAATAAATGGAGGGGGGATTTGAATTAGTCATTGAATGAAGGGCAGAGCTTAGATAACAGAAACAGAAAAGGTTGGGCAGAGTGAACAGCATGAACAAGAGTTTAGAGCAAAAAGGCTTACAGTGTAAGCCGGGCGCAGTGGCTCAAGCCTGTAATCCCAGCACTTAGGGAGGCTGAGACAGGAGAATCGAGAGCTCAAAGCCAGCCTCAGCAACGGCGAGGCACTAAGCAACTCAGTGAGACCCTGTCTCTACATAAAACACAAAATAGGGCTGGGGATGTGGCTCAGTGGTCGAGTGCCCCTGAGTTCAATCCCCGGTACCCAAAAAAAAAAAAAAAAAGGCTTACAGTATAGATTCTGGAACAGAAGGATCATGCAGGGGAGTAGAGAAAGAAATACAGAACTTGACTAAAGATTTTGTACTTTCTTCTCATAGCATTGGGAGAAATTGAAGGATTTGATAAGGGAATGACATGCAAAGCACTGTTCTAGGAAAATTAATCTGTTTATCACTGAAAAGTTACTAAAGGTAAGAGAGACAATTGCTATAGACCAGAGTGGTGGCAATGGAATGGATAGGAAGAAATGGAAGAAACATTCCAAATTAAAGAACAAGAAAGGATTTGGTGACCAAATGGCATGAAGTTTTTTTTTTTTAAATATTTGTTTTTTAGTTGTAGGTGGACAGAATATCTTTATTTTATTTTTATGTGGTGCTGAGGATCGAACCCAGTGCCTCCCGCGTGCTAGGCGAGCACGCTACCACTGCGCCATAACCCCAGCCCAAATGGCATGAAGTTTTAAGCCTAGTTAACTAGAAAAAATGTTAGTACCATAGATAGCACTAAATGAAGAGGAGATTGTAAAAAGGAAGCAATTTTATTGGCAATCACTGGAAAAAGCACAAAATTGGAAACCAAGAATTCCGGACTACACATTGTGTTGGCTCAGACCCATCTGTTTCCTTATCCACAAATTGAGGGGATTGGATTGAATTAAATGCAAAAATTGCATCTTACCTCTAAAATGCTGATGTTTTCAATAATTTTGTGCCAGCAATATATAAATAAAACTGTCCAGCAGAAATTTATATATTCAATACGCCTTCTTATGGGAAAGGTTGGGAATGGAAATGGAAATTTAGCATTCATTAAAATTGAGGCAATAATTAAACCCATGAAAGAAAATGAAACTTTTATGTGAAAGAATATAGTCAGAGGGCTGGGGCTGTAGCTCAGTGGCAGAGCACTTGCCTAGCATATGTGAGACACTGGGTTCAATCCTTAGCACCACATAAAAATAAACAAATAAAATAAAGACATCTACAACTACAAAAAAAAAATTTAAAAGAATATGGTCAAAGAAAAAGGCCATGGTCTGTGCCTAGGAGAACACATACACTCTCTACTAGGTGCAAGTGGAGCCATTAAGAGACACAGGACTTGCTGCCAGTTAAGTAAGAGGAGAATTAGGAGAGTGTGCTGTCATGGGATCCAAGGGAGGAGAGTTTCAGTAGGCAGAATCAAGTGTCAAATGATACACAGAACATGGAGTACAGAGCTTTGGTAAAGGACCCCGGGCTAAGCTGTTGATTAGGTGGAAATTACATTATAATACTGGTTCTCTGAGATCATTGGTGACTCTGGAAGGTGCAACAAAGTAAATGTAGCGGAGCCAGACATAATGGTGTACACCTGTAATCTCAGCAACCCAGGAGGCTGAAGCAGGAGAATTATTAGTTGGTGGCCAGCCTTGGAAACTTTGCAAGACTCTGACTCAAAATAAAAGGGGTTGTGGATGTAGCTCAGTGACCGAGTGCTTGCTTGCATTGGTTCAATCCCCAGTACCAGGAAGGGGGAAAGATACAGACTTGGGAAAATTATGGAGAAAAGGAGAGAGAGAGGACAAATCAGATTGAAGAGATGTTTTTTTTCCTTCCTTCCTTTCTTCCTCTTTCTTTTTCAGTACTGGGAATTGAACCCAGGGGCACTCTACCACTGATCACATCCCCAGTCCTTTTTGTTTGTGGGATAGAGTCTTGCTAAATCACCAGCTGGTTTCAAACTTGTGCTCTTCCTACCTTGGCCTCCCAAGTTGCTGGGATTGTTGGAGTACACTACCATGTAGGGCTCGACAAATGTTTTCAAGGATAAGAGACCTGATTACACTTATAGGGGATGTAATCATGGGTAACAAATAGAAGTTACAATAGAGGATACATGACACAGCGAAAGTTTCAGAAGTGAAAGGCAATCAAAAACACAAGTGGAGAGGTTTGCCTTAGAAAGGAGGTCATATTCACTGAAATAAAGGGAGGCAATTATTCACTGAGAATAGGACTTGAGAAATGTGGCAAAGATGTCTTAATAGTATGTCTGAAATACTAAGGAGTCAATAAACAATAAGATGAGAGAGTATTGAGATATAAAGGCTTAAGATGGGAGAGGAAATTGTTTTTGTGGAAATTGGGACAAATCAGAAAAAAAGTAATATACAGAGGAGGTTAGAAACATATATATTCATGAACTCAATTTTTGCCTACTGAAGATAATGGACAGCCTTCCTTAGTCTAATATACATCTAGCAGGTACAGTTTTTTGAATTAAGATGAGGCTTAGTGTTTGAAGAGACTTTCTGCTACTCTGATAATTCTGGGGCACCCCTCCTTCTTCAAAACTGGCAACTACAGTGATTGTTTTGGCTCCTGGGTCCCTCCTCTGGTAGCACAAAGTTACATATGCATTTACCTACAAGCACCAACAACTCCCATCAAAGAGATATCCCAGAGCAGAAGAACCTGCTAATCTGGGCCAGCTAGAAGATTACACATGGGAGAGACACAAAGGGAAAGGTACTAGTCTCTGCATCTGAAAAAAAAAAGTAAATCCAACTTTGAATCCTGTAACTGTCTCAAGGGTGTTCTCTCAGGAAACAGAAGCAAGAGTCTCTTTACTTCTCTCACAGATTTATATTGTCCCATCCAGATTCTAACTTGGTGGAGCTCATACTTACAAATATTCCCATCTCATCTTTTCTGCAGCCCAGAGGCTAAAGATTGATATATGAGGCAGAAAGTTTTCAATGTACCCCAAAGTGATTAGGTAAATAATTTCTTTAATCAGAAAGGATTCATCTCTCCTAAACACAAACACACACATTAAAAGTAAAAAATATATATATGTACATATATTTACACAAATTGGGAATCACAGAGGGCAACTGCATGGCTTGGGTTAGGGGTTGAGGAGACGGACATCAGAAACAACTGGAGGGTGGCTTTTTTTTCATCTGCTCCTCTAGGTGTCCTATGTTTATCTCACTGGTCATGGTGGGTAGACCAGGAGAGGATAGAGTGCAGCTCCAGTCTGATGGTAGAGTTACTGGCAAACTGTGGCAGCGAGGTCCCTCTCCAGATAGTTTCTTAGGATCACCAGGAGATGCTGTATTAGATGAAACTGGAGTGGTAGGAGCAGAGTGAGTGAAGGACTGCACTCCATGCTGGAGGAAAAGGATGACACCAATGCTGGTTCCAGTGCCTACAGGATGATGGCTAAAAGATATGGTACCTGGGGAACTTAGAGGTGGATTGCAAATAGGGGTGGTGTGGATCCAGGTGAGGTTCATAGCTGGCCATTCTGTGAGGTGCCAAGGCTGCTTTGGTTTCAAAACTAAATGTCCTAGCTGTGTTTGGCCCATCTTTTCCATAGGAGGAGCAGAAGAGGAAGTAGTTTCATCACTGTGGTGGCTTGGAAAATGCTAGGGAAGGAGAGAAATAAGAAAAAACTGTGAAGAAAGTTTTCAGACTGATTCCAACAAGATTTAAGGAAAGCTGAAATCTTTGCTTTCCTTGGGGACTCACTTTGCAGTGCAAACATACCTTGTTTTGTGCAACAGGTATGTTCTTGCCATGTAAGAACATATTAAAATTTTTAGTAATCAAGTTACACTTTCATTTATTCCACAAATAGTTGAGATCCTACTGTGTGCCACACACCATATAAGACACTGGATATTGAACAAATAGTCCTACAGATTCTCACTATTTTAAAACAATTCCTTCTAGATGTTTTTATGTATATATATACACACTATATATATTATATATATAATATGTATGTTTATATATACACATATATACATTTATGTACATATATAAAACACACATGTATATGTATGTGTATGTGTGTATATACATATATATATAGATAGATAGGGTTTCACTAAGTTGTTGAGAGCCTTGTTAAGTTGCTAAGGCTGGCACTGAACTTGAGATCCTCCTGCCTCAGCCTCCCCAGTAGCTGGGATTATAGGCATGTTCCATCACACCCAATGTAGAAATTTTTTTAAAGAAAAGTTGTTTTGTGCTGGGCACAGTGGTGTATGCCTATAATCCCAGCACTTTGGGAGGCTGAGACAGGAGAAGCGCAAGTTCAAAGCCAGCCTCAGCAATTTAGCGAGGCTCTAAGTAACTAAGTGAGACCCTGTCTCTACATAAAACACAAAATAGGGCTGGGGATGTGGCTCCCAATAGTCAAGTACCCCTGAGTTCAATCCCTGGTACCAAAAAAAAAAAGTTGTTGTTTAGTTTTTGCCAAGGCTGGCCTCAAACTTCTGATCCTCCTGCCTCTGCTTCCTGAGTAACTGGCATGTACTACCTGTGCCTAAATATAAAGAAAAGTGTATTTTTTAATTGGAAACATCATTTCACAATTTCTCTATTTTAAATTCTAATTTTCTATGTTGAATGTCTTAAGTATAAATTAATATTCAGGCAAGATCCTTCTGCTTATTTATTTATTTTTGGTACTCAGCAGCATTTAACTACTGAGCCACACCACTAGCCCTTTTAATATTTTTTTAAAATATTTTTTCAGTTGTTGATGGGCCTTTATTTTGTTTATGTATATGTGGTGCTGAGGATTGAACCCAGTGCCTCTTGCTAGGCAAGCACTCTACCACTGAGCCACAACCCCAGCACCCCTTTTAATATTTTATTTTATTTTTATTTTTTTGGGTTTTTTTGGTACTGGGGATTGAACTCAGGGGCACTCAACCACTGAGCCACATCCCCAGCCCTATTTTGTGTTTTATGTAGAGACAGGGTCTCACTGAGTTGCTTAGCACCTCGCCGTTGCTGAGGCTGGCTTTGAACTCTTAATTCTCCTGTCTCAGCCTCCCTAAGTGCTGGGATTACAGGCGTGCGCCACTGCGCCCGGCTCCCCTTTTAATATTTTATTTAAAGACAGGGTCTTACTAAGTTGCCGAGGCTGGCTTTAAACTTGTAATCCTCCTGCCTCAACCTCCCAAGTTGCTGGGATCACAGGCCTAAGCCACTGAACCCACCTTCTACTTATTTTTTAATCAAGTTATTTTCACAGCATTAGTAACTGTTGTTGATTGAAAACAAGGATAGGTCATTATCTAGGACACCTCCCCATTACTTGAATGCCCTCTAAATACCCTGTTATTTGAAGGCACAGAAAATAGGTCACTTCCACATGAGGTTCAAGAATCTATCCAACACTCGTCTCTCTATGGATGTCCCATAGGTGCCCTCTCCCCTGTTCCCAGTGATGTATCTCTTATGACCAATCCTTGAAACCCAGTGTAGATTTATAGGCTTCTAGAAGCTCTGATACAAGGATACTCTTGGACTGGAGTCAAAGCAGGGACAGGGGAAGAGTTTTAGGGGCAACAAGGAAGAAAGTATTTAGAGAGAGAAACTAAGGCATCTTCCTGCATGAATAATTTGTCCAGATAAAAAATGCCCTCTGTATCTGTACAGAAAGTAAATTAACTGCAACATGAGGGACAGGATTAAATTTCATGGAGTTCTGCCAAGTGGTCCAAACAAAATAGAAAAAAAACCATCTAGGAATTAAGACAATGCAGGGGGCTGGGATTGTGGCTCAGTGGTAGAGCGTTTGCCTCGCACGCGTGAGGCACTGGGTTTGATCCTCAGCACCACATAAAAAAAAGAAATAAAATAAAGATATTGTGTCCATCTACAACTAAAAAAAATATTTAAAAAAAAGACAATGCAGGAAGTTTAGGCATTCATTTGCTAAAAGAACTTGAGGAAAGAGATCCAGAAGAAAATGCATGCATATTCCATTTCCTCCATTATTCCCTGCTTCTTCATTAGGTTTCAAGTTCTTACCTTGGCCATCTGGTGCCTGCTACCACTCAGTGATGACTTCTGGGCAGCTACGTGAGGAAACCAAGTCTTTAACATTCCTTCTACTTGTAGCAGGGTTCCTAGATAACGCTCCCTGTGAAAAGAACATTAAAAACAAAACAAGTATGAAAAAAGAAACAAGAAAGGATTGGAGAAATCTTTTTATAAGGTACTGGGGAAAGAATTAGGTGAACTTACCCCATCTGAGGCTTCTGCAAAACACCTACAATGCGCTGGATCCTGTCCATTGCCACACTCTGTTGGAAACTGCTCAATCCTGGAGTCAGAGAGAAAGATTAAGGACCAAGAGTCAATACTGTAGTCAGATAAAGTAAGGCAGAGGGGGTTAAAATTGATTTGCCTAAAGAAATTAAATCACAAATGCAAAAAAGGAACAATCCAGGCCTCTAACAAAGACTTAAGAGAGACACACATTTGAGAGAGACAGATACTAAGATGGGAACCTAGTCCAAAATAATGCAAGTAATCAGATAATTACCTCTCTCAAAACGACCCATCTTCAGCCCATTCAGTAGGTCTGTGAGGGGGCGGATGAATCCTTGAAGCTCTTTACACTGTAGGAAAACAGGACAGAGGCTATGAGAAGACCAAGAATTGCCCATGAGTAGCAATTCTTCCTCTGCCTCCAAATCTGGGAGTCAATACTATCCTCTTAAGGTCCTTAACCAGTTGAGTGTTTAGCAATTATCATTTCCTTTCTCCTACCTTCTGAGCAAAGAGCAGGTCTCCCTCTGTGGTACAACCCTGGATGTTTAGACTGGTTTCCAATTCACCATCTCTTGATCTTTTGATTCCAGATCCTGCCATAGGAGAAGTCAAACCTCGCTGTTCCAGATAAGATGCTGTATGTTGGTTACCGGAAACCTTGCAACGATGCCTGCAGCGGATAGGACCCGGGCTAGGCCGGAAACCTCCCCTCTGCCCAACAGTGTCTGGCCTGGGCCCTTGGGACCCCTTGTCCTCCCTCTCACTATGGGAGGGGAAGCCAAAGTCACCGATCACTGGGGAGGTGGAAAAAGAGGGAGAAAGAGAGGAGGAGGAATAAGAAGAAACACTAGATGGAGAATCCATAGGTCCAGAAGCAGGGGCTGGAGAGCAGCTCCTGGAGTACCCAAAGATCCGAACCTGCAACTGAAGAGCAAAGTGAGGGAGTTTGAAACCAGAGTCTAAGGATTACAAAATGGACTGGGAGACTGAGGTGTACTCCACGGTATAATATCTCTATTTCCCCTGCCCAATAGATACAATAGAAAAAATCATCTCCCCTACCCTCACCCAATAAAAAACTGGGGCTGCCTCTTTGGCCTCTACAGAGCAGCTTTTGGCCTGACACATCCTCTGTTCTTTTCCCTGGGTTCGGAGTAAATACGTGACTTAACACCTTCCCCTCCTCTGCTGCTCTCCTGGTTTGTTCCCTCGTTCGACCTCGCAGTTGAACCTATCTAACCTACCTAGCCTCCCTACGGAAATCGCCCCACAGGGGCC
Organism: Xerus rutilus; assembly: GCA_028644305.1. Classification (NCBI taxonomy): domain Eukaryota; kingdom Metazoa; phylum Chordata; class Mammalia; order Rodentia; family Sciuridae; genus Xerus; species Xerus rutilus. The sequence goes on along the minus strand of CM053400.1, from coordinate 96,067,569 downwards.
GACTTCCTAACCTTTCCCAATCTCTCTTGATCAAGATCCCTGCGTTGGTCCCTCTATAGTCGCGCCTGCCAGGTGATGCAATCCTTACGAATACCAAGATCTGCGTGCAGTCTCCCAAATCCACTCCCCCTGGCCCCATCCTTCTCCAGCGGCTCACTCATCGCCTTCGGAGTCTCCTTACCTGTGTTGATCGGCTCAGCCTAGGTTCTGTCTCCAGCTCCTTCTCAGTCTCTCCCGGTCTTGGCTACCCACCTCCGCCCCACTCTCAGTGGGTCCCGCCCCTTCCCCCTCCCAGACACGTGCGGCTCGGCACGTGCCTCCCCCTGCGTACACAGATTTCGCACTCTCATTGGTTGTCTAGCCAATAACACGTGACTCCCGTTAATGAAGTTCACAGCCCATTTGCTACAGCTCACAGGGACTCGGCCAATAGAGAAGCACTCCGGTGATGATTGGCTGGAAGGGAAGCATTCCGTGCTCCGCCCCTACATGCGGCTCCTGGAGAGGACCCGGTGAGGAGAAAAGGAGGAGGATGAAAAAAAGAGTGAAAAAGTAGGAAGGGGATGGAAAGGGCGGAGCCCATGGCCTTAAATAGGGTGGTGATGCGCAGGAGACTCACGGCTTGAGTGTTCAGAGAATGGATGTGCAACTAGATGCGCGTGCCTCGGGGCGTGGGACCTACGGTTCTGCCTCCCCAGCTAACGCTTCTGCCCCCTCCTACAGCGCCTCCGCTCACGAGCACAGCACGTGGAAACCGTCAGTTACTTGTGTCTGCAACGTGTGTGAGAGAATGAATGTGTGACACCGGGTAACCGTTTCCACTCTCGGCGTCCCAGCCCTCGTGACTCCTTGGTCTGTTTCACCCTCCCCTATTCTAACTCCTCCAAGTTGGGTGCCTCCTGCCCTGCTGGGTGAGGAGGGTGGGGACTGCGGCCGAGAACACGGCGTGCTCTCTCCCAGGCTCCCGCTGGGGCGGCTCCTTCAGCCCTTTCCTTACATAACCTGCCACGCACGTTACCAGCTCAGATGCCAGCCCGCCAAGACTGTAGAGGTCAAAGCCGAACTCGGTTGTTCCTGACTTTTCTGTCCTGCTCTTCAAATCCTGTGCCCTGAATTATCCGATTTTGAGCACAGGGAACAGAGTGTGAAAGATCCCTGATCTAGGCTGTGGCTTTATTCAGCTTCGGTTTATTTGTACATTGGAGAGGATTCGAAAGACTTTGAAGGAAGGAGGGAAGACAAGTGCAGGATTTAGAGAGTCTCAAAAGTAACAGACATCACTCTTCGTTGCCCCTTGCTGTATTCAGAGAACAATGGAAAGGTAGTAAGACCCAGCGACTGTGGACTGGTTGAAGCTATTACACGGGAGAGACCGCAAGAGGGCAGCCCAGTCTTTTTTTTTTTTAACATCGAACTGAATACTGGTTTTTTCTAGTTATACATGACAATAGAATTCACTTTCACATAATTATAAAAGCACGGAATATAATTTGTTCTAATTCAGTCCCTAGTACTTCCTCTTCTCCTCTCATCCTCCCACCCCATTCCCTTTCCTCTACTGATTTTTTAAAATATATTTTTTATTCCCACCCTTCTCCCTCTACTGATCTTTCTATTATAGTTTATTTTAATTAGTGTCTGTGGATGTACATAATGGTGAGATTCACTGTGGTATATTCATATATGTACATAGGAATGTTAGGTCCACTGTCTTTTCCTATCCCAGCCCATCCCTCCTCCCTTCCCTTCTTTCCCCTTTGTCTACTCCACTGATCTTTACTCTTTTTTCTAACCCCCTCCCCCCCCAGTTTTGATTAGCTTCTGCATATCAGAGAAAACATTCAACCTTTGACTTTTGGAGACTGACTTATTTCACTTAGCAGGATGGTCTCCAGTTCCATCTATTTATCAGCAAATGCCATAAAGTCATTCTTCATTATGGCTGAGTAATACTCCATCGTGTACATATGCCATATTTTCTTTATCCATTCATTTGTTGAAGGGCACCTACGCTGGTTCCATAGCTTGGCTATTGTGAATTGTGCTGCTGTAAACATTGATGTGGGGGCAGCCCAGTTCAGATTAGGGTCCTGAGGATAGAGACTTATTTTTAAAGTATGTCCCTGCCATAATTGTTAAATACAAAAGGCACATTGTTGGGGAGAGGTATAGGTGGGAGTTGAGGGAAGGTGTGACTATTTCAAATCTGTTCTAATACTTAATATTTTATCTATGTTTAACAATGTGCTTATTTTATAAAAAGAAAAAAAGTTTTCTAAATAAATTGTAACCCTACCCCCAGGCATAGGGTCTCAACACCATATTTAATAAAACAATAGAATTAGAGGGAATTATGGACTCTGGATAAACCTGTCATCTGTGAGTGTTCATTTTACCCCAAATTCCAGGTATATTTACAATTCATAATTCTTTCAAATCTATTGTCACCTATTTCCCTTTCTTTCTTTTTTTTTTTTTTTTTTTTTTTTGGTACTGGGGATTGAACTCAGGGGCACTGGACCACTGAGCCACATCCCCAGCCCTATTTTGTGTTTTATGTAGAGACAGGGTCTCACTGAGTTGCTTAGCACCTCGCCATTGCTGAGGCTGGCTTTGAACTCGCGATTCTCCTATCTCAGCCTCCCTAAGTGCTGGGATTACAGGCTTGCG
>CM053400.1:96040837-96064799 GCA_028644305.1 Xerus rutilus | reverse complement strand
GGCTACCTATTTCCCTTTCTAATCTACTCTTCCTGCCTTCAAATCCTGGTACTCTATTTTTTTTTAATTTAATTTATTTTTTTTAGTTGTGGGTGGACAGAATATCTTTATTTTATTTTTATGTGGTGCTGAGGATCGAACCCAGTGCCTCATGCATGCGAGGCGAACACGCTACCACTGCGCCACAATCCCAGCCCCCTTGGTACTCTATTTAGTGCTGTAACTTTAGAACACACCCCCATGAAGTAGACAGTGACTAGATTATTTCATTTATTTTTTTATTTTCCAATTTCTTCTTGTCAAACTCCCATCTAGATACTGATAGCAGCCTTCTCTCACCTAAAAAACCAAAGAGGAGAAAACAGGGTCAGGGAACCAAGGAAGTCCCTTCATGCCCCTCCTCACCTTTATGAAAACTCCGCAAATTTGTATTCTGAGCTGGGATTCCTCTATCTCTTGGGGGGAAATATGTTCCTTCCCATCACTCCTTCCTCCTCCTGAATCTCTTTATACTCCATAGTTGTTTAGAATACCAACTTAAAATTCCTTCCTTATAATACAGCCCCCCCCCTTCCCCATTATCACTCCAGTACAATAGGGAAGCACCACCCTTTCTACTCTGAACTTTGCCTCTGGACTCCACCAGGTTGTAGGACCCACCCATTTTGCCCTCTGAACAATGGCCAGAATGGAACCAGCTCTGATTCCTCAAGGCATACTGGAAACCTGGAGAGGTTTCTTCTCTATTTCACCTGCCTCTGCCCTAGGAGGTCATGAAGTCCTCACAGTTTAGAAAATTGAATGACGTATCATAATCTTTGCCTCAACATCTCCCAAACTTCTTTAAGATTAGATGAGGATTTTTTTTTTCTAAATGTGCTCCTTCTACTATATTTTGTTTCAGTACTGGAGATTGAAACCAGGGTGCTTAACCAAGGAGCCAGCCCTTTTTAAATTTTTATTATTTTGAAACAGAGGCTTGCTAAGTTGCTTAGGGCCTTGCTAAATTGCTGAGGCTGGCTTTGAACTTGAAATCCTCCTGCCTCAGCCTCTAAAGCTGCTGAGAGTGCAGGCATGTGCCATCATGCCCAGCTCCTTCTATATTTAAGTAGCTGAGAATTGAGCTGAGGCTGGAAACACTAGACAAGGATAACTAGTAAGAGTTACTGGGGTTGGGGTTGTGGCTCAGTGGTAGAGCGCTTGCCTGGCACGTGTGAGGTACTGAGTTCGATCCTCAGCACCACATAGAAAATAAATGAATAAAATAAAAGTGTGTGTATATATATATAAAAGAATTACTTCATAGACTCCCTTAAGGCCAGTGGCTGCACTCTCACCTTTACATGAAATATATCCCCCCTTGAAGGAGGACCCATGACAGGAGAAGGGAAACAGGACTCTGCAGACTGGACACAGCATCATTCAGATCTGGATTCTGCTAAAATACAGATATACCCCCCACATCAGGCTAGTATCATCCTATTGCTTTCCACTTCTCAGAAGGATAGGCATATCTTTATACCAACCTCTTTCTTTTTTTTTTTTTTTTTTTTTTTGGTACCAGGGATTGAACTCAGGGGCACTCGACCACTGAGCCACATCCCCAGCCCTATTTTTTGTGTTTTATGTAGAGACAGGGTCTCACTGAGTTGCTTAGCGCCTCGCCCTTGCTGAGGCTGGCTTTGAACTCGCGATTCTCCTGTCTCAGCCTCCCTAAGTGCTGGGATTACAAGCGTGAGCCACCGCGCCCGGCTAGCCAACCTCTTTCTTACCTCTGGCCTCAGAGGAAGATCTGGTTCTCCTCTTGATTACTGTAAGTTCTTTCTGCAATCCCAGACCATATAAGGGAGAACCCCCAACTCAATTCAGTGACATTTACTTTTATCTATTATGTGCATGGCACTGTTCTTGGTGCTATAGGGGGGATATAAATACAAATAAGACATGGGCCCTATTCTCAAGAAATTTACAATCTAAAGGAAACCAACTGTATACTTTAAAAACATGTATCTGTCCCTATTCTCAATCTTTTGCTTTCCATTCCTACCAGCTCCTCCCGTTTGTGATCAGCTACATGCAGGTTGCTCTTTGATCCTGTTGCCCTTTTCAGCTGTGGCTCTTCTTTATCCATTACCAGAATTTTCAGGTGGTTAGTCTATACCTACCTCCATTTCCTCATAATGTACCTTCTCTCAACTCTACAAAATCTAGCTTTCACTTAATTAAAACTACTTTCTTAGGGATTACCAATGATCTTCTCCTTTTTGGGGAGGGGGGTTTTGGTACCAGGGATTGAACTCAGGGGCACTCAACCACTGAGCCACATCCCCAGCCCTATTTTGTGTTTTATGTAGAGACAGGGTCTCACTGAGTTGCTAGCACCTCACCATTGCTGAGGCTGGCTTTGAACTTGCGATTCTCCTGTCTCAGCCTCCCAAAGTGCTGAAATTACAAGCGTGAGCCATGGTGCCCGGCTGATATTCTACTCGACCTCATGTAGCATTTTATTGATTATATTAAGCTTTCTCTTCTAGACTCTATAACACAAACTTGGCTATCTGCCTGCTTCTCTAATCAGTCCTTCTCTATATCTTTGTTTGATTCATCTTCCTCTTTCTACTAACTGTAGCCATGTTCACTGATCTTTTGAGCTTCTGTGCATACTGACTCTGTTGAGCTCATTTATATATATATATTTTTTTTAGTACTGGAGATTGAACTCAGGGGCACTCAACCACTGACCCACATCCCCAGCCTTATTTTGTGTTTTATGTAGAGACAGGGTCTCACTGAGTTGCTTAGTGCCTTGCCGTTGCTGAGGCTGGCTTTGAACTCATGATTCTCCTGTCTCAGACTCCCAAAGTTCTGGGATTACAGGTGTGCACCATTGTGCCCAGCTAGCTCATTTACTTTCATAAGTGTGACTTTGTACTTAGAACTCTAGCTCTGACCTAGTTCAGCTCCCTTTAAGATAACACCCTCACAGAGCTATCAGTATCAGTTCAACTTGGCCAATACCAAATTTATAACTTCCCTCTGGCTTCTCATAGTTTCCATTTTGGTCAACCATTTTCTCACACACATAGGTTTAAAACATATGTGTTATTTTTACCCTCTCCTCAATTATTCCTCAAATGAAATTACTAATGAAGCAAGGCATTTTCTTCAAAATATTTCTTATCTTTCTCCTCTGGACTCAAAATGTCACTTCTTTAGTCCACGCTTTTAACAGATTGTTATTGGAACAATGCAAATCTAATGAATCTTTCTCCACTAAATTGCATATTGCACAAACCAGAAAATAGTCTCTTTTTTTCTCTAAAATGTTTCATCATTTCTTTACCATATTGAAGGACTAGGCTCCCTATTGCTTATAAGGCCAAACTTCAGTCTGACATTTCAGATTATCCATAATTTAGTCCTATCTTGCCTTATGCAAAGTTACCAAGTAAATATTAGGAGGGTGTACTATTTTTTTTTTTTTTTTTGGTACTGGGGATTGAACTCAGGGGCACTCGACCACTGAGCCACATCCCTAGCCCTATCTTCTGTTTTATGTAGAGACAGGGTCTCACTGAGTTGCTTAGTGCCTTGCCATTGCTGAGCTGGCTTTGAACTCGCGATTCTCCTGTCTCAGCCTCCCTAAGTGCTGGGATTACAGGCTTGCGCCACCGCGCCTGGCTTATTTTGTTTTTTTTAACTTAATTCCTACTCTTTCCATCTCTAGACTCTCTTCTTTAATCACATCCCATCCACTAAACATACCATACTTGTTCTATTTCCTTCATCCATGAAGCTTTCACCCTTGTAGTAACTGTTCTTACTCCTAATTGCTTTAGTTCTTTCACAACTTCCCACCAAGTTAGTTCATCTAAAGCATCATCACCTTCTAAAACCTTCCTGATAATTATACCCTGTACAATCTCTCTTCCTACAATGACTAAAACACTTGCCTATGTCATACGCTTTCAAACTTACATGTAATTGCATGTAACATACTTTTTCATCTTATTCTAAATATTTCATAAATGTAAACATGAGTTTTTCAAATTCCTCAAGGGCAATAGCAACATCATAGATTTATTTTTCATCAGTATCCTCAGCAGCCTTAGACACAGATGACATACACATTAAGTACTATTGAACTGAAATATAATTGGCATGTATCTTCCCAGTGTTTTGTATAGAGGGTTAATATTAGATCTCAGTGAAATATATGATGGTCAAATTGAGATGAACATCTGCACTGCAGCAGTAGTTATCTGGTTTCCCCCTCCACCGGGGTCTCTACTCCATGCCACCAGCCCTGGGATCTGTCTGGGTAAAGGAGTCTTCTCTTCCTCCTCTCTAATTCCCATTCAACTTACTGTTTCCATTGTTACTGTTTTCGTTGTTACAGGATTCTGATGGTCTGCGCGTTCTGCTTCAAGAATAATGGTAGTCTCCACTGCTTCTGTTGTTACTTCCTTATCCAACCTGTCCTTTTCTCAGTAAGATTGGGAAATAAGAGTTATCATCACCTCCATTCAACATCCTCATAGATTCTCTATTTCCCCCTGCACCAGTACTCACTCAGGTCACCCTTCCCACTCACAAAGACTTAATTAAGCTCTGGGATTCTCCCTACTCTGTACTTTCATGGATGTTGTATTACCTATCCCATTCAGCAAATCCTTTTGGCTTTTTTGTTTGTTTTGAGGTACTTGATGGAAACTGAAACCCAAGGGCGCTTTGCTACTGAACCACATCCCCATTTTTATTTATTTATTTATTTATTTATTTATTTATTTATTTATTTATTTATTTAAATATTTTTTAGTTGTAGATGGACACAAATATCTTTATTTATTTTTATGTGGTGCTGAGGATCGAACCCAGTGCCTCACGCATGCAAGGCAAGCACTCTACCACTGAGCTACAATCCCAGCCCCCATTTTTATTTTATTTTGAGGTGAGGTCTTGCTAAATTGCTGAGGCTGGCCTTGAACTTGTGATTCTCCTGCCTCTGCCTCCTGAGTTGCTGGGATTACAGGAATGTACCACTACATCAGCTCAACAAATCCTTTGACTGCCCCTCTTTCTTAGTTCTTAGTAAAGCTACTGGGGTTGGCTTCCTTCTCCTCCTCAGCTATCATTAACAAGTCTGTTTTGGACCCACTTCCTAGTTTCTCTCAATCTACCTAATTTTCATTCTTGCTAACCAGTTACATTTCAATATTGCCCAGTTTCTTTTTAAATTTTATTTATCTTAACACTCTAAGATGTAGAGGTCACTCACCAACCTGTCCTCTGACTCAAACACGGAGTAATCAATGGTGAAATTTGCACTAAAGTCATCTGGGGAGGAGAAAAAAAAAATCAGTAGTAACAATAGAGAAAAGAATTCTAGATCCAGAAATGAAAGGGGAAGAAATTGCTCAGAACACTTCAACTTACTCCAATTGTAAAATATATTGGTATAATCCACTTCTAATTAACTTTAATGTTAAAATGTTTATGAATGTTGTATGTGTTTTCAACAGGTATCTAAAAGAGTTTACAAATTTGAAACTGTCCAAAGTGTTTCAACCATTTTCCAAAGAATTAAAAATCACTAGCTTGAACAAATAACAGCATGAATTTTGCTAATTTTTGTTCATAGCCAAACTTCTCTCCCATTCAGTTGCTCTGTTGCAAAAGGAAGGGCAAAGTCTCAGAACTGAGTATTCCCAAAGCCTTTTTCCACCCCACTTAGAGTCAGAGGCACTTACCATAATTAGGGGTGACTGTGTAATAATAGGCCACCTGATAATAATAATCTTCTACCAATCCTTCATCTTCATATTCTTGTCCTATGGGGATAGGACTATAGGTCAAGAGACATCTGGAATGCCTTAACAAAATCACCTCTGAAGTTGATCCTAAATCTATCATTTTTTCTTTTTTTTTGGCCTACCCTTCAGGGGTCTTGCTATCTCCCTGTCTCTGCACTTGTAAACTCTTCTGTCTTCTGGATTCCATACCTGTACTGAGGCCTGCTACTCTGTGCCCTTTCAACTCAGGAACTCCTGGAACAGAAACAGGTCCCTTCAAATAATATAAACTCAGAGAACTAAACCTAAAAAAGGAAGAAGATAGAGACGAGAAACTGAAAACACCAAATCTTTTTTTTTTTTAATATTTTTTTAGTTGTAGATGGACACAATTTCTTTATTTTATTGCTTTGTATGTGGTGCTGATGATCGAACCCAGGGCCTCACGCATGCGAGGCAAGCGCTCTATTACTGAGCTACAATCCCAGCCCCACCAAATCTTTTATTCTATTCAATATGCTATAGAATTTACTGTATTTGGGAGAATTTTTTTTTTTTTTTAACAGTGCTGGGGATTGAACCCTGGGCCTTGTACTCGGTAGGCAAGTTCTATCTCTGAGCTACACCTGCAGTCTGAGAAATCATCTCTTATCAGTGTCTCTTACAAATAACTAACACCGGGCTGGGGTTGTGGCTCAGTGGTAGAGTGCTTACCTAGCATGTGTGAGGCCCTGGGTTCGATTCTCAGCACCACATTAAAAATAAAGGTTCATCAGCCGGGCGCGGTGGCACAAGCCTGTAATCCCAGCACTTAGGGAGGCTGAGACAAGAGAATCATGAGTTCAAAGCCAGCTTCAGCAACAGCGAGGTGCTAAGCAACTCAGTGAGACCCTGTCTCTACATCAAACACAAAATAGGGCTGGGGATGTGGCTCAGTGGTCGAGTGCCCCTGAGTTCAATCTCCAGTACCAAAAAAATTTAAAGAAAAAACAAACAAAATAAAAAACAAATAACTAACACATACTCTCAAGCTATTAGATTTGGGTTTTGACAAACTATTTAACATCCGCTTTCTTAAAATGAGTCAGCTGGACTAAATGACTCTTCTCCGTTAGTTTTTCTTCCTTTCCAGAACTAAAAATATGTGGCTTTGATGATGGAATCAAGAACTCTAGGCCTCCTCTTAAACACTTCCCTAAGCTCCTTGAACACTTTCCCTCCAATCCTAAGCTAATGACACAAGAATCAAGGGGAAAGGGAAACAATGAGACACACCTGGCAGACTGAGGAACAAAAGAGGGAAGGAGCCATGCTACTCTTGAGACCCTGTCCCTGAAGGCAGCCAGTTTTCCACTACCCTAAAGACCAACCCACAGCCATGTCTTTTACTAATAGGTTTGTGTGTGTGTGTGTCTGTGTGTCTGTGTGTGTGTTCCTCCTACTCTCTGGGAAAGGAGATACCCTGGCTTCTTAAGTTTCAGGCTGCCTAACTTCTAAGAGTCTACCGCTCTCCTTTATTCTCCTGTCTGTCCCTCTCATTTTGTTCAACTTTATGGTGAAGAAAAAGTGAGTTGAGTCTTGCTAAAGGACCTCCCTTCCCTTCATCATCTGAAAACTTTCTGTTCTTTGACTGGACTCTGTTTATCTCCCTGTTTCCTTGGTCTACCATCCAGATCTCTGTTCTGCTCCATCACTGGACTCTGGCACAGATAAGAAAGCACTATCACTTCCCACTAAAATGTACTATTCATCCTCTTCTCAGGCTCCCCCCCACCCCATTTATGGTAGAAGACCTAGTGCAAAAGCTCAGGAAGAGAAGTGGACTTACCTAGGATAAGTGGCATAACAAGGATGGCTACAAAGAGGACATCCATTCTTGATTTTGCACTATCGCTAAGAAAGTAAAGAGGAAATTACTGTTTCCCACCAAACTTGTCCCGCCTCCCCTGCTGCTGCACAGCTGCGAGGGAGTTCCAGTGACTCTTCTCCCAGGGGGCGAAATTCTCCGCCTACTTGCTGTCTAGATCTTCAGTTACTACCAGTCCTTAGCCCGAGCTGAGAGAGGCAAAGGATGCAAACTTTTTCATGGAACTCCTCAGCCCCAGACTGGGTTCAAGCAGTACTCCCACTGTTGCTACCAAAGAAGTCTTTTTAGCTTACCCTCTATCCCCTCTCCTATCTTTCTTTCCTCCCAGTCCTTGCATAAAGCTCAGCCTCTTGCTGTTCCTCACTTGCTATGCATCGTCCAGAGTTGCTCTTCTCTCTGGTGCTTAATCGTAGTCTCTTTCATCATGGTGGAAATGCTCAAAGGAAGGGGTGAGTATTTTTTCTAGACTGAAAACAGTCCCTCTTCTCTGCCTATCTTGGCTATGGAGGATGGAACAATATTTACCCATCCTTGTTTGACTCTCAAAGCACCTGCTGAGTTGCTTCTGATAAAAATCTCTCAGCCAAGGCTAGTTATTTCCTCTCTGGTCAGTGCTGACCTCATCTTACCTTTTTCTCAACTTCCTGTATATGGAATGGAAGAAGTAGTACAGAATGTCTTTCCCTGTAATAGATGCCATACTCCATCTTCTATTTTCAGTCATTTGGTACAGTTCTCTTCATTAAGGTCTACAGGTACAGAGTGTTAGGGTAGCGGCCAGCCAGACACGGACACCTCATACAGCCAGGAAAATCCTTTATTCAGGGGAGTGGGCGCCCGGGCGAAGGAAAGAGGAAAAGAAGAGAGAGAGGGGACGCGCGAGAGGGATTTTATAGAGCCCACTACAAACCGCGTGGCGAGCCAGGGATTGGTCACTTTAAAATCCGCGGGACAGATAAGCAGTCGCGGTCTTCTTTTGATGTGCTAACCTGAGCAGTTAGGTTTTGTTTTAGGCTTTGTTTCCCAGGTGGAAGATTCCGGAGCGGAACCCCCTGGGGAGCGGAACTGCCTTGGGCTTTTAGAGAGGGGATGTGAAAATTAGAAAGGGGCTGTTTTTCACCTTACACAGAGTTTTTGTTTTTGTTTTTGTTTTTTTTTTTTGGTACTAGGGATTGAACTCAGGGGCACTCGACCACTGAGCCACATCCCCAGCCCTATTTTGTGTTTGATGTAGAGACAGGGTCTCACTGAATTGCTTAGCGCCTCGCCCTTGCTGAGGCTGGCTTTGAACTCGCGATTCTCCTGTCTCAGCCTCCCTAAGTGCTGGGATTACAGGCTTGCTCCACTGCGCCTGGCTAGGTATAGAGTTCTTATCATTCTGTTTCTCCATTTCCCATTTTCATTCAATTCAGTTCAGAAACAGTAACATGTATTAGATGCAGTTTTCTAGGTAATTCAGAGCTCATAGGCAATGGGATAAGAAAAGAATACAGTAATTTGTTTTGAAACAGTTAATAAATATCTGCTTAGCATCTACTATGAGCCAGGCACTATGCAAGTCTCTGGGAAATCACCCAGACACAAGACAGGTTAGAGCTTGCTCTTACTTGTCAGGAGATGCTATGCTATCAGCTCAAAGAAGAGTTGTCTCACCCCTATGTCTTCCCTTGACTTAGCCTGCTGGTCTCAGGACATACTGGAGTCCTTAGCACAGGCCAAGATGCTCCCATCCTCTCAAGTTAATAAGTGCTCAGTGACTTTCTGTGCAAATCTATTCCTCAGCTTCTTTCCAGAGTTTTTTGGGGAAAGTGTAAAACATCTATGTGAATGTATACATATATAAAATGAGAAATTCCTTCCAGGAACCCTAGTTCTCTTTAAATAATTTCTGGTTTTTGTGGTTTTTTTTTGGTGTTTGGATTACACTCCCAGAAACAATATTTCAGATTCTCTCAATTTCCCATCTTAGGAGTCCTTTGTCTAAACATCATCCCTAAGGATCAACCCCTCACCATTCAAATGAGGTGACCGTATCCTCCTCTCCTACTTTAACTTTCTTTCATTCTAATATGGACACTTTTCTCTCCAGTTTGAGGAAAAGATTGAGGTTCATTTTTCAGAAAATAAATAGAGGAAGTATGACATAAAAGGAACTGAATGACTGGGGGGTGGCGTGCGGAGATACGTGCCTTTTTCCCTCAACCCCATTGTTCTAATTGCTTTCTAACTTATGAATTCCTTCTAAATTCCTTTGTAACATTTCTGTCGAGGCCCTTTAGCTTCTCTGATTCTGTCATCACAGATGAAGACTTCATTAGCCATATGCTGTATTCCATGTTTCCTATACTAGCATGTCCAAAGAGCTCTTGCTTTTAAGTTTAACCTTCATCCTTTAGACAGCAACTCTAGCCAATTTCCTCTTATTCAAGTAAGAACAATACCCGCCTCTATCTCCTTGCAACCCCTATCCTGTGTTCTTTGTATTTGTCTCTGGGATTCAAACAGGATCTTCCCCCTCTGAGGCTCTTCAAGAAGAAGTAGAATTGCTACCACCCTTCCCTACAAAGTAATGAAAGGAAACCGCGGCCAAGACGCAGCCGAACCCAGGAATCCGTGCCGGCACCAGGCCCAGACCCTGCCCACTCCCTTAAACCGGCTAGAGACACCGCCGAGACGAGGTCCAGGGCTCAGAGGACCCGGAGACTACAACTCCCAGCAGGTCGTTCAGCCACGCCCACTCCCCTACAGCTCCGCCTTCACCGATTCTCCATTGGCCTTCCGGGGGTGGGGATTAGAGGGGAGGTGGCCATGGGGCTGCGGCGGGGTTTTTCCCCTCCTCGGCTTCCGTAGACGGAGTCGGGCGGACCCTCTTGTGGGGTTTCGGTACCCCCCCTTCCCCTTCCCCGGGGTCCGGGGGTGACATTGCATCGCACCCCTGGTGGGGTCGCGTCGCCACCCCCAAGCGGACTCCCCCAGCTGGAGCGCTCCTCCCATTCTTTCTTGGCCGGGGTTCCATCCCGCCCCCAGCTGCCCAGCCATGGGGGCTGCAGTGTTTTTCGGATGCACTTTCGTCGCGTTCGGCCCAGCCTTCGCGCTTTTCTTGATCACTGTGGCTGGGGACCCTCTGCGCGTTATCATTCTGGTCGCAGGGTGAGTAGCGGGTGGTCGAAGAGGCGTGAGACCGTCGAAGAGAGAGAAGCGGAAGGGGCTGGAGGAACTAGGGCGAGTCTGGCAGCCTGAGTTGGGGGAGATGTATCAGAGGTGAAGATTGGACGGGGTCGGATCTGGGGTCTGGGTGATTTGCCCTTTCCCGCAGTTGATTTCCGCCTTCCAGAGATCGCACAGATTTCCTCCTATACGCTCCCGGCGATATCAGGCGGCCCGAGGCCGAGACTCCTGAGGGGGCTGTGCTGACCTCGGTCGGTGCCCTAAGGGAGGATCCAGGAATGGATACATCATCCTTCAGCTCTTGCATACTCTGATTCTCATCTCTATGAAGACTTTCTAATCAGATTTATACCCCTTCCCCAGCATTCAGATTCCTACAGACGAGTTCCTTGGTGGAGACACCTACCCTATCTGGTCCCTGCCTCCCTGACCATCCAAAAGTCTAACTTCCACTTTTCATGCTGCAGCCTTGGCTGGTTTCCTTCCTTGATTTCTCTGGCTGCCTCTACCCCTGCCTGTCTCATTGCCCTTGTCTTTTCTCAGGGCGTTTTTCTGGCTGGTCTCCCTGCTCCTGGCCTCTGTGGTCTGGTTCATCCTGGTCCATGTGACAGACCGGTCAGATGCCCGGCTCCAGTATGGCCTCCTGATTTTTGGTGCTGCTGTCTCTGTCCTTCTACAGGAGGCCTTCCGCTTTGCCTACTACAAGCTGCTTAAGTAAGAAGATGGGGTGGTCTGGAGGGAAGAGGGCCAGAGGATTGCACTATGGGAAGTGGGGCAGCCCTTGGGTGGTGGTTTGTAAGAGACACTACGGGAAGACATTAGAGGGAAAGGAGCATTCCTGCCCTCCCTCATGTTTCCCCTACTCCACCTCATCCCAGGAAGGCAGATGAGGGGTTAGCATCGCTGAGTGAGGACGGAAGATCTCCCATCTCCATTCGCCAGATGGCCTATGGTGAGCCAAGGGAGAGGGACCTGAGGAGGGAGTTGGACATCCCCCTCCCCTAGGGAAATCTCCAAACATCCACATGTTCTGAGTGACTTCTTTTTTCCCTTCATACCTGATTTCCAAGGAGAGGTGGTCTAGAGGGAGAGTAGGTGTGGGAAAAATGTAACTGGGAATGGGGAGGGGGGTCACTGGTAATGAGGCTATAATGTTTGATATTAATGACACCCTCCTTCCCCCCAGTTTCTGGTCTCTCCTTCGGTATCATCAGTGGTGTCTTCTCTGTTATCAATATTTTGGCTGATGCACTTGGGCCAGGTGTGGTTGGGATCCATGGAGACTCACCCTATTACTTCCTGACTTCAGGTAAGGCTCACTTCTAATCTTACCTTCATGTCCCATTTATCCCTGACCCTGATCTGATTTATTGGCCTTCCCTGGGAGACTTCTTTGGCTCGACATCTCAGGAGGCTGGGAGAAGATCAGGGATAGCTCATCCCCATCTTCCTCCCTGCAGCCTTTCTGACAGCAGCCATTATCCTGCTCCATACCTTTTGGGGAGTTGTGTTCTTTGATGCCTGTGAGAGGAGACGGTACTGGGCTTTGGGCCTGGTGGTTGGGAGTCACCTACTGACATCGGGACTGGTGAGTTGGAGATAGGGGCCGAGTTAGGGAGAAAAGCATTTAATGGCAAGTGGGATGGGGGTATGTGTCCTCTCTGAAAATTTTTGATTTACATTGGACAGAGGCAGAAAGGTGAGTCTCTACAGGTTTGTTACATCAGCATCAGTTATGTTACCTGTTCTGGGGATGCTCTGGGGAGGAATTTGAATGGATTAGGCAAACTGTAATCTAGAGGGCCTGAGATGAGCGACAGTGGTTGTAACCTTTGAGGAAGTTGAAAATCAAAAGTCCCTTTAACTATAAGATGTTGGTATTCTGAAGGGAAAGATTGGGGAATTTGAGTAAGATATCTGGGGGAGGTTTGGGTCAGAGGCACAAAAAGAATATAGGGATTAGGTAGGGAAAGAATCTAACTTCTTTTCTACTCTTACCCTCATTCTCAGACATTCCTAAACCCTTGGTATGAGGCCAGCTTGCTGCCCATCTATGCAGTCACTGTTTCCATGGGGCTCTGGGCCTTCATCACAGCTGGAGGGTCCCTCCGAAGTATCCAGCGCAGCCTCTCGTGTAAGGACTGACTACCTGGAATGATCGCCTGACAGATCCCACCTGCCTGTCCACTGCCCATGACTGAACCCAGCCCCAGCCCGGGTCCATTGCCCACATTCTGTCTCTCTTCGTTGGTCAATCCCAACAACCTTCAGGGTTTTGCTTTGTCCATTTGTGACCTTTAGTCTCTTAAGCTTTACCAGGAGCAGCCTGGGTTCAGCCAGTCAGTGACTGGTGGGTTTGAATCTGCACTTATCCCCACCACTTGGGGATCCCCTTGTTGTCCAGGAATCCCTATGTGTCAGTGCTCTGCCCTCACCCTGCCCATGACTCACCCCGCTTCCCCTCTGCAGGCCGACGGCAGGAGGACAGTCGGGTGATGGTGTATTCTGCCCTGCGCATCCCACCCGAGGACTGAGGGAACCTGGGGGGGGACCCCTGGGCCTGGGGTGCCCTCCTGATCTCCTCGCCCTGTATTTCTCCATCTCCAGCTCTGAACAGTGCAGGTTGCCAAGAAAAGGGACCTAGTTTAGCCTTTGCCCTGGAGATGAAGTGGATGGAGGCTCAAGGGTAGATGATCTCTGAGTTTTCCAGTACCCCCTCCCCAGACTGGACATCTTGGTCTTTTTCTCAGGTCTGAAGGGAACCATTTTTTGGTGTGATAAAGACCCCAAACTGCCTTTTATTTTATTTTTTAAGTGGGGCAAGGGAGGAGGTATGTTGGAATTTTCCTCACCTCCTTGGGCTATATTTTCCCTCCTCAAATTGTTCCTTATGGCTGGGCTCATTTCTGTTCCCTTTCCCCTTGGTCCCAGGCCCTGGGGGAAAGGAAGGAAGTGCATGTTTGGGAACTGGTATTACTGGAACTAATGGTTTTACCTCCTTGACCACCAGCATCCCTCCTCTCCCCAAGGTGAAGTGGAGGGTGCTGTGGTAAGCTGACCCACTCCAGAGCTGCTGTGCCACTGGAGGAGTCAGACTACCATGACATCGCAGGGAAGGAGGGCGGATTTTTTCTAGTTTTTAATTGGGGTATGGGAGGGGTGGGGAGGTTTTCTATAAATTGTATCATTTTCTGCGAAGGATGGAGTGTCCCATCCTCTTAATCAAGGTGATTGTGATTTTTGACTAATAAAAAGGACTTTATAATTGTGGGGGAACTTGACTTTTAAGGGAGGGGATGATATATTGGTTGAGATTTCTGCCCTCCCATGCCTCTTGTATAGTCTTCTTTCTGACCTGGCAACCACTGATCTCCAAGCATAGCTTTGGTGCAAGGTCAGAAATCTAAGCTGGTGGTTTAACATGTTGGAAACTTTGGATGTCCCCTTCTGGGGGTGGGATAAAAGGAGTTAATCACCCAGGCTTCTTTTTCTATGTCCTTTGCCTATCTCTACCACCTGAGGGATTAAGGACCTCTCCCACTCTCAAGAACCCCAAAGGATAGCCCAGAATTAAGGTCAGAAACTTTAATTTCCAGTTATATTGAGCAAAAATATATAACCCCAGCAACAGCCCTTTTTCCTTTGGGGAGATCCTGCAATATATCTAGGGGAAGGGACAAAAAGGTGAGGGGTGGGGGACTTGGGGGCACATCTTCAACTTCACCTACAACTAAACATAGTTTGCCCTCTGTGTTAATACACAGGGATCTCCTGATCTCCTACATGTTTTGAGAGGCCGAAGGCTCTGCTGTTCTTCCTTGAATGAGAATCTGCGTCCTTACCTCTATGTGAGAGATGTCCAGAAAAGGAAGGGTGTCTGCCTACAACTCCTAGTAGTATTTTCTGTCCAGCCCCTGCACCCCACTTCAGAGGCTCCCTGACAGGCACAAAGGGAAGGCATCCGTGATGTCTAAGAGGGCATTTATGCCTCTGTGGTGGCTTGTGCTGAGGTGAAGACCACACTCTTTCGGTTTCCCAGCCTCTTCTTCCTGGAAGAGGGAATAATGGTTTATGAGAGTGACCACTGTCCTCAGTGAAACAAATTAGAGGTGGAATATGAGAATGCTTTCTAATAGAAAAGAAAGGACTGCAGGAATGGAAAGTAGGACCTCACCGAATCTTTCTAACGATGAAATAAACAGCCAGCAGAAGGCAGAGACAGCCAATCAAGATTCCCACACCTAAACTCAACATTTCACCTGGGGGAGATAAATATGGAAGGTGTCAGCCTAGGACTAACATTGAACTTTTCCCCCACTTGCTGATGGTTCCTCTTGTCCCTTAGTTCTAGGGTAGGGCTGTCTTACCTGTGGTATATAAGGATCCCACTGTAGAGGAAGAAAACTTGGGTCAGTGGGGCTTCAGATCCCATCTCAACTGGAAGCAGCCCACTGCTTTTATGCCTGGGAAAATCACTTGGGCACCCAGGGCTGGGGGTGGTTCCCAATCCAAGTGAGTACTGGAAATCTCTTCCCCTCTTAGCTTTTTCCTTCTCAGGAGATCCCTAGTTCCTGTCATTGAGTCCCTGGTTTCCCATCTCTTCTGAGCCTTGGAGAGTCACCTTGGGTAAATGAAGCAAAGACAGTCCGCTGATTGAGAGGCTGGGGGGCTCTATAGTTCTGTATGAGGGGCTCAGAGGGCTCCTCTTCTGTGGAGAACAATGTCTCCTGAAGCTTTTCCAGCTGAGAAGAGTGGGAAAAGTCACTTTTGGGATGGGAAAGGGTCTGGAGTTACAAAAATTTTCTTCCTTCACCTCTCCATCACTCACCTGTTCCACTGAGATCTGGGCCCTTTGATTGAAGACTGTCCAGAGCACACTTTGATAGCAGGGAGGAGTTGTGAGCGAGCCATTGTAACGAAAGAAGTGCTCCAGCTGTCGAGGGAGCAACTCTCGTACATTGAAGGGAGGAACTAAAGTCTTCTGATCTGGGGAGAACAGACTAGGACTCATTTTCTTGCCGGATCCTAAGTTACCTACACAGGCTTCCCAAAGCAAAACCCACAGACAGGCCCTGACATTGCCACCTCCCAAAGCCTCGTTAAGTCAATTTTTTTTTTTTGTACCAGGAATTGAACTCAGGTGCACTCAACCACTGAGCCACACACATCCCCAGCCCTATTTTTTATTTTATATAGAGACAGGGTCTCACTGAGTTGCTTAGCACCTCACTTTTGCTGAGGCTGGCTTTGAACTCAATTCTCCTGCCTCAGCCTCTCAAGCTGCTGGGATTATAGGCATGCGCCACCGTGTCTGGCTTAGGTCATTTTTAAAAAGTTTTCCTAAAGTCTAATCTCACTATAGATTTTTAGGTCTCACCTTTATGTCTTATTTCATGCAAATGACTTAGAATGTGTTCATAAGCTGGATTCTCAGTCTCACCCACCTGAAAGGCGAGGAAAAAGTATGGAATGAGTCCATGTTGGGATTAAGACATTTATGTACAGAATAAATGGTCAGGTTGCATTGTTGCCTGTGGTTAAAAGGGAGGCAGGCAATGGAATAGGCTTAAAGGATGCAGAGAAAGTGGAAAGAGAGCTGGGAGGGATTGGGGGCCACTGACCTCAATTAGGATGCCTAGTACAGCCAGCCCCTGAGGCCTCTGGGCAGCTTCACTCAAGCTGCCATAGGAATCAGAGTCATAATGCACCATGTGGAGCTGAGGGAAGGGAAGGGGAATCAAATCATTTAATGTTTCTCCACCTCACTCCCTCCAAGGCCTTGACCATAGCCACCACTGCAATCCCCATCATGCTCTAAATCTGTCCCTCAAAGCTTGGTCTTATTCCCCCAGTATGGCTTTTCCCAGTGTCCAGATTCTTTCCCCAGAACCAGTCATCCCTCTCATCCCTCGTGTCCTTGTCCAAGCTCTTTGTTCTCTGATACCTCTGCAACTGTGGCTTCACTGTTGATCTGGTGCTCTGACCCTCCTGGGGATCCTTTTTGACCCCAGTGTAGGTGGAGCTGTGCAGCTACATATTTTCGGGGCAGTCCGCCCAGATACAGGGTTGCAGGCAGAGAGAGTTGCACTGTGAGGAAAAGAGCAAGCCAAGCTAGAGTTGGTGGAGGAACACGGTCATTCTCACCCATAGTTGTCACTTCTTGGGAGGTAATACCTCCTATGAACTAATGCTTTTCTAACACAGCTCCTCTATTCTCAATGATGTTGAAGTCAGTGTTGTGACACTAACCTACCCATCAGGCTTGATCGGAGACATTTAGTTCCCACCTTGATTACAGGAGCCCGATCCCCATTCTTATATCTCCAAATCCATGGATGGAGCTTTCTGAAAACTCATGTTATGAAAATATTTCTTTCCCTTGGCCCCTACGATTTGAAATGGAGATTTGAAATGGAGATTTGAACTCCTTGGAGCCTGGGCTTTTACCTGTGTGGCCGTTGTTGTGCAAATCCAAAGGCTCTGTACCAGGCTGGTCATATCCGTGGGGCTGCAGAGCAGGCAACTCAGGGTCAAAGGTCACACTGTCTGTCTGGATATCGATGGGGGACTGGGCATTGCTTCCACACTCAGGGTAAGAGGCTGGCCAGTGGTCCTGACCATGTGGGCCTGGTGGGGGTTACCATGGACATTTGTCCTGCCCTCCAGCCCCAGCCACCCTTCAATACACCCCTGCCGAGTTATCCATCTGTCTACAGGTAGAAATGCACTTCCCCCCGCCCAGGGATGGGCAAGGTGGGAGTCCCCACTAGACTCTACACTGCAGTTCCCCTTGCCTACCCAGAGGCAGAGATGATTCCCCAATTACCCTGGTAAATGTGGAGCGGTAGGGTAGCTCTTACCTGTAGTTTGAGGACAAGAGAACTGAATGAGGGGAAGAGGAGATGGATAGAAAGCCTGAATGCCCGGTAAGGTAGAATTAGAGAGTAGGAATGATAAAATGAGGGGAAATAAATGATCCTAGAGAAGAGGATCATTGACTTTTTGTCACTTTTTGCTCTCACACTGGAATTTGCACTGAGACTGGAGTTCTGTTAAGTCATTAATCAGAAGTTCAGAGGGATAGAGTTCCACCTCCCCTAAGGTCACAAACTATCCTGCTAGCTCTTCCTCACCTCTTATCTCAAGCTCTGTCCCAATTCCAAAAGCAGGTTGAGGGTGGGACTGAGCAGAGTACAGAGAGCCAAGAGAATAGCAGCTAAGCTCAGATCCTCTCTCCATCCAGTTTTATTTCCACTCCAACTCCCTCACTCCCACACGGATTTATTGAGGACTCAATTGGCTTTTATGCTGAATCAGGAGGTGTAGGATTTAAATGATTAGAACAGGGTCTACGAGTCATACATGCACAACCCAAGACAAGGGGAGATGGGAAAGGGAGGCATTAGGGTGCAAAGCTACAGGAAACTCCTTGCCACCACAGGGAAAATGTTCCTGCCAGGTGAGGAGGTCCCAGTGTGAAAAGGGTGTCGACAGGCCTGGAGTTCTGCTCTCACCTTCGTATGTCCAATGGTGACCTGCAAGACAGTGTAATTTGGGTTACAGCCAGTGCAGACAGGGGCAGGGCCCTGGCCTTCACTCCCCCTCCCAGGGGCCCTCTGTACCGCTTCCCCTCCCCCCTCTGCTTACTCCTCCTTCCACTCCACTTCCCAAAGGAAGCCCTGAAACCGGACACCTCAGCAGCGGAAAGGTCGGGGGGCCTATTTAAAAATTACAGCCAGCCTCTGCTGGTGCTTGCTGGGTAAAGGGGGAAGAGGAATGAAAAGAGATAAAGTCTGGAGACTAAAATTAACTTGGATCTAAATGTGCAGTCGGTCCAGCCCTTACTCTTCTCTAGCCTGGGCCAAGACAATCTAACACTTAGAAGATTGGGGTGGGGTGAGGTAAGAATATGGGCAGAGGGTTTGGAGGAAAGGAACCAGATAAAGAGGAAGGGAAAGAATTTCATTGTTATGTATGTATGTTGGGTGAGGGGCTGCTACTGAGAGCAGAAGGGAGAATTATTCTTTTACCTTGAAGCAGTGCATAAAGGAAGGTACTGATCTGTAAGTTAATATTGAAATTCTTCCTTTCTGATCCCACTAGCTCTAGAGGAAACTCCCCATTACCTGGAACCTCTGCTTTCCAAGATTCCTGATGCCTCTGGAGGGGTGGGAGTCAAGGCAGGGTCTACTCTAGGTTGAGGGTGGTGGGTGGGCATAGGCAGCCAGGCTAGCAGAGACAGGATGAAAGTGAAGCATTGTGTGTAAAAAGGAGAGCTGCCAGCTGGGTCACATGCCAGGCTCTCGTGCAGTCCTGTCTCTGGCTGAAATGCTGGGGGTCTGCTGGTACAGCCCCCACACAGGGCCAAGCTGCTTCAAGGGGAAGAGAGAGGCCTTGTGGATTTTTGCTGCAATATTAAAATGGCCAGAATCTCTGGAGAAAACCTTAAATTCTGTTCCCCTCTCTCTATTATTCCCTTAAAATTTTTGGACTTGTAAGATGCCTTGGATCTCATCATGGTCTATTCCACTGGCCCAACCCTCAGCTCAGACAATTCTGAAAAGCAGCCCAAGGAATGGCTGGAGGCAATCTCTTATTTACTAGCTCTGTGGACCGCCCCAACAAATGGAATCCCCTGGTTCCCTAGAAGTGCTCTTTTCCTCCCATCAAATCCTCAACACAGTGATTATACGTCCCTTACTCTTCTTTCCCTATTTTTTCCTTTCTCCTCAGATGAAACTTTGACTCCTCTGTTCTGTTATCCTCTTGCATTCTTCTGCTCTCTAGGCACCTCCTTTGACTTGTTCTAAGAAACCTTCATTGCACACCTACTATGTGCTAGGTGTGAGAGACACAAAAAAAAGGTGTAGGGGTCCTGGGGACACTTCTGGAGCTCCTAAGTCAGCTCTCCCAAGAACACCTCATTTCCTGGGAGTTCCTGAAAATCCACTTTAAAGTGTAAAAGGCCAAACAAATATTGACTATTATTGCTAGTACTCTCAGGGAAAAACTAGGAAGTTAGTGTCTCCATAGACTCAAGAGAAGACTTCAGCTGTGAGGTGATCAGGCAATCAGCTGGAGATCAGGGTATGAGCTGGTCAGGCCATGTTCGATTTGTCCCCCACCTCAGTTCCCTAATTGGCAGAGTTTGTAAAGAAGCTATCAGGGCCACCTGAGACTAGGACAGTGGGGAAAGAGCTCTGGAGAACTGCAAAGAGATTCCTGCACTTCTCTGTATTCAGACCCTGCCCCTGGCTGCTTCTCCCCTATCCCCAATAATAGCTAGGCTGGAAAGGTAAAGGGAATAGTTTCCTCCATATTCTTTCCCCCTCCCCTGTGCCTATTGTTCCAGCCTGTAGGCATCCTTTTACTTCTCCTCCCCCCACCAAGCACACATGGTGACATGTGGACAGCAGCCCAGACCAACACACAGACATCCAGTTGTACCTACCCTCATCTGCAGCCAGGATCCAAATCACCTCTAGCAGGAGGGCGAAGAACAACATGGTATCCCCAGGAAGGGGCACGGGGAACCAGGAATTTGGGGACTAGAGGTCTAGGACAGACCGAAAGAGGGAGAGAGCAGGAAAGAAGAGTTCCTGGAGCTGAGTGTATTTGTCTCTTTTTCTCTTGCTGTCTCTGTGAATTTCCAGGGAATTTGATTTTCATTGGGGTATTGGTATTCTCGGTCCCAGGAAAAATCTCTTGCTGTCTCTGTCTGCTCTTTTTATCTCTTTCTGAAGTCTCCACTCCACTTGCTGGCCAGCGACTTCACAATTGCCTCTCGCTTTTAAGGTGGCTCTGGACTGGTGTACGTGGGGGGGGGGGGTGCCTGGACTGCTGGCGGGCAGCTCCTTAAATAGCCAATTAGGCATGCAGGATGGCCCCGCTCAGAGCCAGAGCGCGCGAGTTTCACCGGAGCCCTGGCCCTGGCTCAGGAGCCCAGCTGGGTGAGCTCTTCTTTCCTCTGCTGTTCACGCAGATACTGCTCAGATGGGTGTCCCCTGGAGCAGGCAGGGGCAAGAAAGGGGGGCTTTGGGGCCCAATCCAGCCATCTCAAGAGGACACTATGTTCTTATTTGCTTGCCTGGCTTCTCCCCTGAGGAGCAGCACCCTGGGTGGTATGGGACAGCTGGTGGGGGGCCCTATTCCCAATGCCTTGCAGTGTCTGAGCTGCCCTGGAATAGAAGTCCAGAGTTAGGGGAGAAGAAGACAAGAAGGAGCTGGGGACTCAGGGAGTAGGTGGGGTAGAGGGTAGGAAGTCAAGGTCTAAAAACCTGGGTTGTGGAGAATAAGAGAAGTAAAGCATGGAGAACTTGTCGAGAGTGCTGGCTTTCTCCTGTTCCTGTCACCACCCGCTTCCCACGGTGAGGCCTGGGTCCACGTGCCTGTGTGGCCTGGGGAGGGGTGGTTTTGTTTGCCGTATAAAGCCCATTTGTGTGCCCAGTGGGGGAGGGGCTGCCACAGCACCATGGAGAGACAGCGGCTCTAACTGCCAGACCCAGCCACCTCCCTCCCCAGGGAGCCCAGATCTAGGGCGGCTTTTGTCACTTAAGAGGACACTGACCCCTAGCAGAGAGGCTAGGGCTGGAGGGAGATGAGGAGACCGTGGAA
Organism: Xerus rutilus; assembly: GCA_028644305.1. Lineage (NCBI taxonomy): Eukaryota > Metazoa > Chordata > Mammalia > Rodentia > Sciuridae > Xerus > Xerus rutilus. The sequence goes on along the minus strand of CM053400.1, from coordinate 96,043,358 downwards.
ACAATCACTATCACAGAAAAAGGCGGACTCCAGAGAAAAAGAATGGAGAGACCAAAGAGAATCTTTGTGATTCCAGATAGAAGAGGGGCCCAGGGTCTTCCTTCCCGCCCCAGAGGGGTCGAGGCAGGACAATGGGACTGAGTGAAACCTGCCACTGTAGAGCTGGGCCAGTGGAGCATGGAGGCGGCGCGTCTCAGGAATGTGGGCTGGTGTATGCTCCCCCACGGGACTGGAAATCCCGATCGGAATGTACATCCTAAATCCCTCATTAGGGAAAGTGAAAACCCACAGATAATTTCAAACTAGACACAGATAATTTCAAGATCTTTCTCCTCCATACCCTTCACCAGAGTTAATGGCCCGAAGGATGCACCCATTTGAGCTCCTTCTGTCCTCTTTGCTCCTTCTGAGTAGCAATAAATAGCCAAAACAAAGGGAGCTGAAGCTAAATAAGGGAGCAGGATAAAAGCCAAATGAACAGAACAATGCATGTGCTGGATCATCAGCTCCTACAGACAGGAGCTAGCTGCGCCTTTCCGTCCCCTGTGATTGATCTGCAAAAAAGAGCCATTTTCAGATGTCATTTCCTTTTTTTAAAAAAATATTTTATTAGTTGTTATTTATTTATTTATATGTGGTGCTGAGAATTGAACCCAGTGCCTCACACATGCTAGGCAAGTGCTGTACCACTGAGCCACAACCCCAGCCCCTGTCATTTCCTTTTTTATTTTCTCATCACCCTCTGAAATTATTTTTCCCTTACAGAAAAGTTTTCTGTTTTGAAGTTTCCCCAAAGACCCATCCATCCATCCCATCTATGAAGAATAAAAAGTGTAAATTAGATTTCTTTGGAATCAGAGTGGTTAATACAGAGGAACCACAACAACAAAAGAGCAGAGTTATCTTTCACTTGGTAGGAAAGAAGTCTGCACAGAATGACCTCTGCCAGGACAGAGTTCCCCTGGAGCCTCTGGGACTGAGTCAGCTTCCCAAGGAAGGTAGCATGTCTTGGCAGGCGCCACCTCCTGGCTAATCTATGAATTTTTAAAATTTAAAATGTTTGGAGTGTGATTCCTTCCGGGAAGAATTTCACTGCTGGTGGGCTTTTTTTTTTTTTTTTGTCTATACAATTGAACGTCGTTTCACAAAGTTGTCTTAGCCCCAAATCAACACTTTCCATCCCTGATTGAGCAGCCCCTCTAGGTGCTCATGCTCTCAAACAGACAACTGCTCTGGTTTCTAGAAGAGAGGGAGAAAGGAGGTAAGCACTGTCTTCTGAGGATTTGATGTTATTCTGATCTTTGGCTTTACTGTGAATACATCCATTGTTGCTCTCTAGCCTTGCTGATATGGGGTAGGTGTCAAGAGAACCCTAATTATTATTATTTTTTTAAAGATAGTTTCTGTTCAAACTCTGGCATCTTTGTTTCAGTGCTGACTTCTCCCATTCAAGTCTTTTTCTCATCCTGGGGTTGGCTAAACTACTAAAACCAACATTCCACTGCCTTCTGGCGCCATCTCCTGTCCTTGCAAATGCAATGAAACGTGAATGTCAGGATCAAAAGCGTTCAGGTGTATTGACTTTCTTGTTTGTCTTTTCTTAAAGGTTCTTAACCTAGATATTTAAGCTCGCTAGTCTAAAACATTACAGGAACCTACTAAGTGCTCTGAGTTTGTGTGGTGGGGTATATGGGAGTCAAATAAAGGAGGGAGGCAGATTTTTTAAAACCCCAAACCAAGAATGGTTACAGCAGAACTGTAAGCAGTACAAGTGGTAACTAATTGCTGAGAAGAATCAGTGAGGAGACAGAATTAGATGGAATTAGATTTTCTAGAAAAGCAAATAACATTGTGCCCTGAGACGCAAAGCTAGCGCTCTTGACAATAACAATGTAGACCTGAGATTCTAATTTGATAAGTAATCACATTTAGTATTACATATTTGTCATTTAACACTAGTACTGCAGCCCCATAATAAAACAAAGTGTTCAAGAATTAATGTCAGCTGGGTGCAGTGGCGCATACCTGTAATCCCAGCACTTTGGGAGGCTAAGACAGGAGAATCATGAGTTCAAAGCCAGCCTCAGCAACGGTGAGGTGCTAAGCAACTCAGTGAGACCCTGTCTCTACATCAAACACAAAATAGGGCTGGGGATGTGGCTCAGTGGTCGAGTACCCCTGAGTTAAATCCCCAGTACCAAAAAAAAAAAAAAAAAGAATGTCAAAGTAATTAGTGGAAGGGGGTGGTCAGAATTCTTTGGATAATTTTTTTTTAGTTTTCCAGATTACATTGCTAAGTGCCACTGAGCAATACCCCCCAGCTCTTTTTTTTTTTTGGTACTGGGGATTGAACTCAGGGGCACTCGACCACTGAGCCACATCCCCAGCCCTATTTTGTGTTTTATGTAGAGACAGGGTCTCACTGAGTTGCTTAGTGCCTCGCCATTGCTGAGGCTGGCTTTGAACTCGCGATTCTCCTGTCTCAGCCTCCCTAAGTGCTGGGATTACAAGCGTGAGCCAC
>CM053400.1:96015701-96027752 GCA_028644305.1 Xerus rutilus | reverse complement strand
GATGACTCAGCCCCCACCCCTTCCCCACCGGCCCTATATTCTGAGGGTTGGATTTCTGGGGTGCTGTGGGTGTGTGGGGAGGGCTAATAAACTAATCTCCACCTAGGGTCAAGGTTGGTGAAAATGTTTAATTTTGTTTAAAATCACTAGGATTTTGAACTTAAAATGGCGAAGGGCTTAAGTTTCTAGGGGCGTATTTGTGTGTGCACGGGGGCTCTGCCCCTTTCTGCTCTCATGGAGTCGGGCGTCCTGGCCTCGTGGGGGCGGGAAGAGCGCGGTGGGGGCGCTCAGCTGCTTTGCTGGGCACGTTCCTCTCGGGGGCCAGCGGCGTGGGCGCGACCCCCAGTCCAGTTGCCCCTTGTGCAGCCATCGCCGCCTGTGAACTTAGTCCAACTTTTCTGCAGTGCCGCCAACTAGGCTTTTTTTGGGGGGTGGGCGTCCCCGGCCTTTAGGCCTCGGGGCATCAGACATCGCGCTGGGCCCAGGCGGGGGTCGCTGGCGGAGTCCGCTTTCCCACTCGCTGGGCGCCCACTGCCCCGGGAAGCAGCGCGCGCCGACCGCCACCGGCGGAATCTGGGTCAGCGGCGCGTTTTCAGACCGCGGATGAGTACTGCGAATAGTCGCGGTGACCCGAGGTGGGGAGGGGACTTGAGGCGTAATCCGCTTCTTCCCGCCGTCGCCTAACGATATTCGGCTAGTGGTGTGGTGGTGGCCGCAACTCCGAATTTGATTCCTGGAGACAGCTTCAAAAAACTCAGCAAACGGGTCTTCGTAGTTTTGTGCTCTAAAGGCTCGGCGAAACTAAGTGATGCGCTTTTGCTGCTGTCGCCTTAGTTAAAGAGACGGTGTTGGGAGGGGCCACGTGAGGCGGGGTCGCGGTCAACTTTTCTGGGGTCGGGCGGGAGGCGTTTCCGTCTCCCTTTCGCGGGCGTTTCCTTGGCCTTACCGGGCCCTCCCCGCCCGTGGCTGGAGCGCGGGAGGAACGCGGGCTGGGAGGCGACCCTTGTTCTCCCTGGGGAGTCCCCACCCGGTGTGGGGTTCCTGTCGGTCCCCCGCACTTCTCTGGTCATAAGGACAGCGGCAAAAGTCTTGCTAGTTTTCAATCTCTGAAATAAACCTTTGTAGAATTGTAATATGAGGTGTGTGTGTGTATTACTAGGGGTGCTTGGACATACCAGCTGAAAGGTTGGCTAGGGTCTGCCTGGCTTTTGCGTTAGACGTGCAGAGTGAGGACTCAGGATCTGACCCCCTATTTTTTTTTTGTTTGTCTGTTTCTCTGAAACTGGCAGGGGGCAGGGAGGAGGAAACTGTCGCTATTATCAGGGTCATACCAGAGAGAACTTGAACTTTTCTAGAACTTATTCTTAAGGCTTCAGAAAAGGAAAAAGAAAATTAAAAACCCAAAAACACACCTAAAGGACTGTCTTTCAGAAGCATATGTTTAGAATGCTTTTGTTATTATTTTTAATGTCTGGACTAGAAAAAGGGACTTGATTTCCCTCTCCCATTTTTTTACCTAGTGAGCGGAAGTAATTTCCTTGCCAATTTGGGGGGGGTTGCAGGACGTCACCTTTTCGCAGGCTCCCCTTCCTCTGCCGTGGTGTAATAACGGTTTCTCATATTTGTGTGGACAGTTTACAAAGCACTTTTAACGTTTATTTACTTTTCTCCTTGGGACGAACTTGTAAGGTGGATTGTATTATTCTAGAATCCAGACTAACAAATGGAGTCTTAAGGGCAAGGTAGTGATTTCCTTAAGTGGAAGAACTGGTTTTCTGACGCCAAATGTAGTATCCCTCTCACCACTCACTTAAAACTGGAAGACTTAAAGAGTTAAAGCACAGCTCTACCGCAGACTAATTGTGTGACCCAAGGCAAGTCATTCTCCCTTATTGGACCTGGGTTTCCTCATCTTCAAATAGGAGATCATGATGCCATCTCTGGTTTACTAAAATAACGATGTCAAAGTCATACTCAAATAGAAAAGGTGTCATTCTTTGTTGCTGATTTTTAGCCCTTAAATATAGTTTTGCTTTGGGAATAGAGAACCAGAGTCTCCTGCTTCCCCCTTAAGGTTAAACCCATGTAGGCACTCATCAGTAACTTTTGTTACTGCAACACTGACCTAATAGGGAATCCAGCCCCCCACTCCCAAGAATGTGAAAATGCCCACAAAAATGCACCAGAGTGACAGAAATAACATTTTTTTTCAAGGGTGTATCATTCTGGGTGATATTGTTTGTCCTCAAATAACACTGAAAAGATAGACTGACCCAGAAGGAGCTTTCTGACACTTCTTCCTGGAGGGTAACAAGGTTTTTTTAAGTGACTGTGGCATTTATCAATCAAAGATTGAAGAGGTTTAAATTGAAAAAGTGATAAAATGGTTTCTCTTTTCCCCTACTTTTTAGATTGTTCACTTGAATCTTTTTCTGGTAGTTCAAGTGTTCCCTTCCTGCATATGCCCAGATGTTGGCGATACTCCTCATCAGGATCCAAAACATTTCAGATGGGATTTTTTTCAAAGTTTTTTTTTTTTTAGGGGGAGTACTAGGGATTGAACCCCGGGGCACTTAACCAATGAGCCACATACCCAGCTTGTTTTTTATGTTTTATTTTGAGACAAGATCTCACTAAGTTGCTGAGGCTGGCTTTGAACTTGGGATCCTCCTGCCTCAGCCTCTTGAGCTGTTGGGATTACTGGTGTGCACCATGGTGCCTGGACAAAGTGTTTTTTATACCATAGTGACTCTGGTTTGAAGCAGGCATTGAACTTGTTACTCCAAGTTTAAATTTGGAAGATGGCTAGATTGTATATTAGTTGTTCCGGGATTGAGAAAGATCTATGTAAGGCAATTTTTTTTTTTTTTTTTTTTAATGTGGTTATGCTATATTGTCCTGGCCTGGAATTCCTGGTCTTAAGTGATCCTCCTACTTAACTGGATTATAGGCAACAGCTACCATACCCTGTTCAGGGGTTTGGTGTTTTTAATATTCACATTTCCAGAGTGTGAAATCTAGGTCTGTTGCTAAACAGATTGCAAACTAATCATTAATGTATTTCTTTTCACAGGTGACAGAGTTAGTTCTTGATAATTGCCTGTGTGTCAATGGGGAAATTGAAGGCCTGAATGATACTTTTAAAGAACTAGAGTTTCTGAGTATGGCTAATGTGGAATTAAGTTCATTGGCTCAACTTCCCAGCTTAAATAAACTTCGAAAGGTAAGTCAAAATTAATGTATAAGCATCATGATTTCAGTGCCAAGGGTTATTATGTCGAGTTCTTGGCCAAATGAAATGACTATTCTCTGTTAGTAAGAAAACTTTGTTTCTAGAGATAGGAAAAAGGGTTTTTTGAATCAGCTCTAATGTTGCTTTTAGAAATTTGAATTTGTTAGTGGAATCACTTTATGACACAAATTTGGATTTTTTTTTTTTTTTTTTTTGTGCTGGGGATTGAACCCAGGATGCTGAAGCACTGAGCCACAACCCAGCCCTTTATTATATTTTATTTACAGACAGGATCACACTGAATTGCTTAGAGCCTCCCTAAGATGCTGAGGCTGGCTTTGAACTCCCAATCCCTGTGTTTCAGCCTCCCTGGCCACTGGGATTATAGGCATTCCCCACCATGCCTGGTATGAATTTGGATTTAATATTTTTCTCTGAATCATAAAATCCAAATGTAATATATCCTGAACCAAAGATGAGTTAGGAGCTCATCATGTATTATTCTCATATATTATTTAACAACCATAGATGGTAATTTTAAAATTAATGATTTGTAGTGATTGTCTCTTGAAGCCAAAATGATAAATGTCTTTTTCTTTGATATACTTTTTTTTTTTTTTTTTTTGTGCTGGAGATAGAACTCAGGGCCCTGCTTATTGAAATTGGTATACTTTTAAAATCTTAGATTCATCCTAAGCCTTTATCTTTCCTTGTTTTCTCCCCATGTTGAACATATAGTTGGAACTTAGTGACAATATAATTTCTGGAGGCTTGGAAGTCCTGGCAGAAAAATGTCCAAATCTTACCTACCTCAATCTGAGTGGAAACAAAATCAAAGATCTCAGTACAGTAGAAGCTTTGGTAAGTGGAAAGGTTTTATCTCTGGACTTTCTTTTCTGTTGTTGCTGTTAAATTTTCTGAGATACTTTGTGTTTTACTTTATTTCTATTTAATGCAAAACTTCTGAATTTGTTTCTCTCTTATTTGTGTGTCTGTGTTGGGGATTCAACACAGGGGCACATCTCTACTGAGCGGTATCCTCAATCCTTTTTATTTATTTAAAATTTATTTTTATTTTTAAATTTTTTGGTACTGAGGATTGAACACAGGGGCGGTTAACCACTGAACCACCTCCATAGTTCTTTTTATATTTTGAGCCAGGGTCTTACTAAGTTGCTGAAATTGACCTTGAAGTTGCCATCCTTCTGTCTCAGCCGCTGAGTCCCCAGATAATTTTTTTTTTTTTTTTGGCACCGGGGATTGAACTCAGAGGCACTTGACCACTGAGCCACATCCCCAGCCCTATTTTGTGTTTTATGTAGACACAGGGTCTCACTGAGTTGCTGAGCGCCTCGCCGTTGCTGAGGCTGGCTTTGAACTCACGATTCTCCTGTCTCAGCTTCCCTAAGTGCTGGGATTACAGACTTGCACCACCGTGCCCCACTCCTTGCCCTATTTTTAATTAATTTTTTATTTTTTTTAGAGACAAAGTTTTTCTGAGTTGCTTGGTGCATCACTAAGTTGCTGAGGCTGGCTTTGCACTTGAGATTCTCCTGCCTTAGCCTCCCAAGCTGCTAGGATTCTAGGTGTGTGCCACTAAACCTGGCCTCAGATGAAACATCTTTTTAAAATTTGTTCTTTTTAGACATACAAGGTAGTACCTAGATGAATTTTTAAGTCAGTGAAAAACGGTATTGATTATTTCATCCTCAGCTTCAGGATTTGACTTTTTTTTTCTGGTACCAGGGATTGAACTCAGGGTTACTTGACCACTGAGCCACATCCCCAGCCTTATTTTGTGTTTTATTTAGAGACAGGTTCTCACTGAGTTGCTTAGTGCCTTGCCGTAGCTGAGGCTGGCTTTGAACTTGGGATTCTCCTGTCTCAGCCTTCCAAACTGCTGGGATTACAGGTGTGTGCCACCATGCCTGGCAACTCTGGTTTTAAAATTTCTATTATTTTAAGTTCTATTGCCTTTCATCCCTTCTTGATAATTTTTTTGAGTTATTTTATTGTGTGTCCCCTAGTTTTCTGGTATGTGGGAACTAAAAGAATATTAAGTGAAACTCTGAAAATTGTTGCTCTGTTTTTAAAAAAAGAGATTGGGACGTCATTGAAAATGTTGAAAATATAGCTGTGTGTGATTTTTTTTGGGGGGGAGGCGGGTGGGTACTGGGGATTGAACCCAGGGGTGCTTTACCACTGAGCACATCCCAAGCCCTTTATTTTAAAAATATTTTAATTTGAGACAGAGTCTCACTAAGTTGCTTAGGGCTTTGCTAAGTTGCTGAGGTTGGCCTTGAACTTGTAATCCTCCTGTTGATCCTCATTTCAGCCTCCCGACCCCCTGGGATTACAGGTGTGCACCATTGTGCCTGCTTTGTGTGATTTTTAAAAAAAATTTTTGTTACTAGGGATTGAACCCAGTGTTGCTTAACCACTGAGTTACATCTGCAACCCTTTTTAAAGTTACTTTTTAAAATTTTGAGACAAGATCTTGCTAAGTTGCTGGGAATCTTGTTAAGTTGCTTAGACTGCCCTCAAACTTGTGATCCTCCTGCCTCATAGCTCTGGTCCAGTGTGCACCATCATGCTTGGCCTATGTGTGGTTTTAAATTGATCATGTCATTGTTGTTGCCTCTGTACAGAGTTGGTCAGCAAAAACGTGTTGAGTGTCCACTAGAAATAAGGCACTCAGTTAAGATCCTGGAGGTAACAACAGTAGACCAAACAAAGTTTTGGAATTTACATGCCAGGGGCTAATTAAGAGTATTGGCTGTGCTTTATAAAATAACTCTTTGTTATAAAATTCTAAGAATCCAAAAGTCGTTCTCTCAATTTCAAATATATGTTTTCTGGATCATGAATTACGAAGAAATAATATGGTACATTAAATCTTGACTGGAAATCTTTACTTTTCTAGCAAAATCTTAAAAATTTGAAAAGTCTTGACTTGTTTAACTGTGAGATCACAAATCTGGAAGATTACAGAGAAAGTATTTTTGAATTGCTGCAACAAATCACATACTTAGATGGATTTGATCAGGAGGATAATGAAGCACCTGACTCTGAAGAGGAGGATGATGAGGGTAATCATTCTAAATACTCATAAATGTGTCATAATTATAGTCTCTGCTCTAGCCGTGCAAATAAGATTGGGCCTGGAGATACAGGTGTGGATGGAAAAAAACCCAAAAAACCCACATGAACTATTATTAGTAAGACAAGAAAAATTAAATTCCATAGCTGTAGTCTATGTTTCTTTTCAGATTTCTTTTTTTTTGGAACTGGGGATTGAACTCAGGGGTACTTGACCACTGAGCCACACCCCCAGCCCTATTTTGTGCTTTATGTAGAGACAGGGTCTCACGGAGTTGCTTAGCGCCTCGCTGTTGCTGAGGCTGGCTTTGAACTCACAGTTCTCCTGTCTCAGCCTCCCAAAGTGCTGGGATTACAGGTGTACAGATTTCAGATTTCTAATTGTTTCAGGGAATTTAAAGATTTCTGTAATATGAAGCTCTGTGATATTTTACATCTATATGAACTTATGTAACTACTACCCACTAATAGTGAAGACTTCCTAAATAGTATTTTTTAAAGAAGGAACCATTTATTATAGCAGTATTTATTTTATTTTATTTGTTTGGTACTGGAGATTGAACTCAGGGGCACTCTACCACTGAGCCACATCCCCAGCCTTATTTTGTGTTTTATGTAGAGACAGGGTCTCACTTAGTTGCTTAGAGCCTCACTGTTGCTGAGGCTGGCTTTGAACTCGCAATTCTCCTGTCTCAGCCTTGTTAAATGGTGGGATTACAGGCTTGCGCCACCGCGCCCGACTGCATTATTTATAGTAGCCCCAAAGTGGAGACAACTCAGGTATCTACTGACTGATGAATAGGTTAAAAACATAATGTATATATACAATATAATATTATTTTACCGTAAATTGAATGAAGTACTGACATGTGAAAGTGAATCTTGAAAACTGTCTGCTGAGTGAAAGACACCAGACAGAAAAGGCCATATATTGTTTGGTTTCATATATACAAAAAGACTAGAATAGACACATCCAATAGAAATAGAAAGTAGATTAGTGGGTGGGGTTTAGGGGATGGGAACTGATAATAGGTATGCGACTTCTTTTTTTTTTTTTTTTTTTGGTACCGGGGATTGAACTCAGGGGCACTGAGCCACATCCCCAGCCCTGTTTTGTGTTTTATGTAGAGACAGGTCTCACTGAATTGCTTAGCACCTCGCCATTGCTGAGGCTGGCTTTGAACTCGCAATTCTGTCGCAGCCTCCCTAAGTGCTGGGATTACAGGTGTGCGCCACTGCGCCTGGCTTGCTGCTTCTTTTTGAAGTGGTGAAAAATATCCTAGAATTAGATAGTGAATATACATTTTTAGATAAAGAAGACTAAAAGATGAGATGACAGAATAGCTATTGTTAGTAATAGGATGATGTTTGCTTTTGGGTCAAAAGTTTTCACTGTTAAAATAATTTTTTTTATACTGCGGATTGAATCCAGGGGCACTTTACCACTGAGCTACATTTCCCAGCCCTTTGTATTTTTTATTTTCAGACAGGGTCTCACTAAGTTGCTTCAGGGTTTTGCTAAGTTGCTGAGGTGGGCCTTGAATTTGGAATCCTCCTGCCTCAGCCTTGGGAGTAGCTGGGATTACAGGCATTTGCCACTGGCTTGGCAAAAGAAATTTGAGGGATAAATAATGTTATCAAACGTTGGAATGAATGATGAACAAGCAGGTTTTAAAGTGTCCACAATGTAAAACCACTTTAGAGCATGTAATGTCTGAAAATGTACACATTGAATAAATATCAGTATTTAGAAACCATTCTTCTCAAGCAATAAATATGAATGTTATAAAATGGTAATCTTAAATACAAAAAAGGGCTGGGGATATGGCTCAGTGATTGAGTGCCCCTGAATTCAATCCCTGGTACCCACCCTACTCCCACTGGTTAGCTTAAGAATTTGAAATGATTGGGCAAGGGTAAAAAGGATGAATGTTACTGGAAGGAAACATTTGCCCAGACGTTTGCTCATCTTAAAAACCAAAACAAATAAACAAAATACACACACACACACACACACACACACACACATGTAAATGTACTTATATAAAATATATACATATATATTAAAAACGTTTTTTAGTTGTAGATGGACACAATACCTTTATTTATTTTTATTTAATGCCAATAGTTAAACCCAGTGTCTCACATGTGCTAGGGAAGTGTGTTGTATCACTGAGCTATAACCCTAGCCCCATGTATATATTTTTAAATATTTTTAAAGATGGAGATGAAGATGATGGAGATGAAGAGGAAGATGAAGCTGGTCCACCTGAAGGATATGAGGAAGAGGAGGAGGAGGAGGAGGAGGATGAAGATGAAGGAGGGTCAGAATTGGGAGAGGGAGAAGAAGAAGTGGGCCTTTCTTACTTGATGAAAGAAGAAATTCAGGTGAATAGATACTTTGTTTTAGCCTTAAAAATTAATTATTTAGGCATAGGGCTAAGTACTGTAAAAAGTGAGTTAGGTAGAAATCTGAGAATTGTTTCCTAACTTGTGAACTTGCATGTATCTGTCTGCCTTTCCCCCGGCCCCCACTGTGGCCTATCTCATACGATATCCAGATAGGCATAAACATGTATCGATTATAAATCCCAGATATCTTTCAAATCCATTCTGATTTCAGTGGTGTGGTAGGGTAGAAACATTTTACAAATGTTTCTGAGCCTTAGTTTCTGCATTTATAAAAGTGAGATTATACCAATCTCGAAGGATTGTATTAAGGATTTAACAAGACAATATAGGTGAAGTATCTAATCCCTATCACATTTAGGTGCTCAAAAGAACTTAAAATTTCTTCTCTCCAATTATATCTTGCTTTATACTCTCTGAATATAGCATCACCACTTAGTAATATCCTCTGCAGTGCTGCCTGAATAGTCTAATTTGCAAATATGATCCTATTGCTAGCTCTTCATGTTTTTGAAGCTCTTAATGTTTTCCTGTTGCCACCAAAGGATACAAACCCTTCATTGTCTCTTTGGCCCCTGTTTCCTTCCCTAACTTCATCTTCCTCAGTACCAAGTTAAGTTATCACACCAAACTATTACTTGCCTTTATGTATGTGTATTAATTGTTTACTCTATTTGAAATGACTTTCTACCCAAGTCCCTGATGGGCTTCATTTTTGTTTTTGCTCAGTTAAACAAAAATATAAGTGAAGCATGTAAAGTGCACTAATTTTATGAATAGCTCCATGAAATTTTACATAAATATTTGCTTGTGTAATTCCACCCCAGTCATGTCTTGTGAACTTTTATCCTTAAACTCAACTCTGGTGTTGACCTTATTTTTGAAGTTTTCTATAGTTTTTCTTAGAAAATCACTTCTTCTTTTGTTATCTTTAAACCTTGGTTAGGCTTTCATTGTCTGAAGACTCTTTTTTAAAAAAATTTTATCTTTATTCTAATTAGGTATATATGACAGCAGAATGCATTTTGATTCATTGTACACAAATGTAGACACTTTTTAAAGAACCATTTGGCTACTTTCTATGAGGCAGTGAGCTCTTTAAGGGTGGGGAGTACCTTTCATCTTTGCACCTCAGCATTTATTACCTTGACTAGTACAAAAAATGAGTAATCATGGCTCCTGGGAGTTTATTGAAGTTTCTTTTTCCTAATGTTAAATTAAGGTTTCTTTTCATAATTTAAAATAATTTTTCATTATTTTAGGGGATGTATCTCAGTGATAAAGTGCCTGCTTAGCATTCATGAGGCCCTGAGTTTGATCCCCAGCAGTGGTGGTGTGGGAGGGGGAAGAATTCTTAGTTAGACTAAATATTATTTGCTCTCCTAATTATCTACATTGGGCAGGTAGATAATATCTGGTCAGTGATTGTTTTTTTCTAACACCATTTTAAATATGAAACTACTGTGGAATATAAAGATGTACATTTGGTTGGAGCCCCAGTGAGTTAGGAACTATGCAATAGTGAAGAACAGAACCTTAAAATATTTTAAATAATAACAGAATATTTTAAATATGAATATTCAGTCTGTTCACTAACGCCAGCATACAACTTGAATGTTTTTCCCCTAAGTTTTTATTTATTTAAAAAAAATTTTTTTTTAGTTGTTGATGGCCTTTATTTTGCTTATTTATCTATATGTGGTGCTGGGAATCGAACCCAGTGTGTCACACATGCTAGGCAAGTGCTCTACTACTAAGCTACAACTCCAGCCCAATTTTTCTTTATTTAATAAAATGTCTTCTGTTCTTTCGCATTTGACCTTTTATTTTCTGTGCCAATAATTTCTCCTTAATTCTGTAGTAGCAAATCATTTAAAAATTACTTTCAACTAACTGCAAAGCTAGCTTTATCATTCCATTGAGTATTGGGAAATATTAACCTGAAATGACATGGCCACATATGGAATAAAAAGTTCTGTGATATTACATATAACCTTAAGTCACTGTAGGAGTATCAGGGACCAGAAGAAGTTTTTGTTTGTGATGAGATAATTTGAATGTTTAAAATGAAGTCTTGTTTTTATTTTATTTTATTTTTTGATATTGGGGATTGAGCCCAGAAGCACTTTCCCACTGAGCCATATCCCCATCTCTTATTTTTTATTTCCAGACAGGGTCTCATTAAATTGCTGAGGCTGGCTTTGAACTTGTGATTCTCCTGCCTTAGCCACAGAAGTCACTGGAATTACAGGCATGTGCCACCATGCCTGGTCTGAAGTTGTTTTTAGAAGCTAAGTGCCAGGAAATGCTTCAGAGACTATTGAGATTTAAAAAGAAATTAGAAGGAAAGAGAGCGCATATTCAATTAACTGTTTTTATTTGAATTTTAAAAATTTCTTCCTATTTCAGCTATTCTTCAGAGCTGTTTTTCAAGGAATTAATATATATAAAGAAAGACTTTATGTGTAATATAAGTCATTTAAAACGGAGGTGAGGGCTGGAGTTGTGGCTCAATAGTACAGTGCTTGCTTAGCATGTGTGAGGCACTGAATTCGATTCTCAGCACCACATATAAATAAAAGAAAGAAAAAGTACATTGACAGCTTCAAAAAAATTATTAAAAAAATGGAGATGAGGCAAGGTCTTCAATAACAGTGAGATCCTACCTTAAAATAAAAAACAAAAAGGGCTGGGGATGTAGCTCACTGATAAAGAGGCCCTAGGTTTATTTCCCAGTACCCCTAGGTCCTATTTCCCAATACCCACACCCTCTGCCCTTCCCCCCCTAAATAAAAGGAGTTGAGGGCTTTAGGAGGATTGGGAATCATGGTGTCCTTATATTACTCATCCACAAATGAGGAAACATTTCCCACTAATGAGAAGACCATAGTCACTACTGAGAAAATTTCTGGCAAAGCTATTTTTTTGGGAGTGTAGTGGGGGACAGTCAACCCCCGAACCACATTTTATTTTAAGACAGGTTCTCACTAAGTTGTTTAGGGCCTTGCTAAATTGCTGAGGCTGGTCTCGACTTTGTGGTCTTCCTGCCTCTGCCTCCCAAGTCACTGGGATTATAGGTGTGCGCCACCACACCTGGCCTCAAAAGCTGAGGTTTTTTTTTTTTTTTTTTTTTGGTACTGGGGATTGAACTCAGGGGTGCTCGACCACTGAGCCACATCCCCAGCCCTATTTTGTGTTTTATGTAGAGACAGGGTCTCACTGAGTTGCTTAGCGCCTCGCCATTGCTGAGGCTGGCTTTGAACTCGCGATTCTCCTGTCTCAGCCTCCCTAAGTGCTGGGATTACAGGCTT
>CM053400.1:95943315-96015201 GCA_028644305.1 Xerus rutilus | reverse complement strand
GGTGCTTCTTCTTGTGCTCCTCCCGGCAAGTTTGCACAAAGAATGCATATGATGACATTTTGCCTCTCGGCTTCTTAGGATCTCCTTTGCCCATGTTTAGTTGTTTTTCCTCAGCGAGGCACAGAGTCGCCCAGTGCCCGTCCGGCTCTCACTTGCCCCGGCGCTGTCTCTATGGAGCTCAATGTACTGCAATGGCTGTGAGAGCGGGAGCCAGACGCAGCCTCCTCACTCTCTCCGCTCTGTAACATTCAATAAACACTATTTTTTAAAGCCATGACATTGGCTGAGATATTTAAGGAATGAGAACAGATAGAAACAAGAAGCATGAAATCCGAAAGCACTTACATATACAGAAGTTAGGCCAAAAGAGGCTAAGAAAGCTATCTTAAATGGAAGAGAAAAGCCAGATATGCATGGTGGCCCATGCCTATAATCCCAGTTACCTGGTGTGGAGGCTGAGGCAAGAGGATCACAGGTTTGAGGCCAGCCCCCACATCTTAGTCCCTGAGCAATTTAGTAAGACATTATCTCAAAATAAAAAGTGAAAAAGGATGGGCACGTAACTAAGTGGTATAGTGCCCCTGGGTTCAACTCCCCATATAAAAAAAGAAAAAAAAAAAGAGAGAGAGAAGAAAGAATGGGTAAAAAGTTGGTAAAAAAAGGTACTTTGTGGGCTGGGGCTGTAGCTCAGTGGTAGAGTGCTTGCCTAGCACATGGAGGCACTGGGTTTGATCCTCAGCACCACATAAAAATAAATAAAGAAAATAAAGGTGTGTGCCCATTTACAACTAAAAATATTTTTTTTAAAAGGTACTTTGCTGCTTTTATTTGCATTTCTTTGATTACTCGTTGCATGTTCATTTTTGTTGATTGTTTATAAACTTTGTCAGTGGGCTTTTATGGCTTAATTTTAAAAATATTGATTTTTTTTTTTGGTACCAGGAATTGAACTCAGGGGCACTCGACCACTGAGCCACATCCCCAGCCTATTTTGTGTTTGATGTAGAGACAGGGTCTCACTGAGTTGCTTAGCGCCTTGTCGTTGCTGAGGCTGGCTTTGAACTCGCGATTTCCTGTCTCAGCCTCTGAAAGTGCTGGGATTACAGGCGTGCGCCCCTGCACCCAGCAAAAAATGTATGATTTTTAACGTAATAGTAGATAAAAATATTCTAATCTATTCTTTGTCTTTTTATTTATGTTTTTCAAATGACTTAGATTTAATCATTGGAAGCAAACCAAATGGAAAGCTTACAATAGAGAATTATGTGTCTGTGCTTTCTGCAAACTGAGCTGGGACAGAAAGGGGACTACAGGCTGCCCCTTAATTTGATCCCTTCCAAATAAAGATGTCAACAGTGTCCGTGGCACTCTGGTTCAGGAAAGGGGGAGAACGCTGGTTCTGTGCTTTGAAGTTGCCTTGCCCACACTCACTCCTGGCCAGCATTAGGAGCCCCTCCTTGCCAGCTTTGGTCATCACCCTTCTTTTTGTGGCCTGAGACAATGTCATCCATCCACACTGCTGTTTTATATGTTTGCAGCTTCAAAGCCAATGGCTCCCATATGCCTAGTTGTTTCATGTCCACCAAAGTTCCCATCTCAACATTTACATCCCACGTCTCACAGTTCTCCTGGGTGTGCTTGGCCCAAAGGCAAATAAGTAGACTGATAGTGCTGGCCCCACAGTTCTGGATCAAGGTAAAAGGGATGCCTTCTAAAGCCTGGGCAACAGCCCTGGATGGCCATTGTTCTACAGCAGTCATGGCCTTGGATTTTTCTTTTTCTTTTTGGTGGTGCTGGGGATTGAACTGGGGCCTTTGTACATGTGAGACAAGCACTCTACCCACTGAGCTATATCCCTAGCCTCTGGCCTTGGATTTTTCTAAGGCATGGGCCACAGCCATCTCAGAGGCCCCACTCCCTGGCACCAGCTGAGGGGCCAGGACAACATTGCAACACACTTGCATGGCATCTTGGTGGTCGTGTTCCACTTCCAAGAGAATTTCTTTACTGGCCCCTCTAAGGAGAATGGTGCAGGCCTTGGGGTCTCTGTACTCAGTGATGAATGCAAAATACTCATCTCCAATTTTCTTGATTTCCAACAGACTTGCACCTGTTCCAACATCATCTTCTCTCAGTTCCTCTGGTTGGCTGACTATCTGGGCCCCACAGGTTCCAGCAATGTGATTATTGTCTGTCTTCCGGACTCTGCAGATGGCTGTGATATTGGCCTGCATGAAGTGGTGCTGAGCTAAATCTGAGATGTCTTTTTCTGTGATAACCACATCAGGCCTCAGTTGGATAATGTCCTCACAGAGCTGCTGGATATATTCTTCTTCCATTTGGAGGATTTGGGTGAAGTCTTCCCCTTGGGTAATCTCAATGTCATTTTGGCTTTCTCCTTTCTTGTATTCCAGAGAAGAATCCACTAGCCGAGCGTGGCGGCGCAAGCCTGTAATCCCAGCACTTAGAGAGGCTGAGACAGGAGAATCGCGAGTTCAAAGCCAGCCTCAGCAATGGCGAGGTGCTAAGCAACTCAGTGAGACCCTGTCTCTACATAAAACACAAAATAGGGCTGGGGATGTGGCTCAGTGGTTGAGTGCCCCTGAGTTCAATCTCCAGTACCAAAAAAAAAAAAAAAAATCCATTAGTACAATGCCAGGGTTCTTGATATAATGCCACATTCATGGGCGGATCACAGCTTTGTTAATCATGACTCCACGTAACACACATGAGTCTTCAGTGATGTCCTCAGGTATCTTTTCTACTCTTGCATATTTTTTGATATCAATCTCCTTCTAACCATTTCCCTCAAACTGTACAGTCTTGACAGCATCCAGGGTGATACTGGAAGCCAAAGAGGACCAGTGACTAATTACTTTGGTGGTAATAGAACTGTTGATGATGTTCAGCATCATGTCATGGCTATTGATGTGAACAGGGATAGTGATTTTTTTTAGAGTGATGATCATACCATCCAATGCCTTGGGGTAAGTGCTGATTACCACTGTTGGGTGCATCTGCTGCTGTAGGAAGTGCTCAGCCACAGACAGCATTTCTTCAGCAAGAATAATTACTGATGTGGTTCCCTCTCCAACCTCTTCATCCTGGGTCCTGCTAATTTCAATCACGGACTTGGCTGCTGGATGTTGAACTTGAATCTCTTGAAGAATGACATTGCCATCATTGGTTATCATCATGCCTCCCATTGGGTCCAAAAGCACCTTAATCATGGACTTGAGTCCCAAACACTTTTGGATGATATCTGCAATAGTCTTAGCAGCATTGATGTTTCCAGATAGAACTTTTCTTCCAGATTCATACTTTGTATTCTGACTGAGCACGAGCATAGGATGGTGGCCCATCATGGCAGCGCAATGCTAACCTGGGTATCCAGAGCTGGAAGAACTGACAGAACCTTCTGGAGAGAGAGAGGCAGGGAAAAGTCTTTTTATTTGATTATATGATAGCTTAAAATATTTATGTAGGGCTAGAGGTGTAGCTCAGTAGTAAAGAACCTGCTTTGTATGCACAAGGCCCTGGGTTCAAACACCAGCAACAAATAATTAAATAAATTTAAAAAGTATTTAGTGAATTGATTAATGTTTTTATTTATGTTTTGCCATATTCTTATGAAGCCTGGAATTTTGTAACACCCTCCAGAGATTTGAGGACCATTTAATTTTGCTTTTACTGTTGTGATTTATTTATTAACTTGCTAACCATCTAGAATTAGTTTTGGTGCATAATGTGAGGTCAGGGGTTAAATCTATTTCCTCAAGCAAAGGACCCAGGCAAGCAGCTGCAAACACTATGTGGCTTAAACAGGGATTCATAAATAGAAGTTTCCAAAGGATGCGCAGGGCTCATGTTTACCATCCAACAGAGAAGTGTTCTGTGGTCAAACATGGGAGTGACCCTGAAAGTATAGCTGAATTTGGGTGCCAGCTCTTTTCTCATACCTCATACTGAGAATTGGGTCTCGGAAATGCTAGGCAAGTGATCTATCACTGAGATGTATTCTCAGCTCTTTCTATTTATTTTGAGACAGAGTCTTGCTAACTTGCCCAGGTTGGCCTCGAAATTGGGAATCTTCCTGCCTCAGCCTCCAGAGCAGCTGGGATTACAGGAGTGTGCCATAATGCCAGGTTCTTTTTATTCTGTTTTGTTTTTCTTTTTTGGTACTAGGGATTGAACCCAGAGATGAACCGAGGATTGAACCCAGCACTGAAGTATATCCTCAGCCTTTTTTATTTTTTATTTTGAAATAAGGTCCTCACTAAGTTGCTGAGGGCATCACTAAATTGCTGAGGCTGCCTTTCAACTTACAATCTTCCTGCTTTAGACACTTGAGCTTCTGGGATTACAAATGTGTACCACCATCCCAACTTGGTGCCTGGTTCTTTAGAGAATCTCTGGGAAGATCAACTGTTCAGCACTTGTAGACTCTGGGAGAAGGAGCAATTGGATGCCTCTGGATTCTTGCTGTGGGGATAGCCAGGGAGAGCCCCCAGGATCATCCTTTGCATAATCCTTTTTGTCTTTGTATAACCCCAAAGTTTTAGTTATCTCAACACTATTTATTATTGAATAATCTATGCCTTTGCCAATGATTCATGATGTCTTTTTAAATCATATATTAACTTCTTTTTTTTTTTTGGTACCAGGGATTGTACTCAGGGGCACTTGGCCACTGAGCCACATCCCCAGCCCTATTTTGTGTTTTATGTAGAATCAGAGTCTCACTGAGTTGCTTAGCACCTTGCCGTAGCTGAGGCTGGCTTTGAACTTGTGATTCTCCTGTCTCAGCCTCCCTACGTGCTGGGATTACAAGCATGCACCACTGCGCCCGGCTAGAATCAGTACTTAAGGATTTTTTTTTTTTTTTTTTGTATACTGGAGATTGAACTCAGGGGTGCTTAACCACTGAGCTATATCCCCAGCCCTTTTTTATTTTGAGACAGGTCTCACTGTTGCTCAGGGCCTTGCTAAGTTGCTGAGGCTGGCTTTGAACTTGCAATCCTACTGCCTTAGCCTCTTGAGCCACTGGGGTTACAGGCATGCACCACTGTGCCCAGGAAGAATTTCCTTCCTTCCTTCCTTCTTTTTTCTTATCAAAAGTAAAAATTTGCCAGCTTCACAAATGAAAGAAACAGGTTGGGTCAGTTGTGACATAAGTTTTGAATAAGCTCCATATATAATGGAATTTTAAAAACACTAAGAAGCATTTTATCTGGCATATTTTGGGACTTTGGGAAAGAAAGAGAACCATCAGATAATTGAGCAGTCATTCTATAATTTGTCTTTCCCCCAATTTTCTTTTCCTATTGAAGTATAAGATACATATCATTTGAGTATCTCTGCTTAATAATCAGTCTCTGCTTGATTTATTAAATACTACATTATATTTTATTAATTTAAAATGTGGGCTGGGGATATAGCTCAGTTGGTAGAGTGCTTGCCTAGCATGCACAAGGCCTAGGTTCAATCCCCAGCACCACACACACAAGAAAAATGTATAAGTGAATTGACACATTCAACAAATATTTATTAAAACTCTACTGTAGGGCTGTGGTTGTGGCTCAGTGGTAGAGCACTTGCCTAGCATGTGTGAGGCACTGGGGTCGATCCTTAGCACCACGTATAAATAAATGAATAAAACAAAGGTCCATCAACATCTAAAAAAATTTTAAAAAAACAAAAACTCCACTGTGTATCAAATCCTGTGCTAAGCATGGTGATGTACAGTGTCCCTAGAATTAGCAAGGGATTGGTTCCAGAACTCCAAATGATACAAAATCTGCATGTTTAAGTCCCTTATGTAAATGATGTATTTGCATATAACCTGTATACATCCTCCTGTATGCTTTAAATTATCCTTATATGAATTTGGGCCATTATATGGAAATACACAACACTGAATGCCATAATTCTGAATGTTGAAATTCCAAAAGATCAGAATCTCTTAAGTTTAAAACCCCCAAAGTCTAAACTTCTGAAAGACCAAGCTCCCAAAAATACAACTCTGAAAAAGCAGTAAAAAATTCTTCAAAAGAAATTTATTTACATTTTAAAAAGGCAATTTGTTTGATAAGCATATAAAACTACAACAGGTTATGACCTGTATACAATAAAGTAGGCAATAATAACACATGTAGTTTTGCAAGCATAAACACTCAGTTCTTCTAATGACAATTGCATGTATATAATAATAATGAGCAGATGAATACTGTTTATAAAAAATAGGTCAGCTGGGTGCGGTGGCACACACCTGTCATCCTAGCACTTCAGGAGGCTGAGACAGGAGAATCGCAAGTTCAAAGCCAGCCTCAGCTAACTTGAGGCACTAGCAACTCAGTGAGACTCTGTCTTTAAATAAAATACAAAATAGGGCTGGGGATGTGGCTCAGTGGTCGAGTGCCCCTGAGTTCAATCCCTGGTACCAAAAAAAAAAAAAAAAAAAAAAAAAAAGAAAGAAAGAAAGAAAAAGAAAAGAAGAAAAAAAAAAAGAAAAGGTCAAAAAGTGAAATGTAATCCCAGTGGCTTGGGAAGCTGAGGCAGGAGGATCACGAGTTCAAAGCCACCCTCACCAAAAGCAAGGCACTAAGCAACTCAGTGAGACCCTGTCTCTAAATCACTCTCTCTCTCACACACACACACAAAATGAAATGTATAAACCCATGTCACTATGGTTAGTAATTGTATGCACCCAGCTTTATAACTTTGGTCATCTATCTGAAATACCATGAAGGACTACTTAAATCTCTTGGTGAGATCCATCAAAAACTTTCATGGGAGTGGGACACAGTGGCTCATGCCTGTAATCACAGTGACTCAGGAGGCTGAGGCAGGAGAATTCCAAGTTTGAGGCCAGCATCAGCAACTTTGTGAGATCCAGTCTCAAAATAAAAACAGTGAGGATGTGATTCAGTGGTAGATCTCTAATACTACAAACAAACAAACAAACAAACAAAAACCCTTCATGGGTCACCACTACTGCATATGCAGTTGCTCAAAGACCCAAGATCTCAAGAAGTTTTATAATTTTCAAATGTAGATGTACAAAAAGGACATCTCTTTATTTATTGTGACAATTTCAGAATTTTTTGTGTACACACAGTGTTTACATACAAAGTCAATGTTGTGATAATGCATATTCACAGTTGAATTTGAAAAAAAATGCAGGAGCTGTGCACAGTGGTGCATGCCTATAATCTCAGCGGCTCAGGAGGCTGAGGCAGGAAAATCACAAGTTCAAAGCCAGCCTCAGCAACTGCGAGGTGCTAAGCAACTCAGTGAGATCTTGTATTTGAATAAAATACAAAATAGGGATGGGATGTGGCTCAGTGGTTGAGCATCCCTGATTCAATCCCCGGTACACACACACACACACACACACACACACACACACACACACACAAAAGGGCTGAGGCTGTAGCTCAGTGGTAGAGTGCTTGCCTCACATGCATGAGTCACTGGGTTCAATCCTAAGCACCACATAAAAATAAATAATTAAAATACAGATATTGCGTCCATTTACAACTAAAAAAAATACATTTTTAAAAAAAGCATGAAATGAGGGCTGGGGTTATGGCGCAGTGGTAGCGTTCTCGCCTAGCACGCGTGAGGCACTGGGTTCAATCCTTAGCACCACATAAAAATAAAATAAAGATATTCTGTCCACCTACAACTAAAAAATAAATATTTTTTAAAAAGCATGAAATGAATTAGAACTCACTAAAAGTCAATTTATACCTCCAGTATTGGAAATAATATGAAGACAAATACATAGGATAGTGATTGGTTTAAAAAAAAAAGAAAATAGAGTTGACAATTTAAAATGGAGCAAAAACTAGAAGAAAGAGGAAAAACCCGAACAAAACAACTAAAGAGAAATTTTTATTTATTTTTATTTTTGGTACTGGGGATTGAAGCCAGGGGTGCTTTACCACTGAGCCACATCCCTAGCCCTTTTCTGTATTTTTATTTAGAGACTAATTTGCTGAGCCTGGCTTTGAACTCGTGATCCTCCTGCCTCAGCCTCCTGAGCTTCTGGGATTACGGGCATGTGCCACTGTGCCAGGATTGGTGTGATAATTTGATTCATATACAATGTGTAATGATCAAAAGAAAATTTTACACATGAAAGAGTGTATTACAGGGCTAGAATATGGGTAATTGCACAAAAGTAGTCCCTAAGAGCTGGCTAACTTTCATGATCATTAACTATATTTTGAAGTCTTGCATTGGGATGAATAACGCTTTATTTTTTAAATTATTTTTTAGAGCATGGTTGTCCCTGGGGAAGTTCCTATTTATTTTCTTTCTTTTTTTAAAAGAATGATCATTTTTTAACCTTTATTTATTTGTTTTTATGTGGTGCTGAGAATAGAACCCAGGGCCTCACCCATGCTAGGCAAGTGCTTTATCAATGAGCTACAACCCCAGCCCTTCATATTCATTTTTCTACATGGTGCTGCTCTTTTTGAAATCTTTCTGTGATTTGCTATATGATGATACAAGCATTCACTGTTAATTTTTTTCTTCTGTGCTGTGCTTCTGTGTTATTTTGGGTACATGGAAATCTATTCTGCATGCATTCACATACAGACCACAGATTTGGCGGAAACTATTCTGGTGATTGAACAGTGACTCTTTTTTGCAAGCATCTTTTTGTCCTACCGTGCACATAATTATTTTTGACCCAGTCAGTAAGTTCACCAGCTCCTTTAGGTAAATGAGACTTTAATTAATTAAGAGCTTCTGGAAGTTCATCAGCTGGAATGTATGCTAATGGAGACAAATGATGCATTTTTAAACTGAAAATTTAAAATTATCATTTTAATTGTATATATTTATGGGGTATGGTGTGATAATTTGATTCATGTATACAATGTGTAATGATCAAATCAGGCTATTTAGCATTTCCATCTCCTTAAACATTAGAATTTTTTTTATTAACTTGTAATAAATGTATATATGTTGCGATATTGTGTGGCCAATCCACTCATCTAAATTTTCTGCCAAATGCATTGGACTGAGTGGAATAAAACTAAACTTGTAGTTTAGTTTTAATTCTTGTAATTCACTTACCTTGTAATTCACTTTAGAAGCCTTGATCACACCTAATTCCAAAACTGTTGTTATTGTTTAAGGATTTAATTGAAATCCATTTTCTTCTGCAAAGTCCACCGAGTCTTTAAACAAGCATTTATACATGCACTGCTTTTTCTAGTCAATAATACTGAAATGAGCAGATAAACTCTAGAATTTTTTGGATCCAATAGGGTCATGAGTTATATATGTTTGATTTTTAAAAAAGAACATTTAAAAAAGTTTCATCCATTAATAATCAAATGAAGCATGCACTAGTTTTTCTGTTAGATTTACTTATAAATATAAGAAGCCTGTCTTTGACAGGGATTTTTCAAATCCCTAACCAAGAATAGCTCACCATTTAAGTGTTTTGTGACATTGCAGGAACCTCTACATCAGCAAATGTCTGGTTCAGAAGGTTTATGAGTTTCTCAAAAAATTTTTGTTTTAAATTTTTATTTTTGAGAGCCAGGCGCGGTGGCTCACGCTTGTAATCCCAGTACTTAGGGAGGCTGAGACAGGAGAATCGCGAGTTCAAAGCCAGCCTCAGCAATGGTGAGGCACTAAGCAACTCAGTGAGACCCTGTCTCTACATAAAACACAAAATAGGGCTGGAGATGTGGCTCAGTGGTCGAGTGCCCCTGAGTTCAATCCCCAGTACCAAAGGAAAAAAAAAAAAAAAAAATTTTATTTTTGGGGCTGGGATTATGGCGCAGTGGTAGCGTGCTCACCTAGCACGCGTGAGGCACTGGGTTCGATCCTCAGCACCACATAAAAATAAAATAAAGATATTCTGTCCACCTACAACTAAAAAATAAAATATTAAAAAAAAATTTTTATTTTCTAGACAGATGCAATGGTACATACCTGTAATCTCAGCTTCTTGGCACATGGAGGAAGGAGGATTGCAAGTTCCAGGCCAGCTCGGGCAATTTAGTGAGATACTGTTTCAAAAAAAGAAAAAAGAAAGAGGACTCGGGTAGCATGTGTGAGGCCCCGGGTCCAGTCCTCAGTACTGGAAAAAGAAAATCCTTATTTTTCTCATAAAGAGTATTTTGTGAAGGTGAGCATAGCCCTGTATGTGAAGGGGAGAAGTAGTATAGGATTGAATAATTTGGCAACTATGTTATGTCCAATCAAAACTGTACTAATCTCTCCTTCAGGATTGGGCTTTCTACCCCTTATATATCCTTTTTTTTTTTTTAATGAGAATTGTGGTGTTCAGGATTTCTGTTCTCAAGATTTCAATATTTGAAATTTTTTTTGTACTAGAGATTGAACTCAGGGGCACTCGACCACTGAGCCACATCCCCAGCCCTATTTTGTGTTTTATGTAGAGACAGGGTCTCGCTGAGTTGCTTAGCGCCTCGCTGTTGCTGAGGCTGGTTTTGAACTCGCGATTCTCCTGTCTCAGCCTCCCTAAGTGCTGGGATTACAGACACGTTCCACCGCCCCCAGCTAACATTTGGATTTTTGACCTTTCAGGATTATGATTTTTTTAAAGAATTTTTTTCTCTCTATATATATTTATTTATTTTTATGTGGTGCTGAGGATCGAACCCAGTGCCTCACTCATGCTAAGCAAGCGCTCTACCACTAAGCTACAGTCCCAGCCCAGGATTATGATTTTTGTGATTTTAATTTTAGGGATTTTAGACTTTAGATATTTGGATCTTTTTGGAATTTCAGCATTTGGAATTGTGGCCTTTGAGATTATAATTGGCACTGCTCCAGATTACTTGTAACATCCAATACAGTGTAAATTGTATGTGAATATTTGTTATATTGTATTGTTGAGTGA
Source organism: Xerus rutilus (assembly GCA_028644305.1). Lineage (NCBI taxonomy): Eukaryota > Metazoa > Chordata > Mammalia > Rodentia > Sciuridae > Xerus > Xerus rutilus. Next base: position 96,004,307 of record CM053400.1, on the reverse strand, counting down.
ATAACAAGGAGAAAAAAGGTCTGTACATGTTCAGTATGGCCACAATTTATTTTTTTCAAATATTTTATATACATTGTTGGTTGAATCCATGGATGGGGAACTATAGGTGTGGAAGGCCAACTGTACTAGAAAACAAGTTATAATTGCTGGTCTCTCTTTTTTTTTTTAAATATTTTTTAGTTGTTGATGGATCTTTATTTTATTCATTTATTTATATGTGGTTCTGAGAATTGAACCCAGGGCCTCACACATGCAAGGCAAGTGCTCTACCACTGAGCCACAACCCCAGCCCCTGGATTGTTTTTATAATTTAATGTATTTTATTTATTTATTTTTTATTTTTATTTTTAAAAAATTTTTTTTTAGTTGTAGATGGATGAAATATCTTTATTATTTATTTTTATGTGGTGCTGAGGATCGAACTCAGTGACTTACGCATGCAAGGCAAGTGCTCTACCACTGAACCACTGCCCCAGCCCCTATTTAATGTATTTTAATAGCAAACTTATAGGAACAGTACAGAAGGCAAACATTAAAAATATGTGCTTGTATATAAAACAACTCAATTAGAAAAATACAGTGAATAGATATAAACATTTAGTTGCTGTTAATCAGGAATTTATCTATTCTAAGAAAATCTGGGCTGGGGATGTGGATAGTGATAGAGTGTTTTCCTAGCATTCATGAGGCCCTGGGTTTGATCCTTAGCACCACAAAAAACCAAAAACAATAAAACAAAAAAACCAAAAACAACAACAGCAAAGCCCAAAGCATTAAAAATATCCCTTACATCTGGAATTGTCTAGAAAATTTTTTACAGGCTTATTTATGATTGGTATAACAGTGAACTACTAAGACTTATGCACTAAAACTGTTTTTTTGGTACTAGGAATGGAACCCAGGGGCACTTAACTACTGAGCCACATCCTCAGCCCCTTTTTATATTTTATTTAGAGACAGAGTCTCACTGAGTTGCTTAGGATCTTGCTGTTACTGAGGCTGTCTTTGAACTTGCGATCCTTCTGCCTTAGCCTCTGGAACCGCTGGGATTACAGGCATGTGCCACCATGCTCGGCTCACTAAAACATTTTGACTTGTATTCATGTTCTGGTATTTATATTAAAAATTCACATAAAACCCAGTGGCTTGGGAGGCTGAGACAGGAGAATCCCAAGTTCAAAGCCAGCCTCAGCAACTTAGCGAGGCACTAAGCAACTCAGGGAGACCCTGTCTCTAAATAAAACACAAAATAGGGCTAGGGATGTTGTTCAGTGATCTAGTACCTCTGAATTAAATCCCTGGTACCAAAAAAAAAAAAAAAAGTCACATACAAGTAAAAAAGGAAAAAACCATAATATCTGATTTCTGGCTCTTATTCTTCCACTCTCAGTCACATACTTAGGTACCTTTGGACCCCATGGGAAAAAATATATCTAATACTCATAACTACCAGTAACAGGAAGAAGAGAAATTGGGGGGAGGGGAAATGAAACAGTTGCTTCTTAAGCATATTCTCCATGCATACAATGTGTTGGCTGATAGTTTTTGCCATAATTGTTACATGTTTGGCACGGATAGCACCCAGGTTGGTGTGTTTCAAAAAGGCCAGCCAGTTAGGCCACACTTGCTTCCTGCAGAGCACCAAGAGCTGTCTGTTTTGAAGTCCTACACAGTTTCTTTTTCTTTTTTCAGATCTTTTAAAAAAATTGTCCTTTTTAGTTTTACATGACAGTAAATGTATTTTGACATATCATAATACAGTTACTCCTCCACCCCCCCATTGTGAGTCAGCATCTGCATATCAGAGAGAACATTTGGACTTTGTTTGTTGGGAGGTTAGCTTATTTTATTTAGCATGATAGCCTCCAGTTCCATCCATTTACCAGCAAATGTCATAATTTCATTCTTCTTTATGGCTGAGTGATATTCCATTATGTATATGTACTACATTTTCTTTATCCATTCATCTATTGAAGGACACTTAGGTTGGTCCCATAGCTTAGCTATTGTCACACAATTTCTTGGGCCAGATGCTAGAGGGGAAGTTTGTGAGTAAGTTCTGGGGACTTACTTCTGATACTCATGGAGTTACATATCACCAGGCCTTGTAATGGTGAGTTTTCTTCACTCCACCAATAGAGGGCACACTCTTAAGAGCTGCTTTTGTGGCTCACCGCTTCCTGAGCTTTTGCAACTGATGTTTTTTATGAGACCTCCTTATACTGGGGAATTAGAGGCTACACTGGTGTTGAAGAGCAACCAGCAAACACAATTCTGGATTGCTGTTATAACTCTTTTTTGGGGGGGGAAGGTGAGATGTTGGGAGCTGTGTGTGAACTATGGACATTATTTGAGCCATTAAGGCAAGGAAGCTCCTTTTCTGGGGACTCCTGCGTGAAATTTCCCGGGTTCGAAAAAGCCCAGATCATGCTGGCTCCTCTGCTCTAGCTCACAGCTCCAAGTTCAAACACAGCCCTGGAGATGGGCATAATCTGCCAAGCACCAGACAACCTGTTTATTCCCCTCCTATCCTGTTTTTCGTGAAGAAGCTCCCTATCGACTCCTTTGGTCTATATCACTATAAATAACGCAAGCATAGCTTTTTCTTTTGTTAGAGTCAAACCCATCTGGTTTGCTCAATCCGTCATTCCTCTGCTTTTAAAAATATATATTTCTGGTTTTTTGTGTTTATTTTATAATACTACTTTCATAACTTTTATTTCACAGCCAGCCCACATCTCCTAGAGTTACCTACTCCCTCATCCACACAGGATGTGGACGGGAGTGGGACATCTATTTGAGGTGGGGGTACCGGGTTTGAACTCAGGGGCACTAGACCACTCAGCCACATCCTTATTTTTTTTTTGGTACTGAGGATTGAACTCAGGGGCACTCAACCACTGAGCCACATCCTCAGACCTATTTTTTGTTTTATGTAGAGACAGGGTCTCACTGAGGTGCTTAGCACCTCGCCATTGCTGAGGCTGGCTTTGAACTCGCGATTTTCCTGTCTCAGCCTCCCTAAGTGCTGGGAGTACAGGCTTGAGCCACCGCACCTGGCTCACATCCCTATTTTGTGTTTTATTTAAAGACAGGGTCTCTGTGAGTTGCTTAGCACCTCACTTTTGCTGAGGCTGGCTTTCAACTCAAGATCCTCCTGCCTCAGCCTCCTGAGCCGCTGGGATTATAGGCCTGTGCCACCACCTGGCTGAGACACTATTTTTTATTCCTTTGTAATTATAAATAACTGATAATGTTGTCATTTATCTTTTTCAGTTTCTAAAAGATGCCCTCTCGATCTGAAAATGAAATATCCAATGAAGAATAAAATAAGATTTTATTCTAGAATCTTCTACTGAATACTACCTAAAATTAATCTATCTAAAACTAAGATTAGACTACTAAGATGAATATTTTTTTTAAATATTTTTTTAGTTGTTGATGGACACAATGTCTTTATTTTATTGCTTTGTATGTGGTGCTGAGGATCGAACCCAGGGCCTCACGCATGCGAGGCAAGCGCTCTACCGCTGAGCTACAATCCCAGCCCTAAGATGAATATTGAATACTATCTTTTCTATAACTATGGCTTCAAATCTTAAATTAAAAAACCGAGCAAGTGGGCTAGGATTCTGGCTCAGTGGCAGAGCACTTACCTCACCCATGTGAGGCACTGGACTCAATCCTCAGTACCATATAAAAATAAATAAACAAAATAAAGATACTGCATTTATCTATAATTAAAAATATTTTTTAAAAAATGAAGCAAATAAACGTTATAAAATACTGGAAGAATAATTCATCATAACTGAGAAGTACTTACCTCAGAAATTCGAGGATGGGGATCCTCCTGTCTCAGCCTCCCAGCTGCTGGGATTACAGGCATGTGCCACTGTGCTTGGTGTCTCCTACATTCTTTTATTTATTTTTTTTAATTTTTAATTTTTAAAATTTGTCTCCTACATTTTTTTTCAAAATTCTTTTTTAAAATATATGTTTTAGTTGTAGATGGACACAATATCTTTATTTTAAAAAGTTTCCATTAAAATGAAAAGAAAATTAAGGATGTTTGCTGTTGCTTATGTAAATAAACAAAGACCAATCAAATGAGAAAATGCAAATGAGAAAAGCAGCAATTCCTTGATTTTTTTGTTTGTTTTGGTGGGGATTTATCACTGAGCTAAATTCCCAGACCTTTTTATTCTTTATTTTGAGACAGGGACTCACTAAATTGCTGAAGCTGTCCTTGAATTTGAGATCTTCCTGCCTCAGCCTTTCAAGTTCTACCACACCCTGCTAACCCCTTGTTTTGTTAGAGACTCAAAGGCAGGCAAAGCAATGGGATAAAAGGGAAGCTTCAGGTGTGTCCTCATTGGAGGCTGTTATGGGGAAGCTGTAGATTGGGCTCCCTGAAGTGGGGCTTATGTGATCTGTAAGGATATTGACTTTCTCTGGTTGGTTCTATGTTGGAAGCAGGGATCAACATTAGAGAAACCGTCTGATTATAATCAAGTCCTGGCCATTTTGGGCCAGTTATGACAGAGGTTATTGTTTGGCTTCCTGGATTGTCACTAGAGATAGCAACTTGGCTTCTTGCTAGTCTGACTTAGAGCAGGTTGGTTTCCTGGTTGTTTATTGTTTATCTCTGGGCAAGTTGCTATACTTGTTTACTAGTGCAGTAACATAATAAATAAATAAGTGTTTTACATTTGGGGGAAAATGTAGATGATGGAATCTCTTGCAAACTATTTAAATTAATAAAGGAGTTCAGTAAAAGCAATAATTCTGGCAACAATTAGAAAATTAAAGGAAAAAATAATCACTATATCAACAAATAAGTATCATAGGCATATATATAACTACATATATAACTATATATATATATAAAATTCAAACTATCAAATTATTACCAGAGAGAAAAAAATTAGAAGCAGCCTTTAATCTATGTACCCTTAATTTTTCAACATTAAATAAAGGAGAGGCATACTCAGTTTTAAATGGAAAGTGTAGACATTGCAAAGATTTCAGTCTGTCCTAAATAAAAATTAAAAAATTTAGTACAGGGGCTGAGGTTGTGGCTCAGTGGCAGAGTGCTTGCCTTGCACGTATGAGGCACTGGGTTCGACTCTCAGCACCACATAAAAATAAGTAAACAAAATAAAGACATTGTGTCCATGTATAACTAAAAAACATTTAAAAAAAAATTTAGTACAATTCTCAGTGTAGGGCACTAGAGCAGGATGGGGCTAGAGAGGCAGGCTTTAGGGTTGCCAGGGAGCCACCGGTACCCGACTTGGTTTCTGGCTACTAAGGCACAAGGATGAAGATCCCGTGTTTCAGCCCAGTGGAATATGTGGCCTTTGATGGGGGAGGAGAACCGTGTAATGTTTTAGAAGATAGTCAAATACATCAGGGAGAATCTTCAGCAGCTGGCTGACAGGATTGATGGTATCTAGTGCTTCAGGCCACTCAATGACTGGGTGTACTACGCAAGTGAGAAGATTTCCAGGCTGGCTGCTGTCTTGAGAGGTTCAATGAATAATTACTCGGAGGCGGATTGTCTTTAAATGCAAGCATATACTCAACCACACCAATTATCAAATATAAACAATTAATGCAAAAAGTAGCATTCAATAGGCACTAATTAAACACTATAAGCAAATCATGCTCTCCTAGGCCAACTAAACACTACAAGCAATTCATGCAATCCTAGGGCAACCATGATCCCCAAAATACCTCTGGTGCCATAAGACTTCTCTTAGCCAAAGAGCAGATGTTTTCTTTGTTGGTTCTCTTCGGCCAACGGCTGAACATCAGGGAATGGTGGAGTTGATCCAGGGACAGATAGCAAGGTGGCCAGTCTCACTGATGTCCTTGGAGCAAAAACCCCGACTGTGGCAGAACAAGCAGTTTAAATACATTTCCAAGTTGGTGGTGTAAGCTGATGATTCATTATGCCCAATGAAAGTCAATGTCCATTGGTTATATCCAGTGAGATAATGTAATTGCAACTGGGCATGTTCTTTGCGCATGTCCATGGAGCTGTGCTCTCTATCAATTGTAACCAGTTATTCCTAAGCATGCCTATGGCTAGTGCCCCTTACAGACCCTTATCGATTGCAAGCAGGCATGGCTAAGCATGTCAATGGCTGTTGTTCCTTATGGCCAGCAACTTAGTGAGTCCTGGCATGTCCTGGCATGTCTATGGCATATGTTCCTTATAGCCGCCAATATCTCTGGGGACAAGCTGGTGTTGCTGGGCACCTGCTTTGGAAAATTCACTAAGACCTCCATATTCCATTTGCACATTACAGCTCTGGATAAACTTGCACCCTATGCAGAGTATAAAGTGTGGATAAAGCCTGGAGCAGAGCAGTCCTACCTATACGGAAACCATGTGTTGAAATCTGGTCTGGGTGGAATCAGTGAAAACACTTCTCAGTACCAGGGAGTGGTGGTGTAACTCCATGGCAGACATCCCTTTGGGTTTGGGGGTAGCAACAAAATTCACACATGACTGCAGGAAAGTAGACCCCATGGCAGTTGTGGTATTTCATCAAGCAGACACGGGGAATATGTACTGCTTGAAGAGACATTGACTTAAAATGAAGTCATCTCAAGAACTTAACAGCTGTGTGGAAAGGCCTATTTGTTTCCTGTGTCTATGCAGATGAATCCATCATGTTGAATTTTGTCAGCACTGTGACCTCTACAGGAACTTTTTAGTTTAATATTCTCATTATCACTGACAGGTGCAGGCTGTATTCTTACTATATAGAAATGGTTCAAAAGTGGAGTTTTAGATCTTTGCATTTGTGATTAAATAGCATACTTTTATATTTGGATCAGAGGGCTTCTTTGTTCTGGTAATAGCTCCAAAATTATTGAAATTGAGCACAAGAATAGCATATTATTATCATCTGTGATAACACTGTTTTCCAGACTCATGGTACTAACACAATGTATTTTATTTGTTATTTATTAAAACCACAAAAGATAGATATTGCTATATAAGAATAGTAGGCCATGTTTAAGGTTTTAGATATGAATTTGGCTAAAATAATAGGTGCAATTTAGTCAGCTATTTTTCTATACAGTAAGTGCTGGATGGTATGGAAGAAAAACTTGGATTCAAATCCCACTTCTGGCACTTATCAGCTATACAGCCACGGATGAATCATTAAGCTTCATTCAGTAAGCTTCATTTTTTTCTGTTTTTTAAAAAAAACTCAAAACTAGCTGGGCACGGTGGTGCATGTCTATAATCCCAGCACTTTGGGAGGCTGAGACTGGAGAATCGCAAGTTCAAAGCCAGCGTCAGCAACAGCAAGGTGCTAAGCAACTCAGTGAGACCCTGTCTCTACATAAAACACAAAATGAACCTGGGGATGAGGCTCAGTGGTCGAGTGCCCCTGAGTTCAATCCCTGGTACCAAGAAAAAAAAAATACTCAAAACTGAAAAACATAGCTTTAGCCATCAGCCTAAGAATGTTTTTTAGTATTAGGAATCATAATTGTGAAGCATAGGGCATAGTGCCTGGCAAATAATAGATGTTGGAGAAAATGGTAGGAATTATTTTTATATTACATGTATTACATATTTCTTTTGCTAAACATAGGGTCTTTAAAAATTTTTTTTTGTTTTAGTCATAGATGGATATGACACTTTTATTTTATTTATTTGGTTTTATGTAGTGCTGAAAATTGAATCCAGTGCCTCACACTTGCAAGGCAAGAGCTCCCCTGAGCTACAACTGCAGCCCCTTGTGTGTTTCATTCTTTATGAATTTTATGGGACTATTTTATTTGAGGTATCACAAATCTCCTCTATTCCTAAAGTAGTTCTATGATTTTTCCTATTATATTTCTCTTTTTCTACTGTAATGACTTTTACATAACAATAACAAATTAATTTTCCAAAAATGGACAACTTTGTTAATAATGCTGCTTTACTTAAAAATATTCTGTAGCACCCCCATTGCTTATTCATTCAGGTCTTATAAACCCCTACCCATTCTTCTTGTGTTATTTCTGTTCTTTCCCTAAATATAATCTGTTTTCTAGTTACATTGAGTTTCTCATTACCATATGTTGTGGGGTAAACTGTGTTCTCCAAAAAGATATGTTCAAGTTCTACTTCTAGTACTTATGAATGTGAACTTATTTGGAAATAGAGTCTTAATTAAATTATGATATCACATTGGATTTGGACTGGTGTCCTTTTAGGGAGATGATAGAAGAGACAGGTACAGGCATAGAGAAGAAGGCCACGTGAAGAGACACAGACAGGGCTGGGGCTGTAGCTCAGTGGTAGAGCACTTGCCTAGCATGTGTGAGGCACTAGGTTCGATCCCCAGCACCACATTTAAAAAACAAATAAATGAAATAAAGAATGTTTGGAGCATGATATTCCCTTAAAAAAAGAGAGAGACAGCCATGACATGTTACAGTGGAAGCACAGACTGAGAGGGTGTGTCCACAAGCCAAAGAATGCCAAGGAGGGTGGGTGACCACTGGAGCCTTTAGAGAAAGTAGGCCTGCCAACACCTAGATTTCAGACTGCTGGCCTCTAGAACTGTAAAAGAATAAATTTCTGTTGTTTTAAGTTTGTGACACTTTGCTTTTGCTGCCATAGGAAACCAATACACCATATTGCTTTGTTTTTGCTCATGCTTTTTATTCTGCCTGGAATATCCCCACATCTAATCAGCAAAATCTTCAGAAAAGCAATTTTATGGGACCCTTGGGATAACAGTTTTTCTGGTACGTATCCATAGCTTTCTTGTCTAGATGAGTAGTTTATGATGCAGCCATCACTCAGTCTCTTATCATTATTCTTCCTGTCCAGGGAAAATTCCTGAAGGGCAGCAATTATCATTGTAATTTTCACCTTTTATAACAATGCCTTGCTTATAATGCTTCTTTAAGTCTTTATGGTCCCACTAGTTGGGATTAACTGCTTCATTTGAGAAATGTAAGGAGGAATAGATCTCAAGTGTACTTAAAAATGGCTAGTTTATTTTCTTGAGAGATTATTCCTTAAACCCATGCTGTGCTTGCTACTTAAACTTAAAGCATAAAAGCCAGATGTAGAAACTTGGAATGGAACCACCATTTGACCCAGCTATCTCACTCGGTTTGTACCCAGAGGACTTAAAATCAGCATACTACAATGACACAGCTACATCAATGTTTATAGCAACTCAATTCACAATAGCTGAACTATGGAACCAACCTAGATGCCCTTCAATAGAGGAATGGATAAAGAAAATGTGGTATATGTACACAATGGACTAGTACTCAGCCTAAAGAAGAATGAAATTATGGCATTTGCAGGTAAATGGATGGAATTGGAGAATATCATGCTAAGTGAAATAAGCTAAACCCCCCAAAACCAAAGGTCAAATGTTTTCTCTGATAAGTGGATGCTGATCCGTAATGGGAGGGACGTTTATAGGAGAATGAAGGAACTTTGGATTGGGCAGAAGGGAGTGAGGGTAGGGGAGAGGAAGAGGTTTGGGAGTGAGAAGGTCGGTGGAATGAGACAGACATTATTACCCTGTATACATGTGTGACTACACTACTGGTGTGTCAGAGGAATGAGAAGTTGTGCTCTATTTGTGTACAATGTGTCAAAATGCATTCTACTCTCATGTATAACTAACTAATTGGAACAAATTAAAAAAAAAAAAGCCGGGTGTAGTAACCTATGAGTCCCAGGGACTCAGGAGGCTGAGTTGGGAGGATCACAAGTTTGAAGCCAACCTCCATAATGTAGCAAGACCTTGTCTCAAAATACAAAATTAAGAGGGATGGAGATGTAGTTCAGTGGTACAACACTCCTGGGTTCAATCCCTAGTATTGAAAAAAAGAAAGAGTTTAAAGTTCTTTAGAAGTGTTTTATTTATTTTTTAAAAAATTTTTTAGTTGTAGATGAACACAATACCTTTATTTATTTTATGTGGTGCTGAGGATCAAACCCAGTGCCTCACACATGCAAGGTAAGCGCTCAACCACTGAGCCACAACCCCAGCCCTAGAGGCGTTTTAATAAATCAACGAAAGAGAAAAAATTATGTAAAGTATTCCGGAGGGAAATACAGTAGAATCACCAAGTTACCAGACATAATTAAATCCATATATTACTAGTTAGGATCAAACTGTTTAGTACAAAGGACACCTTGATGCCCACATTGATGCCAGTGGAAAATTAAGAAAATGTTCTGTTCTGAATTAGTGTATTCTGTGGATGCTGTTTTAAATATCAACATACTAAATGACAATTGACAGGGGCCAAGAAGAAATGAACTCATGTTCTAATTGAAGCCAAAGGCCAGATGAATTGGAATATGACAGGAGGAGATGTAAAAAGATAATTACTGCAGTTTACTTTCTTGTCTTTTTTTTTTTTTTTGGTGCAGGGGGAGGGAGTACCGGGGATTGAACTCTGGGGCACTTGGCCACTGAACCACCCTCCCAGCCCTGTTGTTGAATTTTATTTAGAGACGGCTCTCACTGAGTTGCTTAGCGCATCGCTTTTGCTGAGGCTGACTCGCAATCCTCTTGCCTCAGCCTCCTGCGACTCTGGGATTATAGACATGCACCACCGCACGTGGCTGCAATTTACTTTCTTAAACTCTAAGTACTAAAATAAAACAATTTCTTACATTTCTTTTTGATCCAATTTGGAAAGGATTTAATTAATAAAATAGAGTGGAGGGAAATGGTCCAGGTGGGGCTGCAGGGCTAGAGGATCCTTGTCCAGCACTCCAGAGGGCCTCAGGAGGGCAGTGCTGGGAGCTATCTTGGCAGGAGCAGCCTCGACAACCAGAACCACTTTACAGACGTTGTGTCTTCCTCGCCACACCCATGGCTAAAGTACTGGCAGTAAATACCTGACAACTGCAATTTGTTATAAAGTGGCTCTCCTAGGCTGGGTTTGGCACATCACACATACAAAGCAAGGAGACTTCAAGGGCTTCCCCAGTTAATTCTGGCAAAGAAAGAAAGAAAGAAAGAAAGAAGGAAGGAAGGAAGGAAGGAAGGAAGGAAGGAAGGAAGGAAGGGAGAAAGAAGAAAACAAAAAGCTAAAATTCATAAGCAGGATTAATAGCCACTGAAGTGAAAACAGTGTGTTTCCCAACAGTATGGAGTCAGACTATCACTACAACCCCCTCACTTTTAAAAAAGTCTCTGCCATTCTCCCCCAATTCAGGTCAAAGTTCATAGCAGTAATGCATAAAGTCCTTTGTAAAGCCTGTGTTCTCCCAGCATCAGAGTTCACAGGTCAAGTTTAGTCAGTCTGAAGAATCATAGGAGGATGCTAGCTGTCTTCTTCCAGGCACAGGGCACTGGCTTCTTCCTTAAGACATGCTCTACCCACGGCACCCAGGTCGCCTGTGTAGGCTTCTAGGTTTGTGTCCTGCCCCTTATCAAGTGTTGTTGGAGATGAGGGCATGTAGGCACCTTTTGCTGCTGCTGTGCCATACGTCTGCGTTACTAAGGGGCAGAATCTACAATTTCACTGTCATCTCCATGCTGCCATCCAGCCTGTGCTGTTGCATCAGGGCACACCCGCCACCTTCCTGGGGATCCAAGTTGAACATAGACAAGTAGCTGTCAGAAGCTCCCACCAACAACGGAGGAATCTCTTGAATTGTGGCTAATGAGCAGAGGTTGGTATGGCCACAGAATGGCAGGCGGACTGTGGCAAAAGCTCTGCCCTGGTTGAACATTTTTGAGAGGCCAGGTAGCTGGTGGATGCCACAAGCACCTTCCGAAGTAGCCAGTACCCTTCTCAGAAGCCTGGCAAGTTTGATTCCACTTGCGTCAAAAGCCAGTGATGCTAAAGGGCTGTCATGAGCTGGGATCATGTTTGCAGCTCTCACATTAATGGAGTGGAAGACCGCACGTCTCCGATGGTTGCACTTCCTGGATATGCCAAGCAATTGGCATTTGCCGTCGGTTATTGACACTGCACACTAGCCCGCAGGGTTTGGGCGGGGGTGTCTCCCTGATGGTGTGCAGAATCTTCATGTTCCCAATGTTGTGTATGTGTAGAGACTTTTCCAGGCACACGATGAACCTGTTGAACGTCACCGCCAGTATGGTGTTAGAGTGGCTGTAGTTGCAGATCTCGGTTCCCTTCTTAAAGTGGCAAACTTTTAGCTTCCTGGAAACCTTGAGACTAACGATGGTCCCTAAGCTAGCTGCTTGAGAAGAATCTCTCTGAAATGCACACACCTTCAGTATCAGCAAACAAAAGAGGGGCGACCGCGACCAGCTGCTCTTGCTGTCTCTTTCACTGCTGTATTGCCCTGGTTGAAGTTGGGGAAAAACAGCTAGCGGGCGCTGGCCTCGCTGGTCTTGCTCGCCAGGTTCGTGGCTGAGCGCGCCGGGGCCGTCCTTGCGGGCGTGTGCGGGGGCGAGTCGGGCTGTGCTCAGGGTTTGCGCCAGAACCGCTCGCCTGCTCGGTCGCCACCACTGGCTTCTGCAGGATCAACAGCCGCCTCTAGCCGGCCCCGCTCGTTTCAATTTCTTACATTTTAAATCAGAGATCGACACATTTTAGCCAGTTAATCAGACAGCATCTGGAGTAGATATTCTTGTTTTCCATAAAGGTCATAAACGTTATAAAGTTTTAAGAATCATAATCATAAGAATATGGAACACTGATTGGAAGTGTATCTTTCTCGAATTTGTCGAGGTGTTGCAAAGGAAGAAAAGTTGTTTTCTTCTTGGAGTGTACCCTAATTTTTTAGTTGTTTGAAGGAATTACAATCCTTAAAAGTTGTCATTATAGCCAAATGTGGTGGCACATGCTTGTAATCTCAGCAGCTTGGGAGGCTGAAGCAGGAGGATGGCAAGTTTGAGGCTAGCCTCAGCAATTTTGCCAGACCTTGCCTCAAAATAAAAAAAATTAAAAAGGGCTGGAGTATAACTCATTGGTAGAGCGTCCCTAGATTCAGTCTCTAGTAACATGCACGCACCATGATAAAGACGAGTGCATGAGGCCGGCTGGGTGCGCACGCTCCGCAATCCCAGCACTTTGGGAGGCTGAGACAGGAGAATCTTGAGTTCAAAGTTAGCCTCAGCAACCGCGAGGCGCTAAGCAACTCAGTGAGACCCTGTCTCTAAATAAAACACAAAATAGGGCTGGGGATATGGGTCAGTGGTTGAGTGCCCCTGAGTTCAATCCCTGGTACAAAAAAAAAAAAAAAAAAAAAAAAAAAAATTACTAAATAGTGCATGAATGTTTGGATCAAGTGTATTACTGGGAACTGCCATATCAATGGAGGCCTACCAGCGAGGCTTCACAGTGGCAGCTTCCACTGTTAAACACTGGAGAAGTGAGATGAGAATAAATTGCCAGTTCTATCTACATTAAGGAGATGATATTGAAATGTCAATAACAATAAATTGGTGGTCTATTTCCCACCATTTATCCACTGCAGCTGTCTCCTGCAGAGACTTAACTTGTTTTTAATGACTGCTAAAAAGGTCAGCTCTCTGCTACAGGGTCATATCCAAGTAGCATTGTTAACTTTGCCATTTTTGTCTTCTGATGTCAGACTCTATTTTGTGAATCCTGTTTCAGCCTGTTCAACAGCCAGTATGGTTGGGTAGCTTGGCTTGTTTTATCTCTTGAGATTTGATAGGTAGCTACTTAAAATTTGCCACATATTTAAACGCATGTGTCATGTCCTCTAAATTTGTCTTGCAATGCTAGAGTAGATACTCCTCATTGTACACATGTTGGCCTTAGGATTTTAATTTTGAAATGTTATTTACTTAAAGGTAAATAGCAAATATATTTTGTTTACTTATTTATTTTTTTGGCACCAGGGATTGAACTCAGGGGCACTGGACCACTGAGCCACATCCCCAGCTCTATTTTGTGTTTTATGTAGAGACAGGGTCTCACTGAGTTGCTTAGCACCTCACCATTGCTGAGGCTGGCTTTGAACTTGCGATTCTCCTGTCTCAGCCTCCCAAAGTGCTGGGATTACAGGCGTGCACCACTGCGCCTGGCTAGCAAATATATTTTAGTGAAAATATGATAATCATTAGGAACCTGAAAAAGAGTAGATATAGTTTTATAATACCAAACTGATAAGAATATGAGATGTAATTATTCAAATGCTGAAATTCTGATTTAATAGGATAGTTAAATTATGACATATTACTGTATTAGTTTCCTATCATTGCTACCACAAATGATGCTAAGAACACAAGTTAATTTTCTTATAGTTTTGGAGGTCAGAAATATGAAATTGGTCTCATGGGACTAAGGTGTCAGCAGGGCCATGTTTCTTGAGAATCCATTCCTTGCCTGTCCAGCTTCTAGACACTTGCTCATCTTGTTGGCTCATGGGTCCTTCATCGTCAAAACCAGTAATTATTTCACTCTGATTCCTATTTCCAGGTCACATCTCCTTCCCTGATTCGACTTTACTGTCTCCCTCTTTTTTATTTTTTTATTTGGTATTTGGGATGGGACTCAGGGGAATTCTACCTCTAAGGTGCATTCTCAGCCCTTTTTATTTTTTGAGACAAGGTTTTGTTATGTTGCCAGGTTGGCCTTGAACTTGCAGTCCTTCTGCCTCAGCCTCCCAAGTAGCTGGGATTACAGGCATGCACAATTGTGATAGGCACCTGTCTCCCTCTTTTATTTAAAAGGACCCTTATGATTACAAGGGTCGAGGGTAATCTTCCCATCGCAAAATCCTTAACTCAATCACACCTGAAATTCCTTTTGTCATGTAAGGTAACATATTCAAAGGCTCTGGAAATCAGGACATGGACCCTTTGTGTGGAGAGTCAACTGCCTCCCATAGTTCCTTAAAATAAAAATCTAATGAAAAATTTTTTCATTGAGGAGTTTAAAGTGCTATGAAATTAGCAATGAATATGTAAACTATTTTCTAGCATAATTTGCTTTTTTAAAAAATCGAATGCTTTGAAATAATTGTATATTTCAGAATAACCTGAATTTTTTGCATAACTGAAAAAAGATCCTTTCCATCTGGAGACATACCTCTTCTGACTCTTCAATTAGAGCAACATCCTTCCAGATTTTGTGTTTTCTTTTAGCTTTTTACTTCCTTTCAAGTCATATAACTCCTCTAGGGTGTAGTTTTAAATATATATCCTAAATCATTTGATTGTCTTTTAAAAGATGAAAGCCTAAAGTTTGTTTTGCTTTATTATATGATTATAAGACTTTTTAATTGCACTTAATTAGAATAGGATGAAATCAACATAAACACAATCAGTAAAACAACAGCCTCTGAAGAGGAGATATTGGAGTAATCACAAACTGCTCTGTGTTGCTAAACGGATTTTCATTTCAAGATTCTGCTAATAAGAGCATGACCAATGTAGAACTATAATATTTGCAATTTCACTAAGTAACTCGTAAGATGACTAAGTAATACATAAGATATTGGGCCTGAATGTGTTAAAAAGCAGTAATTTTAAAATCATATATGTGAGTTAAAATTGTTTATTGATATTTCCTGTTTATTTTTTAGTGAAATCAATAAAAATCAGAAATGTAAGGAGGGGAGGAAATTAATTCCCAGTGCCAGTCTAGACTTCTTTTTTATATCTTAGATATCTGAAGATCAGAGCTATTTGCGGGTTTTTGAATTCATAAAACCAAGATCTGCAAACATAATTGGCATACCGGAGGAATCATCATTCATAGAAGATCTGAATAAACCCTCCTGAACACCTTTTTAAAATCCAGATTTGAAACTTCTTTTGATATTTTGTGAGAATTTTCATATTGTAGTAACAATCGCT
The DNA here is from genome assembly GCA_028644305.1 of Xerus rutilus. Lineage (NCBI taxonomy): Eukaryota > Metazoa > Chordata > Mammalia > Rodentia > Sciuridae > Xerus > Xerus rutilus. The sequence continues at coordinate 95,988,501 of CM053400.1, read as the reverse complement.
ATAGTTTCTCGGTTGTGCCTGTGTGGTTAATTAATGCTGACTCTGTAAGATTTGTTGTATTGGAGTACAAATGCTTATACTTCCCTCCCACATTCCCTGCATTTGGCCAGAAAGGCAAGCTTTGTTTTCTAACCATTTTTGAAGGGAGTGAACGAATCTAAGAAATAAAACTGGACTAGAAAACTAAAGATACAAAGAATGTCCCATTAGTCAGGACTTCAGTGGGCAGGGTGGGGGTGGGGTTGGGTTGCAAGAGGAGCTGAAAGTCTTAATTCTGTTTTTTTTGTCTTTCATGCAGAAAAGCAGTTCTTCTTTATCTCACTCAAAGGAATTAGTCCAGACGAGGAATCTTTTTTTCTTCATAGTTTTCAGATCTAATGTGAATGCTTTGGACAACATTCAGGCTAATGCAGTTGTTCTCAACCAGGGGTGATTTTGCTCCCCTGGGGACATTTAGCAATGTCTGAAGATATTTTTGGTTGTCACAACTGGACTGTGTGTGGGTGCTACTGCATCTGTGAGTAAATACCAGAATTGCTGCTGAACATCCAACAATGGACAGGACAGCCTGCAACAAAGAATTAGCCCATCCAAATGTTGATCATGTGAAGCTGAAAAATCTTGGGTTAATTAGATGTTATTTGATTTTTGGCAGACTTACTTTGCTTTGATGTTAGATGAAAGGACAGTTTAAAATTTTTATTATAAAAGCATAAGCACTAGAGGGCAGTGCCTGCCCAGTAGTGGCAATGGATGTTTCTTTAGGGGTCCTTGAAGGAAGAAAAGGAGTTCCGGATTTAAGTAACCGGAAAATAAGTGACTGTAGGTGACACTTAACGATTTAAGTAATTCTAAATCAAAACACAGTTTTAATAACTACTGCTTGAAGTCAGTAAAAGCAGAGCAAACAGGCCCTCCCCCTTCTTTCCATAATGATGCCTCGTGAGCTTTTGCCAGAGAAAAGGGAAGATTCATCCTAGATTTTCACACGTAGAAACACTAACGTCATTGCCACTTACACTTCTATTTGCTGTCACATAGCAGGTGATGGAAAGTTGCTATTCCTAGGGCATGTGGATCATTGGAATGCTGTGGAAGGTGTGTCTGGAGCAGCGGAACAAACAAAGCAGACAGGCAAAACATCATGATTGAGCCTATTACACATCTCTGAGTCGGACTCAGGTCTTTGATTCTCTGAAACAGATTAATAATAACCCATGTGTTGCTTGAAGCTATTTACATGAGCTAACCATGGAAGAATGCAATGCAACTTTCTCCTAAGGTTCAGTCCAAACTTAAAAAGGAAACAATTGTTTTTCCTTTTTAGCATCAGAGATCCAGACTCAAACCTGTTTTTGGTTATTTTAATAACAGTTGGTTCCTCCTTCCCCCAAATAGGACAAATCGTTTGCTAAATGCACATTAAATGTACACATTCCTTTTTTTATTGTTAAATAAGGTGTATGGCAAGGTGCAGAGAATAGACATGAGAATCTGACACTCAGCTTAAAAAAATAAATCTTCAACAATCCGGTTGAAGCCTCCTGTGCCCATGTCTCCAGCCGCATCCTTCTGACTCCAACCCGCCATCATTCAGGAGCAAATGAGTTTGAAGCTGAACATTTCCATATATTACTTCTTACTTATATTACTTATGTTAAATATGCACAGTTATATATGATTTCTGCATATTTTATATCTTATATAAATGACATCATTATTGTTCTTCTGTAATTTGGGTTTTTCCTTAAATATTAGGCTTGTAAGATTTATCCACATTGATACCCATAGCTCCAGTTCTAGTATATCAACATTTTTGGCATTTGTATATTTTATAATGCAAATAATAATGTTATAAACATTTTCACATATATCTGAGTTTATTCATGCGTAAAAATTCTTTAGGGCAGGAGTTAGTAAACCATAGCTTGGTCCATTGGCCTTTCACCTGTTTTTTGTTTTGGTATAACCCTCAAGCTAAGGTGGTTTTTACATTTCTGAATTTTTTTGTTTAGATGACTTTTTTTTTTGTAGTTGTAGATGGACAAAATGCCTTTATTTTATTTGTTTCTTTTTATGTGGTGCTAAGGATAGAACCCAGTGCCTCACGTGTGCTGAGTAAGCGCTCTGCCACTGAGCCCCAGCCCCAGCCTTACATTTCTGAATGTTCTTTTAAAATTAGTTTTCAGCGTCCATAAATAACGTTTTTTTTTTAAAATATTTTTTTAGCTGTTTGGAGACCTCATGAGTAGTTGTAATAGAGACTAAATGGCCTGAAAAGCCTAAAATATTTACTCTTTGACCCTTTAAAGGAAAAATTTGCTGATTCCTGCTCTAGTATATTCATGGAATGAAAATGTTGGGTTGCATGTATTCATTTTTTGCTGCTTTATCATTAAATTTAGGTTTTAACAAATGCAAAATCCATTATTGTTTCATTAGATTGTGTTATAAAACTATGGAATAGATATTAAAAGAAATCTCTGAATATTATGCTCTTATGCTCTTATTTGGTTTACCTAATGAGGCTTTTGTTGTTGTTGTTGTTGTTGTACCGGGAATTGAACCCAGGGGTGCTTAACTTCTGAGCCGCATCCCCAGCCCTATTTATATTTTATTTTGAGATGAGGTCTCCTTAAATTGCTGAGACTGGCCGGGCACAGTGGCTCATGCCTGTAATCCCAGCACTTTGGGAGGCTGAGACAGGAGAATCACGAGTTCAAAGCCAGCCTCAGCAACGGCGAGGCGCTAAGCAACTCAGTGAGACCTTGTCTCTACATAGAACACAAAATAGGGCTGGGGATGTGGTTCAGTGGTCGAGTACCCCTGAGTTCAATCCCCCGTACCCAAAACAAAAACAAAACAAAACAAAACCAAAAAAAAAATTTCTGAGGCTGGCTTTGAACTCATGATCCTCCTGCCTTAGCCTCCCAAAGCCGTTGGGATTACTTACAGGTGTGCGCCACCATACCCGGCTTAAAGTCACTCTTCACTTTTTTTTTTTGTGGTGCTGGGGATTGAACCCAGGGTCTTATGCACACGTAGCAAGCGCTCTACCAACTAAGCTATATTCCCAGCCCCCTTAAAGTCACTTTTAAATAGCCAACAATAAATCATCTAAAAACCTCACAACATTTGAACTGACTTTTTTGGTTATAGCTGTATTGCCCTCTACTAGAATGTAAACTCCATGAAGACAGCACTTTTCATCTACTTTTGTTTATGCTGTGCTCACAGAAATGCCTAGCATATCAAGAAATATTTATTGGTTAAACAAATAAATATAAAGAACACCATCCAGCTGAATGAAGACTTGCAGTTCACTGAACTACTTGGATATTTAGAACAAATCACTTAATATTAAGCAACATTGTATTTGGAATCATGTAAGACATTTCTTGTTCTCATCTAGATATTTTACACAGTAAACACATAGTTTGTGACTTTGTTCTCATGGTGAATAAAGATGATAATGAAAATAGCTAACACTTAGTAGGTACTAGGCACTTTTCTAAGTGAGTTGCATGTAAAGATTCATTTAATCCATATAATCACCTTGTGAGGTGTAGATACTAATATCTCCATTTTTTTAAAAAATATTTTTTTAGTTGCAGATGAACACAATACCTTTTTTCATTTTATGTGGTGCTGAGAATTGATTCCAGTGCCCCACACATGCGAGGCATGTGCTCTACCACTGAGCTCCAGCCCAGCCCCAGCCCCTAATATCTCCATTTTTACCAGTGAGGTAACTAAACAGAGAGTTTAAATAATTTACATAAGCTTGTAATGGCCCAGAGTCTGTGCTGCTCCCACTTGATACCCTGTCTGATGGCTCTGAACTGGACTGGGTACAAACAAAGGTTGGTATTCTCTCTATTAGTAGTAGTAATACTTTGCACATGGTTACAAAGCTAGTCAGTGGCAGAGCAGAGATTTTTTAAAAAACTTTTTTTGGGGGGCTGGGATTATGGAGCAGTGGTAGCGTGCTCGCCTAGCACGCATAAGGCACTGGGTTCGATCCTCAGCACCACATAAAAATAAAATAAAGATATTCTGTCACCTACAACTAAAAAATAAACATTAAAAAAATTTTTTTTTGGTTGTTGATGGACACAAATATCTTTATTATATTCATTTATTTTTATGTGGTGCTAAGGATCGAACCCAGTGCTTCATGCATGCGAGGCAAGCGCTCTACCACTGAGCTACAAACCCAGCCCCCAGAGCAGAGATTTGAACCCAAACTATTTGGAACAATTATATTGTTTAAGCCTGGAAGGGATCTATGAAGTCTTTCAGCCTAATCCTTTAAGTCAAGCTCTGCAATAGAAACATAATAGGAGCTAGTTTTTTGTGGGGTACTGTGGATTGAACTGAGAGACACTTTACCACGGAGTTACATCTCCAGTCTTTTTTTTTTTAATTAAAAAAATATTTTTAGTTGTAGATGGACATGATTTTTTTTATGTGGTGCTGAGAATTGAACCCAGTGCCTCACATGTACTAGGCAACCACTCTACCACTGAGCCACAACCCTAGCCCCCACTCCACCAGCCCTTTTTATTTTTTATTTTGAAACAGTGTCTCACTAAGTTGCTAAGGGTCTTGATAAATTGCTGAGGCTAGCCTGAAACTAGTGATCCTTCCTCCTTGGTTCTCCCAAATTGCTGGGATTTACAGGCATGTACCACTAAGCCTGGCAATAGGAGCTACTTTTTCATGAAGATTTTTTAGTAGCCACATAAGAATTATTTTAAATAGCGGGACACAGTGGCGCACGCCTGTAATCCCAGCGGCTCTGGAGGCTGAGACGGGAGGATCATGAATTCAAAGCCAGCCTCAGCAATGGTGAGGTACTAAACAACTCAGTGAGATCCTCTCTCTTAATAAAATAAAAAATAGGGCTGGGGGTGTGGCTCGGAGGTTGAGTGCCCCTGAGTTCAATCCCCAGTGCCAAAAAAAAAAAAAAATCATTTAAATAGATGAAATTAATTTGAATTGAGAATTTAATGCAGTATATAAAAGTGTTATCATTTACATTACTTTTTCATATTAAGTATTTAAAATGACATGTATATTTTACAAATGCGACACATCTGAATTTGCAGGAAGCACAATTTCTTTTTTTCATGGTGCTGAGAATTGAACCCAGGGTCTTAGGCAAGTGCTCTATCACTGAGCTACAACCCCAGCCCAGAAAGCACATTTTTTTGGTACTGGAGATTGGGCACTCAACCACTGAGCCACATCCCCAGCCCTATTTTGTATTTTATTTAGAGACAGGTCTCACTGAGTTGCTTAGCACCTCACGTTTGCTGGGGCTGGCTTTGAACTCAAGATTCTCCTGTCCCAGCCTCCTCAGCCACTGGGATTATAGGCGTGCACCACCGCGGTTGGCAAGAAAGCACATTTTGAATGATGAATAGCCACATGAAGCTAGTAGCCAGTAGTTGAATGAAGTAGCTCTAAGTTATAGCAGGAATCCATAACTTGAAAACACATAATTTGACCAGTCATACAGTTAGTTGAGTGATTCATAGGTACAGGTAAAAATCTTATGATTCTGGGGGTGGGTGTTGGTGGTGGTGGGAGAGGAGTGGTAATAGCATGATTGACGGTAAATGAAAGTTTCTAAAACTACTTGGACTAGGGCAGATCCTTAAAATTAGAGGGTGGTATGAGATCTCCTAGAGCTGCTAAGTGGATTGGTTTTAGTGATCAAGAAGTCATTTGTTCACATTCTGAACTAATATTTACTTAGTTACTTATTCATGTATTCATCATGCATTATTGCCTGCCTAATATGGCAAAAGAAGTAAATATGTACCATATACCCTTGTCATATCCCAGGGCAATGAAAAGTCCTGTTGTCAATTATGGGTTTTTTCTTTTGGTACTGGGGATTGAATTCAGGGGTACTCGACCACTGAGCCACATCCCCAGCCCTATTTTGTGTTTTATGTAGAGACAGGGTCTCACTGAGTTGCTTAGTGCCTCACCATTGCTGAGGCTGGCTTTGAACTCGCGATTCTCCTGTCTCAGCCTCCCAAAGTGCTGGGATTACAGGCGTGTGCCATCGTGCCCAGCTCAATTATGTTTGATTGTTTCACTAGCCATACTATTTAGTTACGAGTTCTTTATCAATTATAGGCACAGTTGTGAGAAGTTCTAATTATGTGCAGAAGAGTAGATTTGCTACCCAAAAAACAATATGATTCTGGCTTGCAGTCAGCTTGAAATCTAGTGGGAAAGTAATATTAGTATAGAAATTTAGTGTAATCTTTAAACTGTAGAGCTAAAGTGCTAAATACTGAAAGGACTCAATTTATGGTTCCAGAAATGCAGAAGGGAAAGAGAAAGAGAGAGAGGGCTGGGGTTGTGGCTCAGAGGTACAGTGCCTGCCTCGCGTGTGTGAGGCACTGCGTTTGATCCTCAGCACCACATAAAAATAAATAAAATACAGATATTGCGTCCATCTACAACTAAAAAAAAATTAAAAAAAAAAAGAGAGAGATCATGTGGATCCTGAGTTAAAATGAAATATCTGGTTCTTTCAAAACAATTTCATATTAATCATAGTAAATTAGGAGTATTTGTACATTATAGAAGCAGCAGGTTTTAAATTGTTTTTCCTGGAATGGAAATGGCCCTTGAAAAAAAATTAATCCATAGTCCTAAAGACGAATATTTCTGTATATTTCCTTCCAAGTGTTTTGAAAACATTTAAAAAATATTTGCTATCATAGAACATATTTTTTATTATATTTTTTAGTCTCTTAAAATTAGGTCATAAGCATTTGTTTTAGTGTTCACAAATACCATTAAAAATGCTTAGATGAGCCAGATGTAGTGCCACATGCCTGTAATCCCAGCAGCTCAAGAGGCTGAGGCAGGAATATTGCAAGTTTGAGACCAGACTCAGCAATTTAGCAAGGCCCTAAGCAACTTAGTGAGACTCTGTCTCAAAATAAATAATAATGATGATGATGATGATAATGATAATAATAATAATAATTTTTAAAAGGGCTGAGGATGTGGCTTAGTAGTTAAGCACTCCTGGGTCCTGGGTTCAATCCCTGCATCAAAAAAAAAAAAAGCCTATGTAACAATAGTGTTCCATAATTTGTTCAACTCTCTCCCAAGTTCAAACATTTATTACATTTTTCCATATTTGATGCTTCAGTGACTATCCTCATGTATAACTCTTTTTCATAGTCAGGATTTTTCTCTTGAATCTGATTCCTGGAATTGGAGCTGCCAAGCTGAAGGGTATAAACATTTTTAAGGTTCTTGATACATTTTGACAAATCGCTTAATGAAAGGTTGTCCCCATTTGCATTCTTACCTCAGTGTGACAGGGCCCATTTAATAACCGTCACAAATACCAAGGTAGTCTCATTTGCTTATTTATATATATATATTTTAGTTGTAGATGAACACAATACCTTTATTTATTTTATGTGGTGCTCAGGATCGAACCCAGTACCTCACAGATGCAAGGCAAGTGCTCTACCACTGAACCACAATCCCAGCCCTCATTTGCTTTTTAGTGCCAAGTTGGAGACAAAAATGTTTTTTTAATTGTTATACTATAAAGTCTTTGATAACTATTATTATAAGTATTTTACCATATTTATGGTAATTCCCTATTTATATTATCACTATTTACTTTTTTTTCTTCAAGTTTTTATCAGTTTCTTGGAGTTCTTGATGTATCAAAACATCTGTTTTTTAAAAATGAACATTGTTAATAGTTTTTTTAAGATAATCTTCCTTAAAATACCAGTTTTCAACAATTTTTTCTTTTCTTTTTGTATCTTATTTGTGAAAAACACCCAGTTTCACTTCTTTTTAGTCATTTTCTTTTCTCTTCTTCTTTTTTTCCTACTGTACTGGGGATTGAACCCAGGAGGTTTTACCACTGAGTTATACCCCTACTTCTTTTTGTTATTTTCATTTTGAGACAGGGTCTCACCAAGTTGTCCAGGCTGGCCTCAAACTTACAATCCTCTGCTTCAGCCTCCTGAGTAGCAGAGATGAGGCTATGAGGCTATTGCCCCTGGCTCTTTTTATGCACTTTTTTTTTTTTTGGTACCGGGGATTGAACTCAGGCGTACTCAACCACTGAACCACATCCCCAGCCCTATTTTGTGTTTTATGTAGAGATAGAGTCTCACTGAGTTGCTTAGCGCCTCACCTCACTGTTGCTGAGGCTGGCTTTGAACTCATGATTCTCCTGTCTCAGCCTCCCAAAGTGCTAGGATTACAGGCATGCACCATGGTGCCTGGCTAATGAGCACTTTCTGTGCTGTTAGTGGTTATGTGCTCAAGTGGTGTAAAGTACCTTTTTTTTTTTTTTTTTTTGTACTTGGAATTGAACCCAGGAGTAATTAACCACTGAGTCACATCCCTAGCCCTTAAAAAAAAAAAAAAAAAAAAAATATATATATATATATATATATATATATATTTGTTTAGAGACAAGGTCTTGCTAAGTTGCTTAGAGCCTTGCTAAGTTGCTGAGAGGCTGGCTTTAAACTCGCAATCCTCCTGCCTCAGCCTCCCAAGCTGCTGGAATTACAGACAGGTCATCGTGCTCGGTAAAACTACTTTTCACTAAGCAATGTTTAAAGAAAAATAAAATTATGAAGATAAGTCTTATGCAAAATCTACATAGGGGATACCAAAGTATAGTAAAAATGCTTTTGAGAAAAAAAGCTTTTGAGAATACTTATTTTTTACTTTGGATTATCTGTATCAACTATTTTCTTAGTGGTATCAGTAGAATGTGAATGTGAAAAAAAACTCTTTAAAAATTAACTTTTTGGGGCTGGGGCTCAGCACAGAAAAAAATGTTGAGGTGAAAGTCATGTGAAAACATTTTTAGGTTTAAAATTTGGAAAGTGATAGTTTGATTTGGAAAGGAGGAATAGGCTATGCATGTTCATTTTTTTGTTTTTGAAATTTTTTGGTGCTCTAAAACTTGAAGAGTACTTTATTGATTTTCAATGCTAAGACTTCTTCTTCTTTTTTTTTTTTAAGTTAGATTTGGTTTCTATGGGATGCAAACTTTTCTGTAGTAGCTGAAAGCAAAAACTTCTGGCCACTTTTTAATTTCTTCTTTCTTCATGGTTTTAAAAGAGTCCCTTGCCTCCTTTGTTTGTCATTACGTGTACTGAAGGACAGAATTGAAAATGCAAAACTAGACAGCTGTACAGGAGGGTTTTCTTTTGAAAGAAGTTGATAGACAAATGGCACAGGGTTCACTGTTCTTGCCAGCTGAGAGTTTAGCTTCCAGAAAACGCTACTTTAGGGGAACAAGTGGGGTAGTGTGGAGGCCCTGAAAGGCTTCATTGACACGACAGCCGGGAGGCTCTTGTAGCACATTGTCTGGTATGTGGTGCCCTTCGGAAACCAGCTCTCAAGATTTCTACACTCCTCAACCTCCCCCAAACTTCAAATATTAGGGTCCCTCCAACATAGTTGGTTTTCCAAGTGAAATTCCTGAAGGGTATTTGGTTTTAGTTTTGTTTATCTTTTGCCTTTGGATGTCAGGCACCGATTCCAATGGGCACTGGCTTATTTGGTAGGAACACTGGGGATCTGGGTGGGAGGGCTGCAGTTCCCTGAACAAATCCATAGTGCAGCACTGTTTTGTTTGTTTTTTGAACCAAAATCTAAAAGCTACTGCAAAAGGAATTGCTGGGGTAGGAGAAATGAGGCAAATTTGAGGCTGACAATTTAAATCATTACTGCTAGTTTCTTAGTTGTGTAGGTTTTTTTGTTTTTTGTTTTTGTACTAGAGATTGAATCCAGGGGCACTTAACCACTGAGCCACATCCCCAGCCCTTTAAAATTTTTTTTTTTTTAGTTTTGAGACAGGGTCTCACTAAGTTGCTCAGGGCCTCACTGAAGTTGCTGAGGCTGGCTTTGAATTTGCAGTCTTCCTGCCTCAGCCTCCTGAGCCACTGGGATTAAAGTGTACGCCCCCATGCCCAGTAGTTTCTTAGTTTTCTTGAAGGTTGATCCAGAGAGATTTAAATTTGCACTAAAGAATAGTCTTTCCAAGGTATTGAAGTTATTAAATTTGTATCAGTGAAGTTGTGAAATCATTTGTAGACTTTGAGAAGGCTCCTCCCAGGAAAAAATGCAATTTTTCTGTGGCATGTTGGTTTGCTAGAGAAAGTCCAGGGCCAGGGAATTTCATTCTCAATGGTTTTCATTCAAGTATTAATAGAGCTCCTAGGAGCTGAGTGTAGTAGTACATTCCTGTGATCCCAGCAACTCTGGGTGCTGAAGCAGGAAAATTCTAAATTCAAGGCCAGCCTTGGCAATTTAGTGAGACCCTGTCTCAAAATGAAAAAAGGGCTGGGGATGTAGCTCAGTGGTAGAGCAACCTGGGTTCATTTTCTAGTATCCAAAATAATAATAATAATAATAGAGTGAGGTGAGGCAGGTAGGGTAAGCATAGAGCTCAGTGTTAGAGCCTACTTGGGTTCAATACCCAGTACTAAACTATGGAAGATCCTTAGAGATCAGCAATCCTTCCCTTACTCTGCAGAGAGAACTAAGCCCAGAAAGGTGACTTGCTGAAGGTTATTTGTTGAAATCAGTGGCAGACTCTTAATGAAAACCAGACCATTTTACTCCCCATGTGGTATTTGTCCGTTCTACTGTTGTTGAAATTACTTTGTAGTTGTTAGAGATCAATTCAAGACAATATAGTGAGTGTTAAATTTAATAATCTATTGCCATTGCACATGGGGAGAGTTCACTGTTAACTGGCATTATCTGCAAGTGTGATGGACTTTCAAGACTAGAAATGGCTGTGGACATTACAAAAGAATCAGAAAATCTGGTCTTTGGTCTATGTTGCTTAGGGAACATCCATGAGGAAATTACACCTCTCTTGAAGGGTACAGTCCTTCAAGTTTGAAGAAATCTTTCAGCGTGTGTGTCTAGGAAATGCCACTGCTGAGCATCCTGCAGGTGGACAGAGAAAGGGACACATTGTGCTGAAAACTCACTCTTTTCCCAGTCAAAACTGAAACCAGAGGGTTTGGGAGTCTGCTGTGGGAGGGGAGGTGGAATCCAAGTGATTCACAGATTTCTGAGTAAGCTTGCAAAGGCCATTTCACTTCTGAGGATGAACCTAGGTTGCTGGAACTTCATGACAGGAGGGGTCTTCGCGGAGGCCATGGTGTAAAGAACACAGTGTCCTCTCAATATGTCTGCGCCGCTGTTGCCAGAGTTAGTTCTTGGTCTTCATATTTGATCTCTTCTTACCTCTATGCCATGTAGTTTTCCTTTCTTCTTTAGAGGATTGCTGAAAGCAAAAGTAACAATTGTAACCATCTGCCACTTGAACAAGAGATTTATTACTTTTAATTGAGGATGCTTGTTCTAACAGGAAGAGTATGCACATCAGAGAAGCAAGCCTGTGGCAGTCGCTTCTTAGACTCTTTGGCCTCCCTGGGTGTGTATTTTGGTCATTGCTCAGCAGTTAGGTTGCGGGGTGGAGGGTGGTCTCTGAAGAGCAAGCAGCAGGTATGAATTTTAGAAGCCAGAGAGACCAGTAATGGTTTAGGGAACGGAAAGGGAAGTACCTAAGCAATGCGGCTGGAGTTTAGAGCAGAGGGTGGGCCCTAGGGTTTCTGCACAAGGACTGAAGAGGGAGGATGACAGCAACAGAAGGAAGCTGACTCCAGATCCTTGTAAGCTGTGTTCAAGACAGTGAACTCTGATTCATGGGCAAGGGGGAATATGAGTGTCAGGTTTAAATTTTTAGATCACTTTGATTGCAGTGTGGAGATGGATTAGGGAAGAGGGAAGATGAGAAACAGTAGAATCAATGAGACTAATTAGAATACTTTGTAGGACTTGAAGAGAGATGGGTTGATGGCCTGAACCAGTAGAGGCAAAACCCTGAATAGCAATTTTGGTACTCAGTGCAAACAGCTCAAAATTGACCTTCAAATAACTCTGTAATTCAAGATATAGCTTGCAAACTGGTGAGACTGGTAATATGTCTTTTGATAGTGTTAAACCCAAACTCTCAAAGACTGAGAGATTTCTGAAAAAAAAAAAAGTTTATTAGCTATTATAGACGGAGTCAGAAAGAAAGAACAGGTCCTGGGACAAATTCCCACGGTCCCCAACTGCAAGGCTAGGTAGTGGTGGGAGAAGTGACTGCTGGATCTAAAAATTCAGAGTGTTTTACAATGAAAATTTTGGGGAAGAGAAAGCACAAATTGCTTACATCGGGTATAGATAAGAGGGGTAAGAGAAAGCGGGTGAAGTTTTGGGTTAGGAGGGCAGACTGTAAGAAGTACTTGCTGCTTCTTGATTGATGTCGTAGCAGAATGTGATGGTGCATTGATGGTTGACTTCCTAGGTGTCCCCTCTTCCCGTGTGTGTGTGTGTGTGTGTGTGTGTGTGTGTGTGTGTGTGTGTGTGCAGTGCTAGAGATGGAATCCTAGCACTCACACACAGGGCCTCACACATACCAGGCAAGCCCTCTGCCTCTGAACCACACGCCCAGCCCTTGGGGTTTTGAGTCAAGGTTTCAACACACTTTAGGAATGTGAAACAGTTCTGTGGTTGGTTTGGGCAGAAGATGTGAGCTGATTAACTTTTTTGTTCTCTGCTTCTTGAAATTAAATTTAGGACATCTCAGAATTTTTCTCTTATCAATAGCTTTAAATTTCATCATGTATTCTGGATAATCAGGTGCTATTCTTTTAAAATAATTGTGAAGAAAATAGCAACAAAAACAATGCTGTCTGCTTTAGATTTTGGTGTTCAAGGGCAAAGCATATTCAGCTCCCGTGCTAACAAGATTTGGGAGATGCTTAGGAAGTATGATATATGAATAAAACTTTGGAAGGAAAAGATTTTAAGTTAGTTTTAAGTTGTTTTTAATTGAAACAGGAACACATGCTATAGTAAAATCAATTAGTACTAAAGGTAAACAATGAAAAGTAAGTCTCTTTAATGAGAATCAACCACTGTTAATGTTTTTTGTGTATTCTTTAGGATTTTTTTTTTTGGTGCCTTTGTAAGCTTATGTTTAATATTTTTCCCTCCCTCCCTTCTTCCTTTCCTTCTTTTTTTCCCTGGCACTAGAGATTGAACCCAATGCATTCTACCACTGAGCTACATCCTCAGCCGTTTTAATTTTTTATTTTGGGACAAGGTCTCACTAAGTTGCTTAGGCCCTCACTAAATTGAAGGGCTGGCCTCAAATTTGTGATCCTCCTGTCTCAGGCTCTGAGCCACTTGGATTATGGGCATGGGCCACCACACCCAGCTGGGCATTTCTTATAGGGATAGATTGAAGCTGGCTATAACTGCTCCTTCACTAATTGAAGATCTTCCAGGGGAGGAGGCTGTCACTACTGTGAATGTTGACCATACTTCCCTCTAGCAGAAACACATTCTTGTCCATCCACAGCTGTCACCCTATTGTATCCTAAATTGACCCACTATCATAATTGTTTCTCTGGGCACTCTTGCCATAATGAGAAATATAAAGTATTTGTAAAAGACACAGAATAGGTTTACTGGCTTGAATAGGAAGTGGTGTCAGGAAGAAATGAGAAACGAACCATTTGTTTAAGGCGACCTCTCATTAGTTCCTCCTTTTAATTTAAGCACACTTAGTCTTTTTTTTTTTTTTTTTTTGTACCGGGGATTGAACTCAGGGGTACTCAACCACTGAGCTACATCCCCAGCCTTTTTTTGTGTTTTATGTAGAGACAGGGTCTCACTGAGTTGCTTAGTGCCTCGCCATTGCTGAGGCTGGCTTTGAACTCTCGCTTCTCCTGTCTCAGCCTCCCTAAGTGCTGGGATTACAGGCGTGCGCCACCATGCATGACGACACTTAGTCTTCTCTCTGCTGATGTTGAAAGAATTAGTTTTAGATGTAGCCATTTACCAGTTGCATAATCTTGGGTAACATCTCCAGGCTTCATTTCCCTCATCAGTAAAGTGGGCATAATTCCCAGCTGGCATAAGTGTTGGTTAGGTTTAAAGAACCAATGGATGGAGGTGAAAGGGCCTGTGTTTCATTTTACTTTTTCCCAAGGCCTTGCAAGAATGGAGTTGATAAAACAATGTGTTATCTGACCCAAGACAATAGACAGAAGCATATTCTCTTCTTTCCTGGGATGTGGCTATCCTCATAAGCCTCCCACACCCCGTATACTTTATTAAAACTATTCCTTAAAGTTCATTACATTCAGGGCATTCTTAACAGATTTCTTTATATTTGTGTTAGTGCTTTATGGCTTCCAGAGGGACTTTAGCAACAATTATCTAATTTGAACCCACTAACAAACCTTCTGGGATAAGGCATGTTTTGTTTCAGTGTAATAGATGATATAACTGCGGTTGAGAGAGATTGATATAAATAAATTGAGTTTCAGAGTAGACACATAAATTGTTGGAGCTAGAAATAATTCACTTCTAGATTTCAAATGCTCTTCCACTTATAACGGGTCATGTCCCAATAGTTGAAAAAAAATCATAAACGGAAATGTATTTAATACACTTAACCTACCAAACAGCTTAGCCACACAGTATACTGTAGAGGGTCAGTCAGGTTTCCCTCCCCAACCCCCCACTGCTGATTGTTGGATGTTTGGGGACTGTGACTCCCTGCTACTGTCCAGCATTGAGAGAGAGCATCTAATGCAAGCAGCTAGCCCAGGAAAAGATCAAACTTCAAAATTTGAAGTATAATTTCTACTGAATTCATATTGATTTTGTACCATAGTAAAGTCGAAAAATTCTAAGTTGCACTATTGTCAGTTGGGGACTGTTTGTACGTTAAGATTGCTAAGGGAAGATGTGGCTTCCCCAATGTCACTCTGCCTGGGCTTGAAATTCTTGAGTGTGTTTCTCCAAATTATTTTGCTTCCTAAGGTAAATGCATGCCACTTCTAAAATCTTTTTTGTTGTTGTTGTTGAAATAATAACATCAGCAAGGTATGTTATAGTTTGCAAAGCACCTTAAAATCCATTGACTCATTATAAGAATCCTATGCGGTGAGAAAGTATGAGTAATTCCATTTTTCAGATGAGGAAATAGATTTAGGAATTGACACCCATCCAGTATCAACCAACAATAAAGAACAGGGCTGAAATGGAAACCTGGCCTTCCAGAGGCAAATTCAATGTCTTTTTATACTTTCATTATTATTGTTATGTTTTTACTGTGCTCTGTAATTCTTTTTTAAGTACTCAAACTAGGGCTGGGGTTGTGGCTCAGTGGTAGAGCGCTTGCCTAGCATGTGTGAGGCACTGGGTTCATTTCTCAGCACCACATAAAAATAAATAAATACAAGTTCACACTAGTTAACTTCTTGTAGATATTATTAAAAACATTTTAAAAAATGTAGTTGTTGATATAACTTTATTTTTTATTTATTTATATGTGGTGCTGAGAATCGAACCCAGTGCTTCACGTATGCTAGGCAAGCGCTCTACCGCTGAGCCACAACCCCAGCCCTATTAAAAACATTTATTGAGCACCTGTGTAAACTGCTCACTATCTAGTTGGGAGAAAGGTAAATATACAAATGGTTACACTTGAAGACAAAACATACTTTGCAACTTGGAGACTTAATAAATGTTTATAATGACAGCATGATGACAGTTTTTACTTCAGCGTTAATAATCACAATCACATTTTGCAAAATGTGGGAGAAAGACGTCACATCCTGCATACCCCCCACACACTGTGTAACCCACCACACACCCCAGGGGAAAGCATCTGAATTCTACATTTCAGTAAATCACTAGCATTTTCTTGGCGTGTTAATCTGTAGGAAATTACAGTCTGTAGTGTTGTAGTGTATCATCAGAGAATGTCAAGTAGATTACAGTATTATGTTACTCTAATGTTACTGCCCAGCATTGTTTTGGTCTTTTTCTTACTAACAGATACATTTATTAGAATTCATTTCATGGGGAAAAAAAAAGAATTGAAGTAATTTCTTTTATAAACAGCATAGCGCTTGTTTGATAATAAGGATTTTGCTGACTTCTGTCCTCTTGCTCTTTTTAGGTCATAGCTGGTTGTTGGTCTGCTTGTCCTTCTAGTGTTCCTGAGCAACATGAAGCAGAATCTAAAAGTGGAAGAATGAATCCAAAACATAGAGATAGAAGATTAAACAGGATAGTGTGTTCAGAACTCTAGATTTGAAATTAAAACAAAGAGTAAAACTCTCCTGTCTGCTGAAGAATTAATTGTACCCAGAGAAAGTCTGGCCTTGGTTGTTCATTACTGAGAGATGATCTCTTGGCCCCTGGAATGTCTTGCCTCATAGGACTGTCTTTGTTTGCCTGGGAAATTTGGCCACCACATGGCTGAACAATATGATTTATAATGGGGGTTTTGAAACATACCATATCAGTTTTGAAGGAAGTGGAGACTAAAGGTCAGCCATGTGGGCAAGTCCCCCCAAAAATTTGGATATGCTTGCCTGGTTGGCTGTACTGTTAACACTGTCACATACCAGGGCTGGGAGGAGGTAGCATTGCCTTGAACTCCATGGAGAACATGGAAGCTTTGCTTTTGGGCCCCTCCCAGATTTTGCCCTTTGTGTCTCTTTTTGTGACTGGCTTATTTGTATCCTTTTGCTAAATAAAACTTTAATTGTAAATATTGTGCTTTTCTGAGTTATGTGAGTCATTCAGGCAAATTATCAAACCAGAGGGGCTAGTGGAACACCCGAATTTGTGATTGGTGTCTGAAGTGAGGGCATCCTTGTGGAAGGCTGACCTCTTACCCTGTGAAGTCTGGCCTAACTCTGGGTAATTGGTGTCAGGCATCATTGCATTTCCCAAAACCCACTTTTAGATTTAGATTTTGGCACTTTCTGGTTTGGTGACTGCCCTCGGCTTCAGTATTTTTAATCCTTAATCTGGGGTTAATTGTGTTTTGTTTTCTTCACAAGGTTAATTATAAAAATCAAAAATTAAATAATGTGCTGGACACGGTGGTGCATGCCTGTAATCCCAGCGGCTCAGGAGGCTGAGGCTGGAGGATCACGAGTTCAAAGCCAGCCTCCACAATTTAGTGAGGCACTAAGCAACTCAGTGAGACCCTGTCTTTAAATAAAAATGCAAAATAGGGCTGAAGATTTGGCTCAGTGTTGAAGTGCCCCTGTGTTCAATCCCCAGTATCAAAAAAAAATTGTAAGAGGCCATCAAAATATTTAAATATTATCATAATGTAACTAAATGGTGGGGATAGATGTGGCAGAGGTATGGATGGTTTAGGCAAGACTTTCAATTATTTATGACACAAATAATAGTTGAATTATATTGCATGTAGGGCATTGGAACAGAGGACAAGTCAGGGTCCTGCCCGGGCCTTATGTTCTATTCAGTGAAAGAAATAATAAGACAAATGAGGCAAATAATTAAACTGCAGTAATTGTGAAGGTAGCAAACAGGACGATACTGTAACAATCCCATTGAAAGAGGAACTTCCAGGGCTGGGATTGTAGCTCAGTGGTAGAGCGCTTGCCTCGCATGCGTGAGGCACTGGGCTTGATCCTCAGCACCACATAAAAATAAATAAATAAAGATATTGTGTCCAGGGGCTGGGATTGTGGCTCGGCGGTAGAGCGCTTGCCTCGCATGCGTGAGGCCCTGGGTTCGATCCTCAGCACCACATACAAAGCAATAAAATAAAGACATTGTGTTCATCAACAACTAAAAAAAATTAAAAAAAAAAAAAGATATTGTGTCCATCTACAACTAAAAAAAAATTTTTTTTAGAAAAGGAACTTCTTAAGACAGGGTGGCTAGAGAAAGGTCTTAGAGGAGCTGATGTTTGAATAAATATTTTAAGGAAAAAAACAAGAATATTTTATATAGAAAGAAGAGCAAGAGCAAAACCCTAGCCGGGTGCAGTGGCACATGCCTGTAATCCTAGCATTTAGGGAGGCTGAGACAGGAGAATCGCGAGTTCAAAGCCAGCCTCAGCAATAGTGTGAGACCCTGTCTCTACATAAAACACAAAACAGGGCTGGGGATGTGGCTCAGTGGTCAAGTGCCCCTGAGTTCAATCCTCAGTACCAAAAAAAAAAAAAAAAAAGAGCAAAACTCTGAGGTAGGAAAGAAGTTGGTGTGTTTGAAGAACAGAAAGGAGGTCTACTCAGAGGATACAAGTTGGAGATATGTGTGGGTCAGATGATAAAAGGCCTTATGTGCCAAGGAAAGGATTTGGATTTTTAAGAGTGATGTGAAGGGTGGATGTTGTTTTTCTTTAACTTTTTTTTTGTGTGGTGCTAGGAATTGAACCCAGGGCATTGTTCATGGGAGGCAAGCACTCTACCAACTGAGCTATACCCCCAGCCCTTTAATATTTTTTTTTAAATATTTATTTTTTTAGTCATAGGTGGACAGAATATCTTTATTTTATTTATATGTGGTGCTGAGGATCGAACCCAGTGCCTCACGCATGCTAGACGAGCACGCTATCACTGAGCCATAACCCCAGCCCCCAGCCCTTTAATATTTAGTATTATTATTTTTTAGTTGTCCATGGACTTTTTAAACAAATTTATTTATATGTGGTGCTGAGAATTGAACCCAGTGCCTCACACATGTCAGGCAAGCACCCTAACACTGAGCCACAACTCCAGCCCAAGTGCGGATGGTTTTAAGTAGACAAGTGGTATGAATTGCTTTAAGAAGACCTGCCATCAGCCAGGGATGTGGCTCAGTGGTAGAGTGTCTGCCTGGCATGCATGAGGCCTTGGGTTCGATCTCATCACTAGCACTGCAAATAAATAAAGATATACAACAGTGCTAAAAAAAATAAAATCAACCAACCAACAAACAAAAACCATGCCAGCTGCTGAAAAGGAAGAGGAGAAATAGTGAGTGAGATCACCAGAAGACTATAGCTGTCAGGTGAGGGTGAACAGAGGAGAGACAGAGAAATGGTCAGATTCTAGGTGTGCTTTAAGGGAGACCCTCTAAAGACTTTCTGATGGATCAGAGGTTGAGGGTGGGGAAAGTGAGAGGAAGAAATGTATGTCATTTGGGCCCTCTGGGAAGCAGATGCTGAGGAGTTAGGAGTGTAACAGCCATTTGAAGGGGGTAATGCCTATAAAGGAAAGGGGAACCGGTATGGTGATGCTGAAGAGTCCTTTCTCCTGGGAACTTGGCTGCTTTTTTCATTTAATAGATTTCAAATCTGAAAACTGCCTCAGATCTAGGAAATGAGCAAGGGATTCTGACTTTTCTTTTGAATATTTAAAATATTTAATTGTTGTAAACAACATAATAGAAAATTTATAATCTTAATCATTAAGTGTACAGTTTAGTAGTGTTAAGTATATTCACAATATTGTGCAACTGAGCCCCAGAACTTTTTCATTTCATAATACTGAAACTCTATAGCCATTAAATAATGATTCCTTATTTTCCCCCACCAGAGGCCCTGCCAATCTCCATTCCACTTCTTCTTCCTATGAATGTGATTACTTTACATATTTCATATAAATCAAATCATGCAGTATTTGTCTTTTTGTAACTGGTTTATTTCACTTAGCATAATTTCCTCCACGTTGTAGGATGTGACAGTATTTCTTTTCTAAGAGTGAATAATAATCTACTATATGTTCGTACCATATTTTATTATCCACTCATGCACAGATGGACTCGTAAGTTGCTTCTACGGATATGAAGATATTTCCTTGAGCTCCTTCTTTTAATTCTTTTGGATATATACCCAGGAGTGAGATTGCTGGGTCGGATTGTAATTCTCTTTTTAATTTTTTTTTAGACAGAATTAAGTACACTTTTTTAAATTTAGTTTTTAGTTGTAGATGGACACAGTATCTTTTATTTTTATTTATTTTTATGTGGTGCTGAGGATTGAACCCAGTGCCTCACACATGCGAGGCAGGCGCTCTACCACTGAGCCACAATCCCGGCCCTCTCTTTTTAATTTTTTGAGGAACCATCATACAGTTTTCCCCAGTAGTTGTACCACTTTACATTTCCATCAACAGTGCACAAACATTTTCTCTACTTCAGGACTTTTTGACTTTGCTTTGGGGCAATTGTGATGGATCTCCTGCTCATCTATGTATACATAAATATATATATATATTTTTAAATTTCATTATGTATATTGAGCAGTATCCTTGTTGGTTGCCCATCTATTTTGTCCCTGGGGTTATCAACTTTGATTAACCAACATAATTCCATGTGAGTTAAGTTCCCTTGACCCACTGTTTGACGTTGCTGATCATTAAGATAACTGTGATTCCTCGAGTTTACTGCTGCCACCTGGCCTGCTTGCTTGGCAGTGGGATTGGGAGTCTTGTTTCTACTGCTA
Source organism: Xerus rutilus (assembly GCA_028644305.1). Classification (NCBI taxonomy): domain Eukaryota; kingdom Metazoa; phylum Chordata; class Mammalia; order Rodentia; family Sciuridae; genus Xerus; species Xerus rutilus. The sequence continues at coordinate 95,968,133 of CM053400.1, read as the reverse complement.
TCAATAATCCCAGCTCTGTTACTCCCTCTTCTTTTTTTTTTTTTTAAATATTTTTTAGTTGTTGATGGACACAATGTCTTTATTTTATTGGTTTGTATGTGGTGCTGAGGATCGAACCCAGGGCCTCACACATGCGAGGCAAGCGCTCTACCGCAGAGCTATAATCCCAGCCCCTGTTACTCCCTCTTCTACCTTCATGCCTGGCCTGCAGAACAGAGCCATCCACTGAGCTTAGTGCTGCTGGTGTTCCTCTTGTTAGTACATTCCTTCGCAGTTTTGGTGAATGTTGTGTCTCAGGGTCTTTCATGAAACATAATCCCATGGTGAGTCTCAAACAATAGACCAATTCCAGTATGTCTGCTTCCCTAAATTTCTAAATTCCTTCCTTTACCGTTGATATGGCAATTCATGAATTTCAACTTTGCTTAGTGTAGGGCATCACTTTTTCTAGGATTCCAGAGGTACCCTAGTAGCACATCTAGACCATCTCCCATGGTCCTTGCTGAAGTGTAAATCCTGTATACTAAAAGGGTACCCTTCAATTGAAAAACTCTTTGTTACTCAGTGTTATATTCTGGTATCATCAAAATCTAGATCCAGGGTTGGGGATGTAGCTAGCTCAGTGGTAGAGCACTTGCCTAGCATACACAAGGCCCTGGGTTCAATCTTCAGTAACACCAAGGGGAAAAAAAATCCAGATTCACACCTCCCCAGCTCCTGTTGGTACATGTTGAGTATTATTTTCTTTCCTCTCCAATGAGGTCCAGCATGTTCTTGGCTGAATTATGCTGTGACTTGGCCCTAGTTATCATTCTGGCAGCCAGGAGAGGAGATGGGGCAGATCTGGAGGGGCACTCCTGTTACCTTGTAAGAAAAGAACTTTGCATTGTTTTTCTTGAGTGGCAGGTGATGTTGGCTTTGTGTGTGTGTGTGTGTGTGTGTGTGGTGCTGAGGATTGAACCCAGGGCCTTGTGCATGCGAGGCAAGCACTCTACCAACTGAGCTATATCCCCAGCCTTGATATTGGCACTTAATGGGGAGGGGTGGGATACTTTTGAAGGCTATAAGGGTTGAGGGGAAACTGGAAATTAAAAATCTTTGGTTGGCACCAAATGTCCCTACTAATGTGTCAGGGTTCCAGTTCAGATTTCTCAACCAGAACCCAGATCTTGGCATGACAGATTGACCTGCTTCAGTTGAGGGTAGTTCTTGAAGTTCCACATCTCTATTAAGCTCAGAGTTTGTCTTCTTATACTCTTCTCCTATTTTGGGAGATAATGGCCTCTTTGTAAGCTACCAAAGAGGACATTGACTTTCACGTGTAGTTCCAATTGTTTGTTAACTGCTTTCCCTTATCTCTCTAAGATACCAGGGCAGTTTAGTGACATCCAGCCATTTCCATTGTCCTTGTATGCATTTTACTGCTGTACTTTTCAAATGTCCCAATTTTTTCCACTGGCCAGGGTGGTTTCTTAGATCAGATCATTTTCTTAAATTACTACTGGTGAAAGTTGATTTTTTTTTTTTTAAGAGAGGAAACAGCTCTCTGTTTTCCTTCAAATTTTGCTTACAAACTGAAAAATTCCTTTCACTTCATCCTTCTTATAACTTCTTATCATTCATAGCTAAGAAAGCCTTATTGGTATTTTCACCATTATGCCTGGAAATCACCTTAGCCATCTCCAGTAAGTTTCTTAGGTACATTTTCACTTCCACAGGTAATATAAATTGCTCCATCTCTATGAAACATGGTAGAACCTTTCTCTAGTCCCAACAGCAATTTCTTCCCTGATCATCCAGTCTCTACTAACATGTCCATGCTGCCTTCTAGCCGCTGCAGCTCGTCCCAAAGTCAATATCACATGTTTTAGGTTTTAATTATGGCAACATCCTATTCCAAGAGCCAATTTTTGTTTTAGTATACATTGCTGAGTAACAAAGCATCCCAAAACTTATGTCTTAAGTCAACAATGATTTATGATTTCCTCAGAATTCTAGAGATTGCCTGGGCAGTTGGTCCTCTGGTCTTGCTTGGTTCATAGCCTTCAGCTGTGTTTGGCAGGAGGCTTAGATGTGGGGATGGAACCATGTGGTTTGGGGGCCTCTTTCACCACATGGTGTCAAATCAAGGGTGCTAGACCTGCTGAATGGACATGCAGCTGAATTTTAAGAGGACCAGAGTGGAAACTACAAGTTTCCTTAAGGCCTAAGCTCTGGAACTTAAACATATGGCATGTTCTATTATTGGTCAAAGAAAGTCACAGATTTGAGGAGCAGTTGGAGAAATAGCAATGCTTCTTGAATAGGAAGAACAGTAAACTCACATAGTAGAGGAGTATGTGGGAGGTTGATTGAGGACTTTTTTTTTGGCACTGGGGATTGAACCCAGGAGTAGTTAACCACTTAGCCACATCTCCAGTTCTTTTTAATTTTTTTTATTTTGTGGGCTGGGCATGGTGGCACACACCTGTAATACCACCAGCTCTGGAAGCTGAGGCAGGAGGATCCTGAGTTCGGCCAGCCTCAGCAACTTAGCAAGGCCCTAAGCAACTTAGTGAGAACCTGTCTCTAAATAAAATTTTTTTTTTTGGTATTGGGGATTGAACTCAGGGGCACTTGACCACTGAGCCCCATCGCCAGCCCTATTTTGTGTTTTATGTAGAGACAGGGTCTCACTGAGTTGCTTAGCAACTCACTGTTGCTGAGGCTGGCTTTGAACTCGTGATTCTCCTGTCTCAGCCTCCCTAAGTGCTGGGATTACAGGTGTGCGCCACTGTGCCCGGCTTCTAAATAAAATATTAAAAAAAAAAAAAAAAGCTGGGGATGTGGCTCAGTGGTTAAGCACATCTGAGTTCAATCCCTGGTACCCCACCACCCCCCAAAAATTATTTTGAGACAGGGTCTTACTAAGATCCTTGGAACTTGCTAAATTGCTGAGGCTGGCTTCCAACTTGTGATCCTCCTGCCTCAGCTTCCCCAGCTGCTGCAATTCTAGGAGGGCACAACTGCACTCGGCTGAGGACCATTATTTAATGATCCATCACATTTATAGTGTTTAAGACTCCTTTTAGACAGGTAGAGATATTAAATAGGCACTTGGCTATGAGGGCTTTGATGGGGGAGGTTTAGGACTTAGGCTTAGAAATATATTCGGGAGTCATCACCATATCAACATGGCATGTTATGTGAATCATCCTGCTCTGGGTTCTTGGTTACTGCATAAGTCTGAACTGTACATGAGGCATGGTACTAGCAGAGTGCAGCCAGGGCTGGTGGAGGCTGGCGGGTGGAGGGAGGAGCATTCTGTTTTTGAGGTGGCTCTAAGTCCACTTCTCCTCTTGCACATAAAGCAGTCCACTAGCCTTCTCCCTCCCTTCCCCTTCCACCTCCATAGAAGTACACATTAGGGATGGAGGTTAGGACACTGGGCTAAAGACAGGACAAGAAGCTATTCCATTATCTTGCTTTGTATCTAAGGAAAGGAACCCTGGGAGCCAGACCACATATTTGTAATCCCAGGACTTGGAGGCTAAGGCAGGAGGATTGCAAGTTCAAGGCCAGTCTGGGCAATTTAACAAGAACTTAACTCAGAATAAAATACAATTAAAAAGACTGCAGATGTAGTTCAGTGGTAGAGTGCCTGCTTGAGGTCCTGGGTTCTAGCTCTCACACACACACACACACACACACACACACACACACACACACACACTGAAGAATATTGGGAGGAAGGAGATGTTTGCTATCATGGTGTTAATATCTGGAGGAAGGAAAAGGAAAAATGAAGTTGAGTCTAATATTCTGGAAGAAAGGGGTGATTTCTAGGCTATCCCAAACCAGCTGGAAGCAAAGAGGAAGAGGAATTAAGAGCTGAAGTTCATGACTCAGATCCAGAATTCCAGTGCTTGCTTTTCTATGAGTTACTGTTCCTCATATTAAGTCTTTAGGAAAATTGCCTTTGTCCATCCTTGCTTTAATGGTATCAACCTCTATGCTTATGATCAGTTAGGAGGAGGTGGAAATCTGTAATTGTCCAACTGCTCCCTAACCTTAACACACTTCTCCCCACACTTGTTAACTCTCCAAGATCCTATTTTGAAACTGGTCCTGCTAATTCTTGTATTCTCCCCATTCTTGCTTCCAAACCCCAGGGTTGCAGTGGGGTTGGGCTAAGGCTGTGCATGACTTTCAGGCTCTCTCTCTCATTTCCTGAGTGGAGCTGGGCTGCACTAATTGACCTCGAGGGTCTCAGCTGTGCTAAGTTGGGTGTTTGTTAGATCTCGTTAGGCTTGTAATTAGTGCAGGGAATCTAGGTCAGAGGCAACCGTTGGAGTGATGGTCTCCCGGGGCATGAATAAAAGTGGGGAATAGCAAACAGGTTCCTCATTCTGTGGGTGGGATGAGCCAGGGACAGTGGAACTCATGTGACACAGACAGACGAAGATCACATGCAGAAATGCACTCAAACTCTGGGGTGCCTGTGTGTGTGTGTGTGTGTGTGTGTGTGTGTGTGTGTGTGTGTGTGTGTGTTCGCTCCTGCTTTTACTCGGGTTTCCTTCAACCTCTCCATATATGGTGTGGCTCTAGAGCAGGCTAGGGATTGGCTGCTGTTGGGAGACGGGGAGGTAGAAGGATAGCAGAAAAAGAAATAAACCAAGCTTGGAGAGGGAGTGGGAAGGCTCTGTGTGTGTGTGTGTGTGTGTGTTGGGGCTGGGGGGTGCAGTAGCCCAGTTCTGAGGGCTGTAGAGTGGGGCTAGGTCTGCTTGCCTATGAGGTGTGGATAAGGGAGAGATTCTTTTGGGCTGGTTTCTGGGGAGAAGGAGGTAAATTTACTGTTGGCAGAGGGGTTGGGAGAGTGGGTGAGGGAGGCAAGAGCTATTTCCCTAGGGTTGGAGTGTTAAGCCTAGCATGGCATTTGTGAGGGTTGGAGCAGGGGTTAGAGAAACACGTGCTTTTTTTTTCTTTCTCCTTTTCTTCTCACCCTAGACAACCTACAGCTATGTTGTGGAAATTGCATGCAAATTAACTCATCAGCTTTCCAGGCCAACACCTCAGACATTCTTCCTAATGGAGGAAGATCAGGACTGTACCTTTATCAGCTCCCCCAACCTCTCAACAATTTAATGGGGAGGAACGGGAAGAGCTGAGGAAAATATCATTGAAATATGAATTAAGCATTGAGTTCTTTATCTGTCTTTATCCATCATTATGTTTTAACTCTGCTTTCTAGATTTCCCTTCTCCCCATCCTGGGGCCATCCAAAGGTGTTTCCCTTTCCAGTTCATTTGGTTAAGGAAAAACATATAGCAAAATTGTTGGGAGGGAGGAAGGGAGGAAAAATATAAACATCCTGAAAAATGCCTGTTGGCAGCTGTGTAATAAGAAAGTTGCCCCATGTAGCCACAGTCCACCCATTTACTGCATAACATAATTATTAGGAGGAAGTAAGGGAGATGTTGTTGCAGGAAAATGGTTTGGAATGAAGAAGGGAGGGAAGAGATGTGCTGGGAGGAGGGATATTAGAGAAATACTTTATGATCCTGTCATAGTGCCTAAGCTCACAAAACATAGTTTACATTAACAACATTTTCTTTATTTTGATAGTGCTGGGGGTTGAACTCATGGCCTTCCACATGGTAGGCAAATGTACCAGCTGAGCCAAATCCCCAGCCCAGAAATCTTGCTAGTAGCCCATCACAAAGGTACGCTTTGTTTTTCTAGTGGGAAGCCTGACTTTGTGTTAAGTTCTGAAATTCTTGAAGACCAGGAATAGTGTTTTCCCACTCTTTATAGCTGGCACACTCTTTCCTTTGAAGAGGTGTGGGCACAGTTTGTGGCCTGATCAAGTGTGTGGACTAAAACCAAGTGATAATGATTAACCCTATGCACTAACTCTCAAACTGGGCTCTGGCCACCTGAACTTCCTGTTCATTGCTCACTGAGCCACACTGATAATAGCAGCCATAGCCGCCATTATTGACTGACATGCATTTTCCATACATTATCTTTAGCCATTTGACAATTCTGCAGTTTGCAGATAAGAAAATTGACCTTCAGAAAGCTTGTGTCTTCCCAGGGCCTCATAACCAAAAAGGGACAGAGAACTTGAATCCAGATCAGTCTGGTTTCAAAGTCAGGCTCATGTCCCCAAACTTGTGATCTGGATATCCTGGCAGTTGCTGGAGAACTGGAAGCTGCTTATTTTGGGGATTGAAAACCCCAGGACCCAGTGCCCAGTGTCTCCCAAGGTCCTTGACCTTTTTTTTTAAATATATTTTTAGCTGTTGATAGACCTTTAGTTTATTTAAATGTGGTGCTGAGAATTGAACCTAGTGCCTCACACATGCTAGGCAAGAGCTGTACCACTGAGCCACAACCCCAGCCCCATTGACCTTTCTCTTTTGCTTCCCATCACCTTCCATTCCCCTTCCAGTGTCTCCTTTCATTTTCTGGTTCCCCTGGGAACCACAGATGATTGGCATGTTGGGACACATTATGTTATTCTTGCTTTTGTCTTTTTCCTCATTACGTGGGAGTGATAAGAGAGAAAGGAAAAAATGCTAGTAAAATAAAATTAATACAAAAATGGGGACTCATAAAGAGAAAATACAAATTTAACTCAGACTTTCAATATTTGTGGCCATGGGTAACTCTGATGACCAGGTTTAGAGTGTTAGAGAGTGAAGTCTATTTGGAGGACAGGAAACCAGGAGAAGTAGGTTCCCTTGTCTCATCCTCCAGGAGACGCTAGGAATGACAGTAAGCACACTTCGCCTGACTGCAACAGAATCCTTTTCCTCCAAGCAGAGGCTAGATAACTATAGGCTACATCTATAGAAAATTTTTATGGCAGTCAGTGGTAGGGGACTAAAAAGAGAGCAAGAATCCTTCATCCCTAGAGGTAGTTTAACTTGGAGAGATTTCCTCATCTAATGTGGTTGTAGAAGCAATGTCTACAATACAAGAATGGGGCCGGGCACGGTGGCACACACCTGGAATCCCAGCACTTTGGGAGGCTGAGACAGGAAAATCACCAGTTCAAAGCCAGCCTCAGCACTAAGCAACTCAGTGAGACCCTGTCTCTAAATAAAACAGAATAGGGCTGGGGATGTGGCTCAGTGGTTGCGTGCCCCCGAGTTCAATCCCTGGTTCCAAAAAAAAAAAAAAAAAGAATAGAAGAATGGGAATTGAATGGTCTCTCCAGAAGGATTTTCCTCTCTCCTTTCTACCCAATCTTCCTAACATCTAGCAGGCTCGTGGCTAATATCTATATGCAGTTTGTCCTTATTTCCTCTCCCTTCTCCTCCAGTGAAGCTCTAGGAATTGGCTCTTGGGTGTGAGAAGAGACTTAGGCAAGAGGATCATGAAGCTCACAAGGGATGTATTTTTTTTTTAATCCCTCATTTACTCGACCCATGAGGTTCTCTGAACCCTTCTTTCCAAAAATCACTCATCTTGCCTTCAAAACTTTTTTCTGTTTACTGTTACTAAACCTGACCTTAGAAACTTTGGAGAGCTGGGTATGGTTGTACATGACTGTAACCCCAGGGACTCAGGAGGCTAAGGCAGGAAGATTCCAAGTTTGAGGCCAGCCTTGGCAACTCAGGAAGACCCTGACTCAAAATAAAAAAATAAGGGCTGACGATGTAGCTCAGTAGTACAGCACTCCTGGTTCAATCCCTAGTACTGTAAAAGCAAACAAAAAACTTCAGAGAAAAAAAGCAAACAAAATGAGTTGTGTGGGACGGACCATTCACAAGCACGCGAGGAAGCCTGGTCGCTCACGGCAGTCAGGCCCAATAGTGGTGTGAGCAGACATGTTTTCTAAAGCTGGTCTGCTTAGTGGTGGGAGCAGCCTGAGGAAGGACAGGGAGTGGCAACAGGAAACCTTCACTTGGCAGAAAGAGGAACCCAGACTCAGGTTTGGTTTTCCCCTTCTTCCTACCCAGCCTGTGTTGCAAATCAGTTTCATTCTTAGCTCAGTTCTTCCATGGGGTCAGCTGTCTCCATTTCCCCTATGTTAGTCATCGCCTAGTCAAATGACCAAGCCAGTCCCATCATCCAAAGGTCTATCTTTGAATCCATGCTTGGAAGGGCATGGGAGATGAAGAAAACACCCCACATAAGAGATCCTAGCAGCTCAATCTCTTTATGATACTGGGGGTTGAACTCAGGTCCTCATGCATGGTAGGCAAGTGCTCCACCACTGAGCTACATACAGCCCCAGCCCAACACAGTTCAGTTCCAATCAGAGACCATTATGGATGAGAAGCCAGTGTTGGGCAGGGAGATTTAAATTCCACCTATCCTGCTCAGGGCTGGGGTGAATTTCACTTCTCCTATGGCATGGACAGGTGGCACTATCCTCCACATTCCTGGAACTGAAGTTGGGCAGCTGAAATTTCACCCTCAGATTGAAAACCTGGAATGGGACACACGAGAAACTCTCCTCTTCCCCAGCTCCCTCTAAACTTAGAAGCCTGTGCATATACTTGACAATTCCCCACAGCCTGGGAGGCGGGAGGTGTGTGTAAAACGAGCAGACTATGTTTCTCTGTGCAGATGAAAGCTCCTTATTACTGTTTTAGGGGTCAGCTCCTTCTCAAGTATGAGGGGGAGTTAAGTAAGGAAAACAGGTAGGGAAAGAAAGGCTTAGGGGGTCAGGCATCAGCAAGAGCAATGAGTTTGTGTTTTTTTTTTTTTTTTTTGACTGAGGTAAATAAAAAAACTTTATCCTGCAACACTTGGAGATAAGAATCTGTAAGCCCCCCACAAGTTCCAGACCTTGCTCCTGTCCTTCACATCAGGCTCTTCCGGTATTGACTGTGCTGGGTGGTCTGTTTGAGGTGGGAGTCGGGGGTCTGTAGGTCCATCTGTCTGTACAGGTCCCTCAGCTCCCTGACTTCCTGCAGCACTCTCTTTGCCTGGCTCCAGTTCGATGACGCTTCTCCTAGCAGCCGCTCTGTCTCCAGCAGCAGCTGCTCAGACTCAGAATCGGGTGGAGACCGTGGGGGGTCCTTGGCCTTTCGTTTGCCATCTCCCAGTCCCTGAACTTCTGCCAGCAGCTCCTGTGTCTTCTCGAGTTTCCTTGCTACCAGGTCCTGGATCCGGGACAGCTGCCCCGGGTGGGGTGGGCTGGGGGCTGGGGATTCCTCAGCCCGCTGTTGGACTGGGGCAGTGTCCCACTGAGATAGGATTTCCTCCAAGGAGGCACAGCGGCCCTTCTCCGTGGGGGTCAACTTCTTGGGTGCCTGGGGTGTGTAAGTGGCCCCCTTGTCTGGCTTTTCCCAAGGTCGAGGGAGGCTGGTTGCCCGTTCTGAGGAGGACTGGATCCGGTCAGAGTCTGCTCTCCGCCGACTGCCTGCCAGCTGGGCCACAGACTTGTCCAGGTCCACCCGAAAGCTCTCAGCACAAGAGGTTGGCTCCTCAGGGGAAGGGTCTTCCTCTTGGATCAGGTCCAAGGTCAGCATCCCATCTGAGGTAGAGGTCGAAGCCTGGGGAGAAGAGGTGGGAATCAAGGGGGTAAACTGTCATCAGCAGGAATTTCAACAATACCCTGAAAGATAGATGCAAGCTGTTATTTTCCTTCTCACTGCCTCCTCTGAGTGAGACCTCTCCACTCTAGACTGAGCCCTTCTACTTTTTTAAACCTTTGATTTATTTATGTATTTTGTATGTGGTGCTGAGGATCGAACCCAGTGCCTCACGTTCTGTGAGGCAAGCGCTCTACCACTGAGCCACAACCCCAGCCCCAGACCCTTCTACTTTATTTGCTATTTCTTAATTCCTTTCATGGTGATTTGAACTTTTTATCCTTCTGTGACTTAATTTTTCCTGCTTGTTTCCCATATTCTCCCCTTTGCTACAAGCTTCCTGAGGAGTGTCTACTTCCTCTGTAATGTAGACTCTAAGCACAGTACTGGGCTTGGCACACACAGGACACTCCACTTGGCACAATAAGTGTCCTTTTCTATCTGCAGCCTCTGAGCCACATACCTCAGCCACCAGGCTACCCTTCCAGCCAACCTTCATAAAAATTTTTTTTAAAACAGAGTCCAGCTACATTGCCAAGGCAGGTCTTCACTTTGCAATCCTCCTACCTTAGCCTCCCAAGTCACTGGGATTTTAGGTGTGCACCACATGCCCAGCCAAACCTTGTTCTTATTTCCAGAATAATCTATTTTTTTAAAAAGTGGTAAGGATAGCCAGTATTTCAAATGTAGGTATACATGTGTTTTAATCACCCTTCATACAGCCCTTCAAGATAGGCACGACTGCCCCATTTTACAGACATGCAGTTCCAAGGAACCACACAGTTAACTGTAAAGTTATATTCTGCCTGACTCCAAAGCCTATGTTCCTTCTACTATATCTGACTGCTTCTCTCCCTAGAGACCAAGAGCTGGGCTGAATGAAAGAAACCATTACTTTGTATGTTACAGGGGTTTGCTGTGATCCTTCCTCCTCTGAATGCATATAGTTCTTAACATTGTCACCCATCGAGACAGCGACCCTCCACACTGTTTATGTCACTTCTTATGGTATTCAACTCCTCTATTTTTTACTTTCCTGGTGGTATATCTCATTTCCCCCAAAAGACGATAAAATTACTGAGAGCAGAGATGTCTTAGCTCATGGTAGGTGTTGAATAAATATTTCTGATTCAGAGGAATCAGTCAGGAATGTGGGGTATTGATCTTGTTACCAAGGTCTCCCTCAAATGCCTGTGGTGGTATATAGTTCTGTCTAAGTTAGACTGACACAGAATCAGCCCTTGGGCAATGTTTACTTTCTTAGGCTTACGTACCACAGCCATGAGGTGTCCACGAGTTGGGGGGCGGCGGGAGTGTTGGATTTTTGCTCTGTCTCGAGTGGGGTGGGCGAGATAGCTATCCTCTTCCACAGTAACCTGAAGAGAAGTACTGTGAGTCATCGGTGCTCTTCAGGACTGTCTGTCCTGACCCAGCATCCCCCAAGGCCTGAATATGCTTGGACTGGGAAATAAGCTCACTCCATAAACCACTTTTGAGCAAGTTACAGGCAAAGGGATTTATTGGATCCCAAGGTTGGCTCATACATCATGATGTCGGGGGAAAGGAGCTGGCAGAAAAGACTCAGAAGATAAAGGAGAACAGAGATTTCAAAGGGGAAAGAAAGAAGAAGGGCTGGTGGGGGAGCAAGTAAATCAGGCCCCAAATAATAATCCTCCCTCTTCGGAGAGTCAGCTGCTCCCTCTGTCCCAGGATCCTTGTCCCCACAATGAGCCCCCTGACCTCATCCAAGATGCGGTTCTTGGCTCGGGTGATAGCGGAGTTGAGGGCATTGATCCACGACTCCTTTTCCTCTGGACTCACTGCCAGGAAGATCAGGTTGGGTGCCTGTGAGGGGAAGAGTCTTGTTTCAGCCTGGGTGTTAGAGTTGGCGCCTCACCTTGACAGTGAAGAAATAAGAAATCATAATCTCATTCTCTTAGACCCAGCTCCTAGAAGGAGAGAGATTCTGCTTTCAGAGTCATCCATAACTCAAGGAAATCCAGCTTCTACTCCTGCAAAACGCCATAGCTTGGACACTGTTTTAGAAATGACCAAGGAGGAGCTAAGAAGGGTATGTGGCACTGGAGATAATTAGAGGAGGTTTGACAAAGGACAGATATTTGAGATCTTTATATGTTTGAGGAAGTAAGATGGTGACAGAAATGGCTTCCCGGGGTTTCCTTAGATAAGGGGATTCAGAACCTTAATCACCTATCAGGGCATAGAGACCAGTGATTTTTCTCCCAAGAGATGTGTGTATGTAGGGGTGTGTGTATTAGAGTCGGGGAGAGAGCAAGGGGGAGGCTGCTAGGGATATAGATAAAGGATTTTTGTGGCTGGACAGGTTAAAGGCCTGGAGGGAAGGAAATGCTACGATATTCTCTGGTTAAATAATAAAAGCCAGCAGGAGAACAACTCAGGGCCTGAGCCAAGACTGCCGAGAATGAGAATCTGAAGGGGGGAAGGTATTCTCTTCTGCCCCTCCCAACCCCACCAGTGCCCTAGTGTCCAAGGTGGCAGGAGATACCTACTGTGTTGCCGGGCTGTTTGGAGTGCGCGAGAGTAAACTTGCTATGATTTTTCTTGCTCCTGCTCTTGGATTTCCGGAGCTCTTCACACTTCTCATAGTCACTTAGGTCAAACACCTCTTGAATATTTTTCTCATCTTTTACCTAGGGGAGGTTTGGGGATGTGGTGAGAAGGATAAAATTACTCAGTCCCTCCCCCAAAATGTTAGTTTAGACAGAGGAACCTGACAATGCCTGAGGAGAGGGAAGGACAATGGGACAGGAAATGGCCATCCTATCCATGCCATATAGAGGCTCTACATCAAGGGGTTGTTCCAGACTGGGGCGGCCTCTAAGTCCTAAGTCCTCAGGCAGATTTCTCTTTAAACCACTAACACTACTCTCCTCAGCCACGTTACCATTTCCAGAGCCTCTCTTCACCCTTGAACCCACTGTACTCCTAAAGGACACAGCTCACAAGTCCAGAAAAAGCTCACATCCTTAAAGGGACATGGTGAATAGGTTGATCTGATCATTCCAAGTAAGGTAGACCTGGGTAGCCCTCAACGGTTCAGAGGAAGGATATCAAAACAGCCCTAGTATCAGTATGTTGGGAAGGAATGACAGGCTGCCTCTGGCCTCTGGATCTTAAGTTTACATGGGAGCTTTCTTGCCCCCATCCTGCTCTTCTATATGCTACTATAAAGAGACTCATCCAGACTAAGCAGCCTGTCCACCTTCTTCTGCTTGGTTAGGAACACCTCAGGAAAGAGTTGTTCATGTTTCCTGTGATGAAAAGTAAAAACCACCAGCACTTGTTTTGTTAAAATTAAGCAAACATGTTAAAAAAAAATTAGCCTCAGGTCTTCTTTGGAAGACATTTACCCTCTCTGACTGGAATTGTTTTACAAAACAGCCCCCACTTCCCAAACTCTGGCGTAAGAATTGTGGGAATATACAGCAGCGGAGTGGGTCTCTCTTCTGTTCCTCTGCCCATCCTTCTAAATTGCTGCTGGACCCAGGGTGTTGATGAGAGGCAAAGACAGATGGTCACACAGCTCCCTCCAGGTGCATGATGGCTCCTTAGTCTACTTCCCTTTGTTTTGGCAAGGCTTGGCTCCTCTAGGGCTCTCCTCTTCCCAGCCATCCCTGGCTTTGGGCTAGGAAGTGACCAGAAGCCTTGAAGGATTATGGGTGGAGGTGAGAAAAGGTGTTGCCAGGGGCATCCAAGAACAATTCCCAGAAACACAGGGCCAGGATGCAGGATGACGCATCATCCCTCCCCTTCCCCTCCTCCCCACAGACTATCAGCAGAGGCCAGAAACCTTGGAGAGGAAAGTGCTGGGTGTGTGTATGTAGGCAGGGGAAGAGAGTAACTTGTTCTGTTTTCCTTAGGGAGAGGGAAGGGCAGGGAGTTCTGGCTTGGACACCGGCTGATAAGGAACTCTGGGAACAGGAGACATTGACAGAGGTTAGCCACTGGTAGGGCAGGAGTAGGACACGAAGGGAGATAAGCAGTAGGACAAGTATATTCTAATGCCCAGAAAAGATGGACACTCCTGGGAGCCTTGTTCTCCACTGTATTCTGTGGTTTTTGCCCCAGCAAATTCTCAAAGTCTCATTTATAATTACTCATCTTCCAAATTAACATTTCCTTTTCTCTGATTCTTCATCCATTGCCCATAGGAAGGAATTTTTCACATGCTTGCTAAGAGTTGTCTAGAACCTAACTTCCTCTACCATGAGGTTGCCCTAAGGTCTAGCTCGAAAGGTGCCCCAGCTCTGAGAGGGCACCCTTTGAGAATGAGGAAAATGATTCACAACAAACACAAGGAATTTTATGGTGGAATTAATTGCTGGAGACCTTGCCTTTCCTAGGGGGAAATAACAAAATTGGTTGATATAAACTCTGGGAAAGAGGGTCAGGAATTTTTCTGTATTGAAACATACATTTTCTAATATACTATGCTTTTTTAATTGTTGTTGTTTAAATCTTGAATCTGTTGGTTCTACAGCTTTTGGGAAGCTGTCAGAATAAAACTTGGAGTCCTTGGTCAGTTTCACATTTAACTCAGGCCCACTGTAGCATGCAAACTGTCTCTGGAGAAAAGTAACATCAATATGCTGTTCCCTCTTTTGCTATGCCCTTCCCAGCAGGGGGCAGTTGGCTTCAGGACTAATCAGATGTTCCAGACTCAAAGGACACTATGCTGAGGTCATTTCATCCTTTCCCTGGCTCTGTATTCCTTCCTCCACACACAAGCTTCAACCATGTTCTTTCACCCCCAAACTTCTGCTGTTTGGACAAATTAAAAAAAAAAATGACTTGTTTCTTCTACCCTTTCACTGTTCTCTAGTTTCCCCTTTGGCATGTAGAAAGTCTCTCAATTGCTCACTAGAGTTTCCTGCCATTATCAAGTTCAGGAAAGACAGGAGATAACACTTGGACTCTTTCTCCCTCTTTCTTTATTTTTAAACTGGAAAGCCAGAAAATTGTGGAAAAAACTTTCTGTAGGATTTATGATTGGCAAAGGTGACCCTTAAAAATAAATCCTTTTGTCAAAGTCTTCCCTAACCTCACTCCTAAGACTCTCCACCTGCAAATTCCCAACTTAGAGTGAGTAGCTAGGTTTAGACATCCCAAAGAGGGATCTCTTCAGTCCTGGCATGGCTTTGTTCTTCCCTAGTTGCCTCAGTAGATACTGTTTCCAGATGAGTACTTTTTCTTCAGCTGAACATGTGTCTGTTTCAATACCATAAAAGGATTTATTTACCTAAATATAATCTACTGAATAAGAGTGCCTACTGCCAAAAGCAGAAGAGGTTAGACTCAAGGAGGGCTTCCCAGCTAGCCTGGGGTGAGGCATCCTAAAGGGAGTACAGGACAGTCTAAGTGGACATAGTCACAGAATAGCAGTTATTCAGTTACTCAGTATGACAGCATGTTATCCATCCCAAGCATTGAGGACAAAAGGGAGAAGAGTTTGGATTTAATGATCTGGATGCAGGTTCTGACCAAATGTGGTCTATGGTTTTCATGTTTAACTGCACAGCTAAAACCATGCAGAGATATTCAGAGATTCATAACCCCGTTTTTAGCCCCTCTAATACAATTAAGGGTAGGCAGGAAGGGGGCACAACATGAGTTAAATGCCCTCATTTTTAACTGGAGTGGTGGGGTACAGAAAGCACACTGGTTAGGAAAATTGACTTCTACAAACATAACTATCTGGCACTTACAGATACACTCCTTGGGTCAAGAGACAGCAATCCTGGGTTATGTATTTTCTATGATTCAGGGTGGCTGTGCTACTCATAACCTTACTGCAGATAGGAAAAGGAAGCCTAGCTGGGTTAGAGTGGTGGGATCAGACCGGGAAAAGCTGAACACTGTGCTTCAGCAACAACAGCAAAAGGGAAAACTATTCTATATTATAGGAGGCCAGGATAGGGTAGGAGGCACAGCAGGGGACACACAGAACTTATGGGACATGTTAGGAGGGGACTATCGCTGTTGTCAGAGAGGTATGTGCAAAGAAAAAAACATGTATAAGAAGTAAACTCAACTTCTAATTCTTACTCAGGTCTTCTCAATAAAAGGTGACCTTTCTCTGCAGAATTAAGATGGGGTACAGATTACGAGACCACTGATTTTGCTTGGAGCCCCCTTGGTCACAGAGTGGGGAATCCAAGAATATAGGGTTAAGTTAGAAAGAAGTAAAGGGCACCTACCTCCTTCTCAGAGATGTAGAGCTGGTCCCCTTTTAGCACCACATAGCGGTTTTTCCAAATCTCCCTGAAAATCCCTTTCCCGCAGAATTTTCGGACCCAGCCGACCTTCTCTGGCGGTGCAGACTGATGATTTCCATCCTGAGGCCCCTGTCCGAGGGACAAGATAAGAACCAGACCATTAGGTGATTATGGCTCGTTCTGTCTCTTAAGGCGCCACCGAAGGCTGGAGCCGGGAAGCCCAAGGTCCGCTCCCCACTTGTGCAAAGGTTTTCGCTCCCAGCAACGCTCCATCGCTCCCCTCCCCCTCCCAAATAAACAACCGAAACTGAGAGAAGGGGCCAGGGCCCGGCCGAGCCTAGCCGAGCGGTGGCTCTCCGGATCTCTACCCAAGTCCCCTACCCCCTCCCCCAGCCTCTCCTTGCAGCGCCGGGACTAACGGCATCTTATTTTATTTCTCATTGTCTTCTCGTCACCGCAGAGCAAGAAGCAAACGGCTGCCTGTCGCCCAGGAGAGGAGGAGGGTGCGGGTCGGGCAGAAACTAAGCCAAGTTAAGGCCCCCCAATGCAAGTAAACAAACAAAAGCCCCCCTGGTGTCTTGGCGCGGGCCGGGCGCACCGGGCCGCGGCGGAGGGGACCCAGCAGCTGGGGCGGGAGGAGCGGGGGCGCGGCCAGGGCTGGGGCTGGGGGCTCCCGCAGGCCGCCCAGGCGCCAGCCCCGCGGCTCGCAGCCCCGACGGGGTCGGGGTCGTGGCAGTACAGAGTCAGCGGCGGTCGCGGGGTCGGCAGGCGCACTCACCCTCTTGGTGGAATTGTTCTTCTTCATCATTCCGGGTGGGCGCGGGCGCAGGGCGTGGGGCCGAGTGGCGGCCCCGCGAGGGGGTCGAGGCCGCTCCGAGGGGCTCCTTCCCAGCGGGAGGGTGGCGGAGATGTCCCGGCGCCGCCGCTGCTCCGCCCTCGCTCCCTCCCTCCCGCTCCCGGACTCTCCCCCTCTTTGTAGCTCCGGTTACACTAAAGGCCGGCCTCCCTCGCACTCGCACTCGCACACACACGCACGCCCGCTCCCCGCCCCTCGGCGCCCTCCATCCCGGCGCCCACGCGGCCCGGGCCCCCGAGCGCGCCCCCGCCGCCCACCCGCCCGGCCCAGCGCGGCCGCTCCCCTGGCCCGGCTCGCAGTGGGCGGCCCAGCCCGCGCCCCGCAGCTCCATCCGCGGGCCCGCTGACGTTGCGAGTTCAGAATAAAGGGCGAATCGCGGAGCCGCAGCGAGTGCGCTCCCCCCGCCCCCCCCGCCTTTGTTTCTGACTCGCGGAGGGTAAGGAAGACAGACCTGAACCCCGCCGAGACCCAGCCCAGACAGCCTAGCGAGAGGTGGAGCCAGGAGGGCAGACCGCCCGACCTGCCGAGACACCCATCCGAGCCGGCCGAGTGGATAACAGAGAGACACACCGATTTGGGAAGACCGGAGCTAACCGAGATCAAGATCTCCCTCCCAAACCCAAAACAAAAACATGAGCGTGAGCCGGCAGGGCGCGTCGCCGAGAACTAGCATCGGAAATACTCGCTCCCTGGGTAGTAGAGGGACCTGGGCAGGTCAGATGTTGGGGAAAAGTTTTATGCTTCCAAGGGCATCGTGTTGGGAATGGAGTGGGAGAGAAGTTACTATTCTCTTCCAGTTTACAAAGCCTCAGGCCTTACTTGAGTCGCAGAATAACTCCAAATAGGAGGTGGATTTCCATTTCACAGGGAGACGCGTGAGACTCGGAAAGACAGGATTTGCAAACACAGCCTGCATAAGTGCTGGCAAGAGAACTCTGACTCCAAAGTCATGATCCATTATACCAGGGGGCTTTAAATATAAGCCTCCAGGCGAGGCTTAAACATCCTGGCTATCTTTCCCCGCTGCCCTGTTCTGTAAACATCAGATCCTGTCTACACACTGGAGTCCAGAGGAGGGAAAGGATCAATGCCCAGCGGGTGCTCTGACTAGGGGAGCCTCTGCTGACCGCTCTTACCCAGATCTGCCTCAGAACCTACCGGACACATCTTAGTAACTTCATGTCTTTCAGTACATGTACAGCGGGAAAAGGGCAGTCGAGAAACCCATGTTTGACCACTGGTTTCATCACAACTCTGTGGCCTTTTATCAAGTCACTGACTTTCTTTAAGCCTCTGTTCCTCTACATATTAAATGGTGAGGGATTAACTGCCATTTCCATCAACAAGGAAAGAGGAGTACATGAGATGACCTGTGAAAGGCTTTCGAAGATAGCAGTAGTAATAAGCTAATAAACACATTGCCTAACATATGGTAGGCACACAATAACCACAAAATGAATTAAAAATCCCTGGCACGGAAGAGTAGAAAAAAAGCAAAAATTCTTTTTCTGGATATGTCTCAAGATAAAACGGTTAGCTAAATTTGTGGATTGAGGGGCTGAGAATGTTTCTTGTTTTTCTGGTATCTGTCAAATTAAAGAGGGATGCCCTTTCTGTTCACAGACTTAATTTTCCTTCTAACCCACTAATATTCCTCTCAACCTCTTTCCATGAACCATACTAATTAGTTCCTTTATTTTAGCCAGATACAGAACTTTATCCTTTCAAAACACTCATCATTTCTTCAAATCTTTAGTGCCACCTTGTGAGGTATATAGAAAAGTATTAATATCCCCACTTGGGAAATGAGAAAATGGCATGACGAATCTACTGACTTGCCCACATTTACACAAGTCACTGGCTAAATGGATTTGAATCCAAGTTTTCTGACTCCAGTCAACTATTCAGATTTTACACACACACACACACACACACACACACACACACACTTCTCAAACCATCCTCTCCCCTTCCTACCATCTCTATTTCCTATGCTGTTTAAAAAGTGATGAAAAGGGGCTGGGATTATGGCGCAGTGGTAGCGTGCTCGCCTAGCACGCATGAGGCACTGGGTTCGATCCTCAGCACCACATAAAAAATAAAATAAAGATATTCTGTCACCTACAACTAAAAAAAATAAACATTTTAAAAAAATTTAAAAAAAAGTGATGAAAAAAATGAGAAAATCCTGAATAACTTCATGTAAGAGAAAGCAAAATGTACCAATATGAAGACAGTGGTGAAGAAATCAGCCTGTATGATTTTTTTGAGGAATTACTGGCCAGGCAGATTGGAGTGGTTTGGATTAGTAGTTTAAGTAGGGGTTGGGGGTGTAGCTCAGTGGTAGAATGTTTGCCTAGCATGCATAGGGCCCTGGGTTTGATCTCCAGTACTGGAAAAAAAAAAAGTAAAGTTCAAGTAGATTCTAGCTTATGGGAAAGAATTAATGACTTGCCCTATCTTCCTCCCTTCACAGTAGCTCTTTAAGTCAACAAATACCTGAGTCTCTTCTAGAGGCAAGGTACGGGGCTCCTTGTGCACTGGTTCACATAGGACCTACAGCTTTGTGCAACATCAGGCAGAGGGACCCATAAAAAGTAACCCTCCGAAGTAATTTTCAGATTCTAGAGCAGATGCATGTGGGCTGCAGAACCTTCTCTGCCTGTCTGCTCCTTAAGATGTTACATAAATCTCTGGCTGGCGCTCTCTCTCTCTCTCTCTCTCTCTCTCTCTCTCTCTCTCTCTCTCTCTCTCATTAACCTGAACTATTGCACTGTTTCATTCTATCATCCTGCCTCTACCTTCCCTCACATTTTCTCCCTTTGTCATGCCAGTCACCCCTTTCCACATGACATACTCTTCCCCTGACCTGTTCTTAAAGCTGATTTCTCTCTTACCTGGTGAACCTCGTAGCACCCGATTTTAGATCTATGGGGGACTGTTTTCCAAAAGCTTAAGTGAGAAGTTGGAATAAGTACTCTTGGGTTCCTTTACACATTTTTATAGCAATGTCTCTACAATGAACTTGATACTACCATATACACAAACTACAAAAATAATGCTCAAGCCTGTTCCTCTTTGGTGAAGATGAGATACTGGGAAGACTTATGATGGGGTTACCTTCCTAATTATGCCCATACTTAAGATATCACTGCTAGTAATTTTTCAATTGAATCTTTTATAAGTAACTCCACTATGGGAAAAAAGACTACCAGAGGAAAAACTTGTGAATTGTTGCCTGCAAATTTACTGAGTAAAACCATTATCCAGTTGTTTAAAAAAAAGTATCTTTGGCTTTTGTAAATGGAACACAGGTTTTGACTAGGGTATTTGTCTATGGGGGAGAAGATTATTAAAAGCATGAAAGACCTTAATTAAAATGATGTTTTTAAAAGGGAAAATTAAGGACCAGTAATAATAGAATCAGCTCTATAAATCATATATAAAAATGAATCATTGTTAGCAAAGAAATGCCAATTTTTTGACTTATTAAAAAAAAATCCTTGTGGGCAGTGTTCATCTCTTAGATTTCTAGACATCATTGATATCTATAGGCACAATGGAAGCAAGCAAATAATGAAGAGAATGATATTAGAAGTCTGTTTTATTCCCTTTTTATTCCAGAGTTATTTTGTCAAGAGGAAGGGAAGCACAGGTAATTCTGCTTGAAGGAGGGAACTTTCCATTGTTTTTGAAGACTATGTAACTTGTAAAATGCTGCATTTAACATACTGCCTCCCCTAGTGCAGTGTCTCAACAACTTACAAAAAATGAAGAATCTTAAAAAATTATTAAAAAAGTCTTTGATCTTAGCTGTAATGTGAATAGAATCCTTATGGTTTCACATGAATGAATGTAAAGAAACAACAGCTTAGAGTTGAGAGGAATGGAGAAAAGGGAGATGGACACATCTTTCAGCTTTTTCCTGTTTCTTTCACTGCATTGGAAGCGTTGACAAGAATCCAGTTATATTGCATCGTAATTCTGTGTTCCCCAACTTAGAGAAAGGAATCAATTTTATTTACTATTATCAGTCAAATTAGCAAATGGTTACTTATCCGCAGACAAGGTTCTAAGCACTTCACATGTATTATCTCATCTAATCCTTAACAATCCTATGAGGAAGGTACTATTATTAGTCCCATTATATAGATGAGGAAACTGAGCTGTATAAGACCAAAGGAAGGATTATACTGTGGTGTTTTTGCTATGATGATTTGAGACTGCCTTAATTTCCTAGCATCACTGATGCCATCACCTTCTACTACTTTCAAGAGAGGCAAATTGATACCAGGATTAATTATTGCTTTGGTATACTTCAAATATCCTCAGGTAGAGCCAATGCCTGCAGTTATGTTTGGTGTAAAGTCATCTCAAGCCTCACTTTACGAATTTCCACAAAGGAATCCCAAAGACATAAAAATCAAATCACTCATATCTTCACAAAATGAATTTTTTATTGTGGTCATACATGGTTTTTCAGTGCCACAGAAAATTCCAAGGTAGGGACAAATAAGTTTTGGATGGCTCTAAAGAAACATGGTGAGTTCTCAGAACTGAGTTGTGCAGGAATGTGGTTAATAGAAAGAAGAAAGGGCCAAGGGAGGAAATTGAAGAAGGTGACATGTATATTACATGATTACTTTTTAAACCTCTCTCAGCTCTGACAACCCTTTTCCCAAGTAAGATCCCAACAAAATCCATCATAAACTGAAGTGATTGTTCTATCAAATACACAAAGAATACATTTACTTGATAAAGAAACCACAAGAAAAGTGGGTTGGGAAGGGTTCAGACTTATTCTCAGCGTATCACTGGGAGTCTTGGTGTCTGTGCCAGCAGTTCAGGAATCACAGGCTACCAGGAGGTGAATTCTAATAACAAACACAAGACCCCTCTTCAAGCCCTCTGGTCGGTGGGGAAGGCCTGTGATGGGGGCCAGAGGGGAAGCTGTGCTGTTCTCCCCATTCTCCATCATCATCTCATCTCCTGCTTGCTGACCTGGAAGGGACTTGCGAGCTCTCCTTGCTTCGGCTGTGCAGTCCAGAAGCCAGAACTTCCTCTAGGAAACTGACAAGAAGACTTGAGGTTACTTAAAGGAAAAACAAAAGTACCATCAAAAATAGCATATCTTGCTCATGATAGTGAACTATAGAGACAGATATAAATAGTATGCAAAAGTATGGTTTGATATTTGGGTGTAACATACAAGTTATCGGTTGAGCCTTAACACATCCAGACTAGAAGGAAAGCCCCTTTGTGTTCTTCCCCAGGGTCCTCACTGTGTTTTTGAGATTAAATTTGTAAGGTCTGTTAAGATTAACATTTTGCCAAGTAAGGTGGTACATGCCTGTGATCCCAGTGACTCAGGACTGAAGCAGGAGGATTATAAATTCAAGGCCAGCCTTGGCAACTTGGTGAGACCCTGTCTCAAAATGAATAAAAAGGACTGAGGATGTGGCTTAGTGGTAAAGTATCCCTGAGTTTAGTCCCTGGTAGTAAAAAAAAAGAAAAAGAAAAAGAAAAACAAAAGAGGGATTTTGAGTTTGAAATTTCTAGTTAGGAACCCAAAATTTTAAAGGGCAAGGCTCCTATATGAACTCAGGACCATGTTACATCAGCATCAGAAGAAATCTATACTGTTGAAATTGCCTTGGAACTTTTATTGTGCCTTGAGTTTCTTCCTTATCCAATCTCCAAAGAGGCACCAGAGTAACTTTTCTAAAATACAGATTATATCCTATTGCATACTTTCACCTTTTTTAAAAAACCTTTTACTTACAGAAAAATGTATATAAAGTTCAAAGCTCCTCATACTGTAGCCTGATAATAACTAGTATTTTCATTTACTGTGGCCTAATACATTGTATTTATTTTGTTCAGAAAACTGTTTTTATACATGTATATGTACATACATATGCATGCAGCCCTGTGAAATAGATGCTCCTAATATCCTTACTTTAACAAATGAAGAAACAAAGTTATAGAGAGGTTAAGTAACTTGCCAGGGTCACAAGAACTAGTGAGTGATTTAGCTGGGATTCAAACCCATGGACTAGAGACCATGCCCTTCATCATGTCTAGGTCAGTGTCCCACAGGATAGCCTGTGCCATCCATGACCAACAGCAGATAGTCTTCCCTAAATATGTCACAAGCTTTCACCCTTTCAAGCTTTCGCCCCTTCTCGCTCTGCTGAAATCTTTTTTATCTTTAAGGCTAAGAATCAAAAGTCATTTTATCTGCAAAGCCTTCCCAGACCCCTCCATGCTGAACTATCACTTCTACCACTATTATCACTTATTTCCAGTGCTATTTTAGCACTGTATTATTAACTTGGTACTGTACATATTCTTGTTGCCAAAATAGACCATGAACTCCTCAGGGTGGGAATAAATTTTATTCAGCTTGTTTCTCTAGGGCTTAGCAAAGGTACTCAATAAAGGTATGCTCAAAAAATGAATTAATTAAAAGAGCAACCCAGTGGCAAGAGAACCTTCTCTATAACACAGGGGTTATTTGGATGGTATTTCTAAGTATGCTCAGGACTTTCTCAGAAGGAGACAGATCTACAGAAAACAAAGGGTTGAAAGAATGACCAGGTACCTTATTATTATTGTTGTATAGTTTTAGACCTGGAAGATTCTGGGATTTAAGGATTTAAATTCCAAACTCTTTTGCAAAAGAAAAAAAGTTAAGTAGAGGGAAAGGAGTAAGTTCATTTACTTCTGTACTGAAATACAGGCATCTCTGTGTGGCCTGGTCTGTTGACCAGCTGGACCGAAACACTTGGAGGTCAGAAAACAAGTGCTAGGAAATGAGCTAATGTTGCTTTTTTGAAAGAGAACATAACAGGTCTTTGATTAGTGACTTCTAGTAAGAATGAAACAAATGTGCTGGGAAGCCCTATAGGAATTTATCAGGTGATCTTTGCTTCATTTCCAACAAAGCTAGAAAGGAAAAAATAACTTTGCTAAAATTATACTTAAAGATCCTCCTCTGTATATCAACAGGACCCTACACTGCTGACTGCAAAAAGAAAACACTATATTTTCCAAACCTTATTTTGCTTCTTACGGCCATTGTGACTTAAAAAAAAATCTATTTAGGGACTTTGGTGAGTCATTGCACAGAATGCTTAAAAATTATGGGCAGTGAACATATTGGTAGCTGTACCCTAAATTTAGTCTATGTTTCAAAACAAAAGAAAAGAATGATTTTTCTTTCTAGATTTGTTTTAAATTAACCTCAGTTAAAACACAAACTCAAAATCTCCATCTCCTGTGGTGTTGTAATCCAATTCAATTCAGTTTAATTCAATTTAATGAATGTTTATTGAGCATCCATTGTGAACCAGGCATTGAACTAGGAGTATGAATGAACACCTGTTATGATTCTTATCTTAGGGGCTCTCAGTCAGAGACAGATACACAATCACAGCTCAACATGAGACATGGTATAAACAGGGGCTGGAGTTATGGCGCAGTTGTAGCGTGCTCGTCTAGCACGCGGGAGGCACTGGGTTCGATCCTCAGCACCACATAAAAATAAAATAAAGCTATTGTGTCCACCTACAACTAAAAAATAAATATTTTTTAAAAAAACAAAAAACCATGAGACATGGTATAAACAGAGACAGCACCAGACATGCACTGCCCCAGTGAGTTAACACCACTGCTCCTCTTGGTTTGTGCTGTCATCAAGGGTGCTTTCCTGACTCTACAGGGAGAGGAAGGTGGGTGGGAAAAAAAGCAGAGTCCTTCACCCCGATTTTAAAAAGTCAACCTCAAAGTCTTGAGTCACATGTCAATAAACAAGTGTCTTCACTGTTAAGTCTCTGGTAAAGGACCAACACTTATAGAATTAAAAATTTTAATTACTGAAGTAATTCAGCTAATCAACTATATCCCTGAACCAGGCTACATAATATAACAAAACAACGTATGTGTATGTTTGTATATTTAAATTATATATTCCTCCCTTTTCACTAGAATCTACAGACAGAAATTATAAGTGATGGGAGAGGGGAAAATGGGGAAATGTTGATCAGTGTGTACTAAGTTATAGTTAGATAAGATTAAGAAGCTCTGAGCCGGGCGCGGTGGCTCACACTTGTAATCCCAGCACTTAGGGAGGCTGAGACAGGAGAATCGCGAGTTCAAAGCCAGCCTCAG
>CM053400.1:95922875-95937676 GCA_028644305.1 Xerus rutilus | reverse complement strand
TCTATCTATCTTTTTATGTGGTGCTGAGGATTGAACCCAGGGCCTCACAGGTGCTAGGCAAGCTCTCTACCACTGAGTCACAACTCCAACCCCAGAGTGAGGATTCTTTTTTTTTTTTTTAATATTTTTTTAGTTGTAGGGGTTGGGATTGTGGCTCAGTGGTAGAGCGCTTGCCTTGCATGTGTGAGGCTCCAGGTTCAATCCTCAGCACCACATAAAAATAAAATAAAGATATTGTATCCATCTATAACTAAAAAAAATTTAAAAAAATATTTTTTTAGTTGTAGATGAACATAATACCTTTATTTATTTTATGTGGTGCAGAGGATTGAATCCAGTGCCCTACACATGTGAGGCAAGCACTCACTGCTAAGCCACAACCCCAGCCCAGAAATCTTTACTCCAGATTTTCTCAGAATCTTTAACATCCAAATGTGAATTGTGATTTTCCATTTTTACCATTTCCAAAAAAGGGAAATGGTATTTTCCAAATTTGGTTGACCAAAAAATCCTTTTTAAAAAATGAAAAAACTATCAGTATCTCCTCAAATATTCTATAGATTGAACCTTGGGAAACAGTTAAGGTATAAAATATTTCCTTGATTATAACCAGTTCCCCTGAGGTTACTTCACCTGGGATACTTTCTTCCGAAAGGTGTTAATTGCCTATTAAAAAATATAGCTACTCCTCCCCAAGTCCCACCTTTTTACAGGCCACCTGACTTATGAAAAGCAAACTAAGAGCCGGGTGTGGTGGCTCATGCCTGTAATCTCAGCACTTAGGGAGGCTGAGACACGAGCATCGCGAGTTTAAAGCCAGCCTCAGCAATGGTGAGGTGCTAAGCAACTCAGTGAGACCCTGTCTCTACATAAAACACAAAATAGGGCTGGGGATGTGGCTCAGTGGTCGAGTGCTCCTGAGTTCAATCCCTGGTACCAAAAAAAAAAAGCAAACTAAATAAAATAAAACAAAGGAAAAAATAGGAGTCCTTGTCCTTATTTTTTCTTCTATTGAGAAGAAATAGGAAAAAAGAGAAAACAATGGCACTCTACATGCATCCAGGATTGTACATGTATCATTCCTTAGAATATCATGTGAAGAGAAAGGGAAAAATTACCCTTAGATTCCGCAGGGTAAAAGATGGATTCCTCGGAGACAGAAATGCCTGTAGTATCAGTTGCATAGCAGTCCGAAAAGGAGGTTATCATTGAGAATGAAAAGAGCTATAGATGTGCTTTCCCATCACTGGGAACATTCGAGACCACATCAATTTGTCAGAGCAACCATAACAGGAGTAGAATCATGCCCACTATATTTTAAAAAAAGTGAAACAAAGCCCCCAAGTAACCCAGCTGTAGCAGCCATGGGGTTTAGGATTCTTTTCAAGTCTTAATTATAGTGGTACTGATGCTGGGGGCTTCAAAGGGGAAATTTTAAGTAAGCACAAATGGAAATGGAAGTACTAAAATTTTTCTCCTCACAGACCACAAAGGTCATCTGGCATCTGGACTACCTCCACAGTTAATTTTATCACTGTCTTGGAATATTTCCACTTGGAATAATAATATAATCCTGCCCCTGAATTATGTTAAAGTAAGGGTTCTTAAAATAAGTAATATAGTTCTGGCAGAGGAGTGAAGTGACCCACTATACAGAGTTAGCATGTTTGAGCTTTTTCTTCTATTTTAACTTTTTATTATTTTACCCAACAAATCCTGGAAGAAATACGCAAATGCTGTATTGGATTTTACACACTACACAAAAAGGCATTTCATACAAACTTGTGAGAGAGAATGTTTTCCTATAACATTTTCCCATAAGTTAACATTCTGGCTGCAAGAAATAGAAACTCATTCAAATTAGCTCAAGCAAAAGAAAAGTGTTTACTATAAGGCATTGGAGGTGGAATGGGGAGTGATGAATTGGAAGACTGCTTTGGAACCAGACAGCATCTACCTCTATGATTCTTGTTTCATTCTTTAAGCTTCACATTATTAATCTAGTTCATTCTTCTTTGCATATGGGTTGAAGTAAATTGGTTTTTAGCCAACCTTTTCACATATAAGCTGATAATTTAAACATTCAAGTTTAAGAATCACCAGCAGCTAACCTCAGTGCTGGCAAAGGCATGATGTGAATGTATAAAAATGCTTAAAAAGGCTTACACTCTCTGATGCAGCCAATTTCACCGTAACATTGCTAGTACACAAATTTAAGCCTGAAGTCTAGCTTTGTACTTCCTAGCTATCTAATCTAAGGCAAACTACTTAATATCTCTATGTTGTATGTTTTTCATTTAAAATTGCAATCATAATAATTTTACTTCTTGGATCATAAAGATTAAATGAGATAATATACACACTGAATTAAGCAGTGTGTATATTATACACAGATTGGCATGTAGCATATCTTAAGTGAACAACTGGACATGTGTGTAAAGATGTACATAAAGTGATGTTTATTATAGCACCAATTACACAAATGAAAAATTACAAAAAATTAATATCAAACAATATTCTTTTGTTCCCCACTATATGTCCAGTCTCAAGATAGCTCCTGGAACTTGGTGCACAATAAGTATTTGTTGAATGAACAAAAAACTGAGGATTGACTAAATAAATTGTGGCACAATCCAATAGAATGTGATTCAGTCATTAGAAATGACATAGATAAGTATTTTCATTGAAAACACATGTTAGTATACTTCCTTTTATTAAAAATGTATATACATTTATAGAAAAAGTCTAAAAGTGTATACATCAGGATGCTGACAACATTCTCTATGATGGGATAGTATTAGTATAGATACTTTTATTATCTTCTCTCTCTCTCTTCTTTTTTTTTACCCAGGGCCAAGGACCGAACTCAGAGCCTTGAGCTTGCTGGGCAAGTGCTCTGCCACTGCGCTAAATCCCCAACCCCTATTATCTTTTTAAAAAATTTAAAATATGTATTTAGTTGTTGATGGACCTTTATTTTATTTATTTATTTATATGCAGTGCTGAGAATTGAACCCAGTGCCTCACACATGCAAGGCAAGTGCTCCACCACTGAGCCACAACCTCAGTCCCCTACTGTCTTTCTTTTGCTTATCTGTATTTTTTTCCTACAAGGATTATGTATTGATTTTGTAATGAAAAGCTATTTTTAATTAAAAATATTATGTACATAAATAAATTGGAATCAGGAAACATACGTAGGTTTGAGTCTTCAGTTAAACTCAACTTTAAAAGAAGGATGTTATTAGATCTCATTTGTATGTTTATTTTCCCTTTAGACATTAAGATCTTACAGGTGTAGAACATGTCTTCATCCTTCTAGCACCTTGAACAGAATCTTACATACAACTGGTATTTAATAAATGCTTGTCAGTGACAGGCAATACATTCCATCATGACTTTTGCAATGTTTAATACTTTAGTCATAGAAGGAAAATAAACTTCCAAAGAAAATCTTTACAAAGAAGGTAATGGTTTCAACAGTTTCAAACAGGATCTCGAAATGCCAATAAGTGAAAAAGAAAGCTCTCTGGATTCTTTTTTCTTTGAAATGCAAATTCTGTCATAGTATCCTAATTTTTCTGTAAATAATTCAGAGATTGAACCAACTTGTGGTTACAGGAGAAGGTCCAAGTTTCTAGTGTTACTTGTTTAGGTAGAAATCTATAAGGTACTTCTTGATAACATGAATTGGCCTCTTCCCGGCTTCAAATTTAATCAACTGTTTTCTAAGCTCTTGTGTTCTCTACAAAAAGATTAATGTCACTGATTTACTGTCACAGTTAAATCATTATCAAGACTTGGGTATCATTTCAGTGATGAAAATAACAGCTGTTACTAGTTATCAAGTTAATCACTTTTATTCAAAGAGCAACATGGTCACTTGAATATCATTCTTCGTGTGTGTGTGTGTGTGTGTGTGTGTGTGTGTGTGTGTGTGTGAGATACTGGGGATTAAACCCAAGGGTGCTCTACCACCAACCCACAACCCCAGCCATTTTTATTTATTTTGAGACAGGGTCTTTGCTGTTGAGACAGTTGCCCATGCTGGCTTGGAACTTGTGATCCTCCTGCTTTAGCCTCTTGTGTTGCTGGTATTACAGGTGTGTGCCACTGTCCCTGGCTCTTTATCATCTTTGAATGACAAAAATCACTTTTGTATTATTTTCCTCCTGCTCTGGTTTACAATATTTTTTAATAGACAAAAAGTTCACATTTTGTCTATTTGATAAAAATACATTTTGCTTACATTAAAAGCAAGGGGTTAAAAAAGAAATCAGCTAGGCAGATCTTCTAAAATATTTCAACTGACTGCCCACATGCCTAGACTAGAAACAGACTGTGTTTGATTCCAATTAGTTTCATGATTTTGGGCAAGGCATTTAATATCTTATTTTCCTCAACTGAAAAATGGTATCGATCTGGTTGTGACAAATGAAACTGAATGCACAAAGTATTTGTAAATCACAAACATGGGCTACATAAGTAATTTTTTTGGCAGCGCACATACTAGGCAAATACTCTATTACTGAACTATATACTCCCAGACTGTGCATGGGTAATTTTAAATGTTCTGAAACATTTATTTACTGGTGCCAGAAATTAAACCCAGGAATGTTTAATCTCTGAGCCACATTCCCAGCCCTTTTTATTTTTTATTTAGAGACAGTGTCTTGCTAAGTTGCTTAGGGCCTTGCTGAGTTGCTAAGGCTGGCTTTGAACTCACTATACTCCTGCCTCAGCCTCCCAAGTTGTTAAGATTACAGGCATGTGCTACTACACCAGGTCTGGTAGCCACATTTAAAAAGTAAAATGAAAAATGTAAAATTAATTTTCTTGGAGGTACTGAGGATTGAACTCACTTGACCACTGAGTCACATCCCCAGCCCTATTTTATATTTTATTTAGAGACAGGGTATCACTGAGTTGGCTGGCTTTGAACTTGCAATCCTCCTGCCTCAGCCTCTCAAGCTGCTGCATAAAATTAATTTTAATAGTATATTTTACTTAACTCACATGAAAAATATCATTTTAGCATGACTTAGAATTATTAAGAATGTATTTTACATTTTTTGTACTAAGTCTTGAAAGCTGAGAAATATTGTATACTTGTGGAACACTTACAAAAGAGCCACATTTCATGTTCTCAATAGCTCCATATTGCTAAGAGGCTGCTTCACTGGATAGCATACATATAAAGTATTAGAAAAATCCTAGTACATAATATGTACTCAATACATTTTAGTTCTTAGCATCATCACAACCTGTTTTTAAATTGCTATAGACCAGTATTCCTCAAAGTGTGTTCCTTAGAACACCAGCTGATATCAGGTGTTCTGGGACATGGCATTAAATAACACTGAATCATGAGTAAGAAAGCCATTTATTTATTTTTTGGGGGGATTAAACTCAGGGTCACTCAATCAGTGAGCCACATCCCCAGCCCTGTTTTTGTATTTTATTCAGAGACAGGGTCTCACTGAGTTGTTCAGTACCTCATTTTTGCCGAGGGGGGCTTTGAACTCATCATTCTCTGCCTCAGCCTCTCAAGTTGCTGAGATTACAGGCATGCGCTACTGTGCCTGGCAGAAAATCATTTCTTTTAAAATTGTTTTTTC
The DNA here is from genome assembly GCA_028644305.1 of Xerus rutilus. Classification (NCBI taxonomy): domain Eukaryota; kingdom Metazoa; phylum Chordata; class Mammalia; order Rodentia; family Sciuridae; genus Xerus; species Xerus rutilus. The sequence continues at coordinate 95,932,058 of CM053400.1, read as the reverse complement.
AGCTTTCTGACTGTGTCAAGGAGAAAGGATCAGTTTGGTAACTATGCTGCTTTGCTTTTTTACATTTCAATATTTTTTACTGAGATATAATTCATGGACAATAAAATTCGCAGATTTTAAGAGGTATCATTTGATGAATTTGACTAATGTATGCAGTTACATCACCACTTCCTCAATTAAAATAAAAGACACTTCCATAATCAAGCAAGGGCTTCTTAAAAACCAAGAAACAAACAAAATCCAACAATAGGAATCTTAAAGTTAATACTACAGCTCTGAATACATAATGCCAAATTGTTCTCCAGAGAAGTTATACCAATTTACACTTTTACTAGCCATATTTGAGATTGCCTCACTGCACATTTATCATAAGGAAACAATCAGGGATGGTGGTAAGGATTTCTTAATATATACAATGTTTTTTGAGAATTATTTACATGAAAAAGTAAATGATCTATATGTCAAATAACAATGGCTAAAGACACATCCTCACATCCTAAAGGTCAGGTGTTGCGGTGTGTGCCTATAATCCCACTGACTGGGGAGTCTGAGATAGGAGGATTACAAATTGGAGGCCAGCTCCCTGGATTCAATGCCCAGTATGGCAAACAAACAAAAACAATTATGTCTATTTTTTAGAATAAGAAGAATTATTTACTTGGTGGTGGTAGGGAAATGTCTGTCTGTAGACACTATATGACTTTTCTAGTCAAGGGAAAAATAATTGAAAATAGGATTATTAATTATTTTGTAGATTTATAGCTAATGAGGGCCTAACTGAATACAATTCAATTTTAATTGAATATAGCAAATCAACAATGTGCAGTCATTATTACTGACTTGAAAGGGAATCTGGAAGTAAAAGGATTGCAGATTTGGGGTCATTTAGCAGGACGCACTTTTCTGTCTGTCAAAAGTCTTAAGAAAGGGCTGGAGTTGTGGCTCAGTGGTACAGCGCTTGCCTCGCATGTGGGAGGCACTGGGTTCGATCCTCAACACCACATAAAAATAAATAAATAAAATAAAGGTACTGTGTCTATCTATAACTAAAAAAAATGTAAAAAAAAAGTCTTAAGAAGTGCTGATCTGACAGAACAGGAGACTGTTCAGGTGGTACTCAGGTACTATTGGCTAATACATTCACCTTCCTTCCTTTTCCTTCACTTCTATCCCAAATCCTGTGAAGATGGGGATTTTATTGTATTAGGAAAACAATTCCATCTATATGGATCAGGTTCTTGGCCTCTCAGCTCACACTGCTAACTTAATGTGTCAATTGCTGCTAGCAGGGACTAGAACTCTTTAATATTGATTGACTTGTGAACTGACAGTACAGGAGACAGTATGTGTGAAGTGGTCAGGCAGGTCAGCTCAAAACCCAACGAAGATGCTCATTTATTTGCAAGAAAGGATCATGTCCTCCAGAAATACAACAAGGATATTGGCTCAGTTTATTGCAGGTGAATAAATAATGCATATCGTTCACACATAGGAATTTGCATTTTTATAATAAACTTTCATTCTGGTGGAAAATTTTAGTTCACATTAGCTTTTTTTTAAAATATATTTTTTTAGTTGTAGATGGACACAGTATCTTTATTTTATTTATTTTTATGTGGTGCTGAGGATCAAACCCAGTGCCTCACACAGGTGAGGCAAGCGCTGTACCACTGAGCCACAATCCCAGTCCCTTACATTAGCTTTTATAGCTAAGGTCATACTCTAAAACAAGTCAGATGTCATGACTATGCTTAAAGTCTCATAGTGCATACAAAAACTTGTATACAAATGTTTTTAGCAGCATTATTCACAATAGACAAAAGATAAAAAACTCAAATGTCCATAAATTGATGACTAGAGAAACAAAATATATTCATATAATGAAATACTATTCAGTCATAAAAAGGAAAAAAGTACTGACATATGATAACATAGGTGAACCTTGAAAATATTATGCAAAGTGAAAGAAGCTAGTCACAATGACAGACAACATATTATGAGATTCCATTCATACGAAATGTCCAGAAAGGGAAATCTGTATGGACAGAAAGTAGAGTAGCAGTAGCTAGGGGTAGAGGAAAAGATTCTTTTTGAGATGATGAAAATATTCTAAACTTGAATGTGATGATGTTTGTATGTTTGTGAATATACTTAAAATCATTGAACAGTTACTTTATATGAATGAACTGCATAATATCTGAACTCTCTCTCTCTCTCTCTTTTGGTTCCAAGGATTGAACCCATGGGCACTTAACGACTGAGTCACATCTGCAGCCCTTTTTTATTTTGAGACAGGGTCTCACAAGTTGCTTAGAGCCTCACTAAGTTGGTGAGGCTATCCTTGAACTTGCAATCTTCCTGCATCAGGCTCCCAAGCCACTGGAATTATAGGCATATGTACCAGCCTGAACTGTATCTTAATAAGGCTATATTCTTTTAAAAACCCAAACCTATAATGCTAACTCATAATGAAAACCAGTCCTTGCAACAGTCTACAAGGCCTCTCATGATCAGGCCCTAGGTGACCCTCTTTAATTTTATTGGTGTGGTTCACTCTCTACCACCTTCAACTCTGCACAAATCTCAGTTTACTGAGACTTTCCTGACACCATACTGAGTAGTGGTTACATACTCCCATCGTCCCCAAGCACTATCGATTTCCCTTTACCCTGTTCTACACTTTCCTCCACAGCATACATCATTTTATGATTATGAAATTTATGTATTTATTGTCTATTATTTATTTCTGCCTCTCCCACATTAACATGAAAAAAAGTCTCACCAGGGATAGTATCTTTATTTTATTCATGGAGGTATCCCAATGCTCAGTGAATGACCTTTATGTTGTTCTCATATATTCAATAAATATCTACTCTAGAACTCAATTAGGGCAATAGGACTTCTGACTTTTTCATATAGGTGTTGGTGAAAATATTTGTGGTGCTATAGCAATGATTCATATCATACATAATTCCTAGAAAATGAAATCTGACACTCCCCCCAACTGAGGATCTATTAGTCTAATATGATTAATGAGACAAAGTAAGAGGGAAATAGTAAGGGGAGAAAAAGTAAGCCCCATAAGCATGGCACTACTGAGAGATGGGAATGATAGTCTGTACATTGCAAGCCTGCATGAACTCAGAGACATGTTGGACTGCTAAGGGCAGGTACTTACATATGTTCAGATCACTTCTCTGTCTTCAAAAAAAAAAGCATGAAAATTATGCCTTTAAAGAGGTTTCTGTAATTGGTTAGTATGTTTTATTTCTATATATTTCATCATATACAAAAGGGAAAACAATACAAAATTCATATTACATTTCATATGACTATGGAAGAAAGAAAAAAGAAAGAATAAAATATTGACTGCCTCTTTCAATTCAGAAGGCAATTTTATTAAGAATATTGCTAAGGAGATAATTACCTTCTACAAAATTCCTTGGTATCTTAGCAGCAAATACATGCTTTCTATTTTAAATGGTGTTTAAATCTAAACAAAGGTAATCACAATTATAACTAATCAGAGCAAGTTCTACAGAAACAGATCATAAACTACAGAAGGCCTGCATATATAGAACTCTGTTTCATTTTATTTAGTGCTTGAATCACTAAAAAAAATATCATTAAGGGCTGGGATTGTAGTTCAGTGGTAGAGTGCTTGCCTCGCATGCGTGAGGCCCTGGGTTCGATCCTCAGCACCACATACAAAGCAATAAAATAAAGACATTGTGTCCATCTACAACTAAAAAAAATTAAAAAAAAAAAACAAAATTAAAAAAAATATATATATATATCATTAAGAATTGTCTTAGCCAGGTGCGGTGGTGCATGCCTGTAATCCTAGCACTTTGGGAGGCTGAGACAGGAGAACCACGAGTTCACAGCCAGCCTCAGCAACTGTGAGGCACTAAGCAACTCAGTGAGACCCTGTCTCTAAATAAAACACAAAACAGGGCTGGGGATGTGGCTCAGTGGTCGAGTGCTCCTGAGTTCAATCCCCGGGACCAAAAAAAAAAAAAAAAAAGAATTGTCTTAAGTTAAAAGAGTCACTTATAACTTTGGCAACATGAATTTCAGATTAAACGAATGCATATTTCCCTTCAATGAGATCTAAGGAATATATGACTCCAGGTACTTTCTGGCTTAAGACAAAGAAACATATAAAAACCTTACTCTTTCATTAAAAATTATATTCATTTCTGGAAATATACCAGGGAGGGAAGGCAAGAATTGCTTTTATTCTTTATTTTAAATTATTTACAACTAAGATTTGGTTTAAATTTATAGTAAAGATCATCCTGATGTGCATATCTCAAAATGAAGAGTGTTAAAAATTACTAAATGAGGGGATAAGAGTATAATTTTCTGGAATGCAGGAGACTAATTTTGACACATTAACCCATTACATTAAATAACTTACCCAAATCATAAACTATGATGGTTTATGTAAGTTTTAGTAAGTGGTGATTTTGATATTTGACTGCAGAATAGATCTATTTTATTTAAGAGTTGTAAAGATTAGGGAAACAAAGTAAGCTGTATCCCAGAAACATCCCACAATACATATTTCCCACTCTGAAAAGAAAGTGGCTTCTGTATCAGTACGTCATACTTGTGGTGACAAGACATGATTTATTTCCTGCTCATTGGGGTACCCACTAATCCAAATCCTCATGGGCAGTCCATATCACAATTTACATGATTCCAAGTATAGAAGGAGGGCATTCATCATGGATATCTAAAAGCATTTTGTTTCCTAATTTCCATATTTTCTCAAAGTAATACTTCTGTGCTATGGAGCTCTTGAAATCAAGGCTGTTTCTTTGTTATTTATTCCTTTGGCCTTTTCCTTAAAAAATAACCTATTACATAGGGGGTACAATAAACCCCCATTAAAATTAAGCCCTAATAATTTGCAGACACAAATGACTCAACTTTTTCTCCCCCATCAAAGTTTTTATTGCTAGCCCAGAGCAGCTCTACTATCTCCAGGTTTATGCTTGGTGATTTTTTAAAAAATATTTTAAATGATTTAAAAAATATTAGTATTTTTCTTACTGAGACTCTAAGATTCTCCCTTTCCCAGGGCCTCACATATGTTAGGCAAACACTCTTACCACTGAGTTATGCATTCCCATTCCTAAAATTTCAATATGCATCACAGGTTGGGTACATGGGCACAATGGTGTGCATCTGTAGTCCTAGCTACTCAGGAGGCTAAGGTAGGAAGATTGCCGGAGCCCCAGAGTTTGAGGCCAGCCTGGGCAACATAGAGATCCCACTTACTCAGCAGATTACTAATGCCCAATGTAGTCCATGCTCATATTAAAAACTGAGCCTTTCTACCAAAAGCTGAAACTGTTGCTTTCCATTTCTTAAGCATTTAAAATAACTAGTCTCTGAAATGTATGCCTTCTTTCTGATAATGATAAATTTTACTATTTTCTTATTGGTTAGAGGCTACATATTTATAAAAGTAAACCATAAAAATCTAATATTAGATCATTTATGCAAACATCGACTACCCCCTCCCCAGTTTGGTAATTACCATAGCAACTCCTCCTTCCTAAAAGTTTCATTGGTCAGAAGTCAGTAAATAATCCTGTGCAAGATTTTATTGAATCTCCTATTATTATCTGCTCAAATATAAATAGTTTATCTTGCTGTTAGGTTAGACAAAGAAATACCAAAGCTGGATGAAGTCGGAAGGATCTGGCAGAAAACTTTTGCAGGGCTGACTTAACTCTTAATTTTACATAAAAGATTTTTTTGCTCAGTAACCACAGACACTAATCTAAGGAAAAACCTAGATGTTTAGTTTTTTTCTTTTCCTTTTTTTAAACAACAAAATAAAGTTTTATTCACAGTACTATTAATTAGACACATCTGAAAATATGCATTTTTATTAGTATGCATTGAGATTAAATTACAAAGGTAATTTTAAAAATTTGCTAATCTATTTTCCATCTAAATTCAATTTATTTTTAAATTGAGATGTAGATGTTTAGTTTTAAATTTCTAATATTTCAAGTTAAAGAGAAGATGCTATAATTCTTAGGCACATGGAGCTACAAAGACTCAACAGGAATATTAACCCTCAGAAGGATCATTTAAGGGTCAATTAATCTTTTTGAATGCTGATAACAGAGCCTATTTAAAAGCATATGATTATATAAATATACTTGAGAGAACTAATTTGGGTCAAGAAGATAAAATCCCATATGGCTATCAGCAAATAAAGCCTGTGGAACTTAAATGATTAAATATTATTTAGAGAACAATACAGCATCAGGCATTTAAATAATATTTATGAAAAAATGCATAGTGGGCTCTGGCTTTCAATACTGGAATATAAAAGAGTTACATTAGCCATGTTTACTTGAGTATGTAGTTAACTACTCTGTGCCTCAGTTTCTATACAGAGATGATAATACATACAAGCATTAAATGAATTAATATACATAAAGTACCTAGTACAGTGCCTAGGACATATTATTTGCTTAATAAGTGTTAAGTATCATTATTTATCTTAGCAGCAACAGTAGCAAATGGAAAAACAAGAATGAAATGGTTGAAATAACATTGTGTCATGTCTGTGAACAAATATGTTCAAGTTTACCTCACTGGCCACTGAATTATGTATAAAACCTACATTTGTCATTTTAGGATGCAGGGCTACGCGTCTCAGTAATATCATTTAATAGTTTTTAAATTAAAGTTCATACAATGTCACTACCATTTTATATTCTTCCAAGATCATAACTACACTGATATTTCCATTTCTGAACTTAATGCAAATTGTATAAGGTGAAAATTGTCTTACAACAAAATACAGAGAAAGGCAGGTTACAAAAAATAACAAACATTTGGGGTTGTGGCTCAGTGGTACAGCACTTGCCTGGCATATGTGAGGTACTGGGTTCAATTCTCAGCACTGTAAATAAATAAATAAAATAAAGGTCCATCAACATCTAAAAAATGTTTTTAAAAAGATATTTTAAAAAAATAACAAACAACCTTTAAATGAATATCTAACCTCTTAAGGAGAAAAGAAATCTCCCAGAGTTATCACAAAAATGGAATCAGAGCTTAGGTTGGTTAAGTATAAGCCAATGCTGTGACTTCCTGATAGGTGTGTGCCAGTATTATTAAATAAGGGCATTGTATTTTAAGAGCCACACAGGATCAGGAAACAAGGTATGCACTTCAATGAGAAGAGGAATTAGAATCAAGACTCCCATATAATGTAGAGGACCATACTAAAAAAGTAGACTTAAAAAATCTATCTGCACAGAGAGATAACAAGGAAGTCTGAACATAAATTGGTACTGCTTTGAATGGTGCAGGAACCCTAAAGTACTGTATAGAAATCAACATAAAAATGATTCCAGACTGAAAATGTTCTTGATGTACCTAGCCAAAGTGAAAAGAAAACTATGCAGGAGAAATATATCTTCAACCTAGGCCTCTCTTGGGTCCCATAAATAAAACCCTGCTTGGAATGACTTATGGTTCAAAGTAATAGAACATGTGGAAATGATTCATCATGAGCTAACATTAGCAGATACAATAGTAGTGTCACACCTCCAAGTACTTCAGATTATAGAAGTGCTTAACTTCTGTAAGCACTCCTGTAATTTCTAAGGAAAAATTATGAGCCTTGAAAGAAAATGAAGTTGAAAACACAAGAAAAGAGGACAATATTAAATATATCAGGCAAATTTGAGTAAGAAGCAAATAAAACTCATAGGTATAAAATGTAACTATTTTAATTTTTTTTTTTGGTACTGGGGATTGAACTCCGGGGTACTTGACCACTGAGCCACATCCGCAGCCCTATTTTGTGTTTTATGTAGAGACAGGGTCTCACTGAATTGCTTAGTGCCTCACTGTTGCTGAGGCTGGCTTTGAACTTGCGATTTTCCTATCTCAGCCTCCCAAAGCGCTGAGATTACAGGCGTGTGCCACTGTGCCCAGCTTTAAATTAAAATTTAATGAAATGCAAATTAGATACAGCTGGAGAGAGAATAACTGTATTGGAATACTGATCTGAAAAAATTATATAGAAGGCAGCCCACAGAGAAAACAGATAGATGATATAAATGAAAGATTAAGAAACATGAAGAACAGATGAATGTCCAACATATATCTCATAAGAGTTCTAGAAGGAGAGAGAAGAAGAAATGAAAGAGTGGCGATATTCAAAGAAATGTAACTGGAAAACTTCCAGAAATATGGCAAACATCAATTTTTATATCAAGTAACATAAATAAAAATAAATCTGCATTTAGATACAGAATTATCAAAACCAAAACATTAAAATTTTAAAAATATCAAAAATGAGGAGAGAGGCAAGATGGCGGCGTAGAGAGAGGCACCTTCCAGTCTCGCTAAACTACAGACCAAAATTTTGCTTCAAAAACTTCTTCCACCCAACTTTTCGGCAGTGGATTACAGCCATCAGCACAGAAAATTTCACTTTTGAGTGGAAGCAGTGCGGGCGGTCCTCACCGGAGCACGTCTCCAGCCGCAGTGGCGACCGAGAGCGGCGAGAGCCGCAGCGGCGGCCGCGAGCGGCAGCAGGACAGGGAGACCCCCGCGGCCCCACAGAACTCGTCTACTCGTGAAAATTGGATCCAAGGTCCAATCAAACACGCAGATTCTGGGCAAGTTCGCGTGGTCACACGACCCCAGCCGTTAGCCACTGGGGACTGCGCCAGTGAGTGCGGCGCTGCAAAGGAAGATCGGGACCGCACCAGTTCTGCTCCGGAGCCCAGGGCAGACAAAGTAGCGGACTTCCACAGAGACACAATCAACAGGAGTTTGGAGACAGCTACCGCGAGCCTCTGGGAGTATAATAGAGGCGGGTCATCGGAAACCAGCTCTGTACAAACTTCTACGGACAGCTTCATCAGAGAACTAGAAAATTGACCCGGCCGGGACTCTCACACGAAACACGAGCCGAGTAAGTCCAGCAAGCAACGAACAACGCCACCTACTGGAGGTGAAAGGAAACATACCTGTCTATTCACTTTGAGACTGTTGTTATATATTGAGTGTTTGTTTGTTTTGTTTTGCTTGTTTGTTTGTCTGTTTGGGTTTTTTTTTCTTTTTCCTCTCTCTCTACTCCCTCCCATTTGTTTATCTTCTATGCTCTTCCACTCTCACTTAGCATTTTAT
>CM053400.1:95893118-95922375 GCA_028644305.1 Xerus rutilus | reverse complement strand
TGATGGTTATTTGAGATGGTCTTTACTACCCCTGACACATCTATGAAGACTCTAATGGGGTGACTTTATTTGGTTTGCAATCAGAGAAATGGAAAAACAGAGATCTGGTTATGTACTATGACTTGAAATGCATTTAAATAAAAAAAAAATATCAAAAATGAATCAGAGATGATTGTCTACAAATGGAAAATAATTACATTCAGAGAAGACTTCTTAATGGTAACAGTTAAAATAATAGTCCATTTTCATCTTGATTTTAAGTTCTGAGAAAAATATCAACCTAGAATTCTAAACTTAGCCAAACTAAGACATTTGTAGACAAAAATACCAAGCTGACCAGTAGCTGAAAGAATTACTAAAAGATAGTTTTTAGTAAGAAGAAAATTGAATCAAAGAAAGAGTCAGGATGAAACAAACAAAACGGAGGAAAAACAGGTGTCAAATCTATTTGTGAGAAAAGTTTGAGATAGATTAATTTAACCTCTATTGGGGTTGAGGATGTAACTTAGTGGTAGAGTGCTTGCTTACCTGCAGGAGACCCTGGATTTGATTAATAGCACAGGGAAAAATACTTCTCTATTTCTTTATTAAACAAGTAAACAAGTAAACAAGTAACTTTTATTCCTTCCCTCCCTCCCTTCCTTCTTTCTTTTCTGGTACTGAGGATTAAATCCAGAGGTGCTTTACCACTTAGTTACATCCCTAGACCTTTTTAAAATTAGGCCAAGAACCAAATTCAGGGCCTTGTGCATGCTAGGCAAGTATTCTGCCACTGAGCTGAATCCCCAACCCCATCCCCAGACCTTTTTATTTTTTGTTTTGAGACAGGGTCTTACTAAGCTGCTTGCTAGGCTACTAGAACTGGCCTTAAACTTGTAATCCTCCTGACTCAGCCTACCAAATTGCTGTGATTACAGACGTGTGCCACTATGTCTGGCAACAAATATCTTTTAAGGACAAATAAAACTAATCTATGGTGACAGAAGTCATAATATTGATTACTTTGTGGGGAGTTATAACATGGAATGGGCAAAAGAGAGGCTTTTAAGGGTGCTGGCAGTGGTTATACAGAATTATTCACTTTCACGATGTTTAATTGAGATGTCTTCTTATCATTTATATATTTTTCTGTATTTAATGATATGTATGTGGTATCATATTAAGGTATCTGGCTTTGTCCCTCACTTTTGATACATAGATCCTAAAACCCTTGAAACTTCCTGAGAGGTGATAGGAGTGTCTTTTATTCCAATGAGGTCATTCTTGAAGGTTGCCTACATAGTTCAGGATAGGGGACTGGTCACCAGAAAGACCAAGTCTTGAGCTGAAGCTTAGAACTTTCAGCCCACTCCCTCAAACTTTGGGGAGGAGAAAATGACTAGAGACTCAGTTGATCACAAATGGCCAATAGTCTAATCACTCATAATTAATCCATTTACACACATAATTAAACCTGTTTAAATTCCCCTAAATGATAAGGTTGGAAGATCTTCCAGGCTGGTGAACACTTTGGGGTACTGGGAGGGTGGTGTGCTTGGAGCAGACCTGGATAATCCACCTCTACCCATTATATCTTGCCTATGCATTTCTTCCATTTGGCTGTTCCTGAGTTGTGTTCTTTATAATAAATTGGCAAATGTAAGTAAAGCATTTCTTTAAGTTCTGTGAGCTCTTCTAATAAATTCTTAAGTTTGGAGAAGTGGCATGGGAATCCTGAATTTATAGCTGGTTAGACAGAAGTATGGGTGATCTGGGACTTGTGATTGGCATTTGAAGTAAGGGTAGTCTTGTGGAAATGAATCCTTTTAATTTGTGAGATCTGACACTAACTCCAGTTAGTGTGAGAACTGAATTGTTCAACATCCAGTTGGTGTCCAGAGAAATGGAGAAGTAGTGTTAGAAAAGATGCCAGGTATTTGATAGGAGACAAAACACCTCTCCATATAATCGTTCTTTCAAAGTTTTAAAAGAAAACTCTACTGAACAGTTTAAACCAAAATAAAATTCTGATAGATTATGAAGATATAAGTTTAAATATGAGATCTAAAAGCAATGGAAAAATGGATGTTAGTATTTATATAATCTTGGTTGAGAAAGTACTTTCCAAGCATAATACCAAAGGCAGAAATTGCTGGTAGCTTTGGCTAAATAAAATGAAAACAATAACAAGAAAACCTTTATATTGCAAAACACTGAATAAAACAAAAACATCAAATAGACACACCTTGTGGCCCGCCACACTGGAGAGGCCCCACTCATACTGTGCTAGCGTGGGGAGGAGCCCCACGCTGCAGTTTCCTATTTACCAACGTGTGGTTCCACCCAAACCACCTCCATTTTTGGGCATTGCAGCCACTGCGATAGCCCTCCCCATGGGGTAATCTCCACCATGGGACATCAGACAGAGCTAGGAGGCAGCTACCTGTTGCAACACCACATGCCACACTGCAGCATCACCAAATAGGCTCATCCTTCCAGCCCTGTCACTGAAAGCAGTTGACTTCATCTTGGGACACCTCCACCATCATCTTGGATTACCTACACTGCTGCCACCACATCTTTAGCTGGGGCAACCTGGAAGCCCAACATCAAGGTACCTACAGGCTTGATGCTACTGCCACCACCAACTAGGGGCATGGCTGCTTCCATCTAGGGACAACAACGAGGACTAGAAAACCATTACCAAGGTCCCTATGGGCCCGGTTGCACCAGAGGTATCTCTACTAGGTGTACTAACAGACATCATCCTGTTGCAGAGGCAACAGGGAGTCTTGCCTGGGGTTGCCTCTCTTTCTTTTTTCCCTTGCTAACAGCCAACTTCTTTTGATTACCCTTTCCTAGTCCTATAATCTAATACTTTTATGGTCTCACATTCTACTTCATAAACTTCACAGCCTACTGCCCCCTCCTCCATCATTGAAATGGTAAATCTATTGGCTACATGGTAGAAGATAACTGAACTCATCATTTCTGTTTATAGTGACAAAACTGTACATGTAAAAATGGAAGCTAATTGATTTATGGTTGCATAGTGGTTGCATTGGGTGTTGTAAACATTGATATCCCCCTTAAGATGAGGTATTGGTAACCTGTAGGCACACTACAAGATTACAGGGTAGAAGCTGTAATTTCTGAGATCTGCACTGCAAGAGAGGAAGACTCATAGACAACATGGAAAAAATAAAGGAGGAAAGTACCCCAAACAGACCAAGATACTATAATAACAGAATCCACTGACAGTGCAGTGGATGAAATGTCAGAGAAAGAGTTCAGAATGTACATAATTACAATGATCTGTGAATTAAAATTGACCTAATTGAGCAAATACAGGCAAAAATTTATCACTCTAATAAAGAGTAAGAGAGAAAATACAGGCAACCGTTGATCACACCAACAAAGAGATAAGAGAGCAAATACAGGTAGCAAAAGATTACTTCAAGAAAGAGATAGAGATTCTGAAAAAAAAATCAAACAGAAATCATTGAAATGAAGGAAACAATAAACCAAATAAACTCAATAGAAAGCATCACAACAGACAGTATCACTTGGAAGACAGAAGCTTAGACAATGAAAACAAAATATACAATCTTGAAAATAAAGTTGACCACACAGTGAAGATGGTAAGAAACCATGAACGGAACATCCAAGAATTATGGGATAACATCAAAAGACCAAACCTAAGGGCTGGGGCTGTAGCTCTGTGGTAGAGGACTTGCCTAGCATGTGTGAGGCACTGGGTTTGATCCTCGGCACCACATATAAATAATAAATGAATAAAATAAAGATCCATCAACAACTGAAAAAATATTTAAAAGAAAAAATAAAAGACCAAACCTAAGATTCATCAGGACAGAGGAAGGCACAGAGATTCAACCCAAAGAAATGCACAATCTCTTCAATGAAATAATATCAGAAAATTTCCCAAACATGAAATATGAATTGGAAAATCACCAAATGTATACAAATGTACAAAATTAAAACAGATCTACACCAAGACATATTATAATGAAAATGCCTACCATACAGAATAAGGATAGAATTTTAAAGGCGGCAAGAAAGAGGAATCAGATTACATATAGAGAAGACCAATTTGGATCTCAGCAGATTTTTCAACCCATACACTCAAAGCCAGGAGATCCTGGAACAACATGTACCAAGCTCTAAAAGAAAATAGATGCCAACCAAGAATCTTATATCCAGGAAAATTAAGCTTCAGAATTGATGATAAAATAAAAACCTTCCATGATAAACAAAAGTTAAAAGAATTTACAGCAAAAAAGCCTGCACTACAGAACATTCTTGGCAAAATATTCCATGAGGAGGAAATGAAAAACAACAATTAAAATCTGCAAAAGGAGGAACTACACTAACGGAAAAGCCAAAGTTAAAAACCAAATATAAACCAAAATGACTGGGAATACAAATCATGTCTCAATAATAACCCTAAATGTCAATGGCCTAAACTCATCAATTAAAAGACATAGACCAGCAGACTGGATTAAAAAAAGAAAGACCCAACAATATGCCCTTCAACAGACTAATCTCACAGGAAAAGCCATCCATAGACTGAAGGTGAAAGGATGGGAAAAAATGTATCATTTACACAGACCTAGTAAACAAGCAAGGGTTTCAATCTTCCTATCAGATAAAGTGGACTTCAAACCAAAGTTGGTGAAAAGGGATAAAGAAGGTCATTTCATACTGCATAAGGGAATCATACATCAACAAGATGTAAAAATCATAAATATCTATGCCTCAAACAATGTCTTGCTATGTTCAAAACACTAGAAAAACTAGGGATAGTAGGAACATACCTAACATTGTAAAAGCTATCTATGCTAACCCTAAGGCCAACATCATCCTAAATGGAGAAAAATTGAAAGCATTCCCTCTAAAAATGAGAACAAGACAGGGATGCTCTCTTTCACAACTTCTATTCAACAAAGTCCTTGAAACTCTAGCCAGAGCAATTAGACAGACGAAAGAAATTAAAGGAATATGAATAGGAAAAGAAGAATTCAAACTATCATTATTTGTCAACGACATGATTCCATACTTAGAAGATCCAAAAAACTCCACCAGAAAACTTCTAGAATTAATAAATGAATTCAGCAAAGTAATAGGATATAAAATCAATACCATAAATCAAATGCATTTCTACACATCAGTGATAAATCCTCTGAAAGAGAAATTAGGAAAACTACTTCACTCACAATATCCTCAAAAAACAAAAACAAAAACAAACAAACAAACAAAAAACAACTTGAGAATCAATCTAACAGGAGAGGTGAAAGACCTCTACAATAAACACTACAGAACACTAAAGAAAGAAATTGAAGAAGACTTTAGAAGATGGAAAGATCTCTCATGCTCTTGGATAGGCAGAATCAATATTGTCAAAATGGCCATACTACCCAAAGCGCTATACAGATTCAACATGATTCCAATTAAAATCCCAATAACATTTCCTTATAGAAATGGAAAAAACAATCATGAAATTCATGTGGAAAAATAAGAGACCCAGAATAGCCAAAGCAATCCTTAGCAAGAAGAGTGAAACAGGAGGCATCACAATACCAGACCTTAAACTATACTACAAAGCTACAGTAACAAAAATGGCATGGTATTGGCATCAAAATAGACATGTATGCCAATGGTACAGAACAGAAGACACACAGACAAACCCACACAAATACAGTTATCTCATACTATAGATTGGAGAAAAGATAGCCTTCAACAAATAGTGCTGGGAAAACTGGAAATCCATACACAGCAAAACGAAACTAAACCCCTATCTCTCACCATGCACAAAACTCAACTCAAAGTGGATTGGGGACCTAGGAATTAGACCAGAGACCCTGCACCTAACAGAAGAAAAAGGAGGCCCAAATCTTCATCATGTTGGCTTAGGACCTGATTTCCTTAACAAGACTCCTAATGCACAAGAAATAAAATCAACAATCAATACATGGGATGGATTCAAACTAAAAAGATTCTTCTCAGCAAAAGAAACAGTCAATGACGTGAAGATAGAGCCTACATTTTGGGAGTGAATTTTTGCCACATGTACATCAGATAGAGCACTAATCTCCAGGATATATAAAGAACTCAAAAAACTTAACACCAAAAAACCCCCAAACAATCCAATCAGTAAATGGGCTACAGAGCTGAACAGACACTTCTCAGAAGAAGATATACAATCGATCAACAAATATATGAAAAATGTTCAACATCTCTAGTAATTAGAGAAATGCAAATCAAAAGTACTCTAAGATTTCATCTCACGCCAGTCAGAATGGCAGTTATCAAGAATACAAACAACAATAAGTGTTGGTGAGGATGTGGGGGAAAAGGCACACTAATACATTGCTGTTGGGACTGCAAACTGGTGCAACCAATGTGGAAAGCAGTATGGAGATTGCCTAGAAAACTTGGAATGGAACCACCATTTGACTCAGCTAGCCCACTTCTTGGTCTATACCCTAAAGACTTAAAAACAGCATACTATAGTAACACAGCCACTTCAATGTTTATAGCAGCAGAATTCACAATTGCTAAACAGTGGAAGCAACCTAGATGCCCTTCAATAGATGAATGGACAAAGAAACTGTGGTACATATACACAATGGAATATTACTCAGCATTAAAAGAGAATAAAATTATGGCATTTGCAAGTAAATGGATGGAGTTGGAGAACATCATGCTAAGTGAAGTAAGCCAATCCCAAAAAACCAAAGGCCGAATGTTCTCTCTGATAAGTGGATGTTGATCCATAATTGGGTGGGAAGAATGGAGGAACTTTGGGCGAACGGGAGGGAGGGAAGGGAAGGAGGTATGGGGGCAGGAAAGATGGTGGAATGAGATGGACATCATTACTCTAGGTACATGTATGATTGCACATATGGTGCAATATTACATCATGTATAACCAGAGAGATGAAAAGTTGTGCTACATTTATGTACAATGAATCAAAATGCATTCAGCTGTCATATATACTTAATTAGAATAAATAAATATAAAAAGCATCAAATAGAAGAAAAAGATTTGTAAAATACAATGTGAATGGTTGAAATTCATAATTATGTATATAGAATTTTTGAAATATTATTCAGAAAGATTAAAAAATACTTGGCAATGGATAGAGAACATGAATGGGTAATTCAGATGAAAAATACACAAATGGTCAATGAGCTCTGGACACTGACAAAGATGTTAAGTAATTTGCCTGAGTTAAAAAATATACATATATTTATTTCACACTAAAGGTGTTTCTATCAAACATTTATGTAACAGTGGTTAGATTATGGTAGCTTTTTGTTTTCTATATACTTCTGAATTAAAAAAAACACCTCAGAATAAGCATGTACTACATTCATAAAAGGTGAAAGTTATATATTTTTTAAAAATATTTTTTCAGTTGTAGATGGACACAGTATCTTTATTTATTTATTTTTATGTGGTGCTAAAGATCAAACCCAGTGCCTCACGTAGGCAAGGCAAGCACTCTACCACTGAGCTACAATCCCAGTCCGAAAGTTATATATTTTTTTAAAAAAATATTTATTTTTTAGTTGTAGGTGGACACAATAGCTTTATTTTATTTTTATGTGGTGCTGAGGATCGAACCCAGTGCCTCCCACGTGCTAGGCGAGCACGCTACCACTGCGCCATAACCCCAGCCCCCTGAAAGTTATATTTTTTAAAAAAAAACAAACAATAATACACAATGAAAAAGTACACAAGTACCTTTAATGATTCTCAGTTATTCATCCTTTGCTCTCTCAGGTTCCCCAATCACTAAATTCAACCATCTTCTCCAGTTTCTTTTTCCTCTACCCTTTGCTGACAAATGAATCTTCCTAAAGTATTATGACCCTCTTAAAATTTCATTGCTTAAAAACCTTCAATAATTTCTAATTTTCTATATAAAAAAGTAGAAATTCCTTAGCCTAGCATCTAAGCCCTTCCATTATTGTAACAATCAATCTTTTTACTTTAACATACCTTCTAGATAGTTGACTACTTGTTGTTCTTTGTATATGTATGTTGCCTACGGCTTTCATAAATGGTTCATGTGGTTAACTTTACCTAGAATTTACTCTTTGCATATGCCAGTTTTCTACCTAAGGAATAGTTTGTATACTGTCTTCTCTATGAAACACTTGCTAATTTCCTATAGCCACTCTAAGAATCCATGAGTCTTGTCTGCCTCTCCAGGCACATATTTTCTTACTTTTTTGTTCTATCTTTCCTAATAGATAATGACTAATGGGATTAAACTCAGGGGTACTCCCTGAGCCACACCCGTAGCCCTATTTTGTGTTTTATTTAGAGACAGAGTCTCACTAAGTTGCTTAGTGCTTTGCTATTGCTGAGGTTGGCTTTGAACTCGCAGTCTGTCTCAGCCTCATCCCAAAGTGCTGGGATATCAGGCGTGTGCCCCCACACCCAGCTTTAGTTTGTCTTTGTATTATTCTTACTAAATACTTATTAAATAATGTACTTAATGAATAAAATAGAAAAAATTGACAATTCAATGCCATTATGTTTAGCTATTTTTAAAGTGCCAGCCGATGACTACTGGGTTTCTCCTTTGAACACAGAATATAAAAATTGTTAACAGCATAGGATGGTTCTCCATGTCTTGCACCTAATAGAGTGACTGATGAACTTAATGGACTATATCATCTCACAAATGCTAAATTATTCTATGAATTAATGCTGCATACACAGAGCATTTGGTTAATAGCAGTTTGGTTATCAATGACCAACCTCTTCAACATATAGGGAATTTAAGCTTTATTCTCTGGGAAAAGAGAGAGAGTTGTAGGGATGATTGTTGTCTTTTACCTTTTTGTGTTATGCACTGTAGTTCCACCTAGGACAATCCTCACTCCAGGAGTGGTACGGTTCAGGTTATAAACTGTTAAAGCCTCCTCATAGGTGGCTCCTCCAATTACAAACACAATGATATCCTGAGGTCTGCAAAAACGAAGACCGAGATAATGTCACAGGATAAGAAAAAAATTATGGCAAAGATTTGTTGTTATTATCATATAGAGAGTTTTAATTTCTTAATCTTTCTTTTTTTGGTGGAGGAAGCAAAATTAAAGCAGAATAGAATAAAAGGTTTAAAAAAAGTTTTAATTATCTGAAATTGGCAGGAAACAGAACAGGAAATGCTGAATAGTGATTTGCTTTCTGTTTATGAGCGGATGTCTTATAATTTCTGTGCTGTGGATTTCAGAATAGCACAATAGTGTTTGCTGGAACCAAATGTAGAAATATTTTTTCATATTCAAGAGGCTGCAGAATGCTACACTGTGACATGATATCAATACAACACTAATTTGTGCTTGTATCATACATCTCCTTTCATGTATAGCCCTGTGTCAAATACTTGATACAGTGTTATTACAATGGCTTCTGTCCAAGGACCTTAAACCATTTTGGAAAGTTAATAGTATATTTGGATATTCTATAACATGGGAACTAGAAAGATTTAGTATTTTGAGTGTACAAGAAGAATGTAACACATAAATTAATGGCACTTCCAAGAATTCCACTCTTCTTAAATTTTTTGTTTTGGAATCCTTTGATAAAGCAAGAAAAAGAAACCATGGAAACAAAAAGAAAAGGCGAGGGTGTGTGTGTGTAGTTTTGATACTGACTTGTTGACATATCATATATCAGCTCAGCCATTGGCTTCACTTGGGTGACACTATATTGTTTTACTGTGTTTCAATCTATCAAAATTGCTTCATAACAAATGAATGATTCTCCTATTAGCTTCTTTTGCAGATATCAACAAGCTCATATTATTATTTTTAATTTTTTTTTAGTTTTTGATAGACCTTTATTTAATTAATTTATTTATATGCAGTGCTGAGAATTGAACTCAGTGCCTCACACATGCTAGGTAAGTGCTCTGTGACTGAGCCACAACCCCAGCCCCTTATATTCTTTTTAAAGCTGTTATTGTCTTGTTTTCTTTTTCTTGTGCCATCAAAAAGATAAAATTACTTCATCTTAGTAGGAAAGTAATTTTATTAAATCACTCATGGGACATAATTTAAAATTACATCCAGCAGAAGCACCCATTTTGGAGGTTATGGCATAACTCAACAGAAACATCTTTAATCAAGAGATACACATGCTTATGTATAAATCTTGAATAAAACACCAACTGTATATTTACTTTCTGTTTGTCTCTCTGTTTCTTTGTAAGACACCTTGCAGGAATTCATGTAGAGGGTATTTGTTTTTGTGTGACTTCACAGAAACACAATCAAATATTGTAGCTATTTAAGAATGTTCAGATAGTCTTCAAATTGCAGAGATTTCCCAATTATGAAAAGATGGTTATTTTGCAATTAACAAGGTAGAGAGTCAATTATTACATTTCTTTTTTTTTTAATTATTACATTTCTATGTGGACTTGGGATTTAAAATCATGCCTTTGAGACACTCAATTAACTTAACTGTGATCCTCTTGCCTCAGTCTCCAAAGTAGCAGGAATTATTGGTGTGTGCCACTGTATCCAACTTCTAAATTTGCATTTTTTTTGTACTGAGCATTGAACTCAGGGGTCCTTTACCACTGAGCTATATCCCAGCTCATTTATTTTTTATTTTGAGACAGAGTCTTGCTAAATTGCTTACGGCCTCACTAAGTTGCCTGAGACTGGCCTCAAACTTGCAATCTTCTGCTTCAGCCTCATGAGTTGCTGGGATTACAGGTATGTGGCACTGCACTGGACTAGATTTACTTTTTAAGACAAAATAAACATCATTCAAGACTACCCACCCGAAACAATATCCTAGCACCATATCATTTTAAAAGTTAGACTGTTACGTATCTAAAATCATGATTTATTATTTTTAAAAAATTGGTTTTGAAAGGATAAATGCATGTACATCGTATAAAATACAAAAGGTTATACTAAAAAATAAATTCTGTTCTCATTTTAGTTTTTTTCTTTAAATATTTTTTTCTTTTGGTATTAAGGATTGAACCCAGGGTGCTCTCCCACTGAGCTACATCCTCAGCCCTTTTATTTAATTTATTTTAATTTTGAGATAGGGCCTTGCTAAGTTGCCCAGACTGACCTAGAATTGGTGATCTTCTTGCCTCAGTCTCCTGAGTAGCTGGAATTAGAGGACTGGGCCACCATGCCCGGCTATCAGCAACTTTTGACTAAGTTGATCACTTGTTCCTCCTGGATATATTTTCTTCACTTGGCTTCTAGGACATCATATTCTTCGTTTTCTCTCAACTCCATTAGCTGTTACTTTTCAGTGTCTCTTACTGGTTCCATTTCATCTCCCTAATCTCTTAATGGTATAGTGCCCAGAGTCCAGTCATTGGTGGTTCTTCCTTTCTAACCTTACATATTCCATAGATCTGCTCTAATATAGTGTCCACTAGCCACATATGGTTATTCAAATTTAACTTAATTAAAATAAAATATTCGGGGCTGGGGCTGTAGCTCAGTGGTAAAGCACTTGTCTAGCATGTGTGAGGCACTGGGTTCGATCCTCAGCACCACATATAAATAATAAATGAATAAAATAAAGATTCATCAACAACTAAGTAAAAAAAATTAAAAAATAAATAAATAAAATATTCAGCTCCTCAGGACCATTAGACACATTTCAAATGTCAATAGCTACATTGACATTTGAAAAACCTGCTATGGTTTAGATATTATTTGAGGCTGTCCCCCAAGGGTTCATATCCTAAAATTTAATTCCCACTGTGAGGGGGCTATGGTGTTTAGAAGCAGGACCTCTGGGAGCTGATTAGAGTTAGATAAAGTTATCAGGGTAGAGTCCTATGACTAAATACTGGTGGCTATGTAAGAAGAAAGACTAGAGGATATAGACAGTATATTCTCGGAAAAGGAGTACTTTATTTATTTATTTTTTGGTACCTGGGATTGAATCCAGGAGTGCTTAACCTCTGAGCCACATCCCCAACCCTTTTTCACATTTTACTTAGAAACAGGGTCTCACTGAGTTGCTTACAGCCCCGCTAAGTTACTGAGGCTGACCTTGAATTCACAATTCTCCTGCCTGAGCCTTGAGTCTTTGGGATTACAGGTGTGTGCCACCTGGCAAGTATTTTTTTTAACAGTAAGATTCAATATGCAATGTTCCTTATGGTGAGGGACAACTCTACTGAGGCCCATTATATGGTTTTATCTTGAATACTGATGAATTACACAGATTGTTGAAATATACAGATTATTCTATTAAGAAGAGGAGAAGGAGTTTCTCCCCAGGGGTACAGTGACCATCTTGGTGACTGATGAGAGAAAGCAGACAGTAATACCTTTTAATTGATTTGATAAGTCAATTAAAAAGGCTACTAAGTAAACAAATGAGAATCAGACTGGAAGATGATGATGCTTCTCTGTAGCTACCTTCTATCACCTACTGCAGGAGTATAACAAAGAAAAGTGAGAAGTGAGAGAGAATAAACTCAAGCAGGCTTCTAGAATATCATCCTTTAGTTGATAATTTCAGGGTGCCAGGGTATTTTTGAAGAGGGAAGAAAATGTCAGGGATAGTTATCTGTGGGTGCAGGTTATATAGATGTATGGACAAAACATAAATACAAGGAGAGGGTCTTAGTGCTAGGCTCAACTGTATACCTAACTAAGATGACTATGCTGCATTTGATTATGAAAACATGAATACATATTTTCCTGAGCCTCCTACACTTATTCAATCTGGTTTAAGGAAGAATATCTATGAAATTTTTAAAAAATATCTCTGATGTTTTTCCTTTCCATTCTTTTCCTCAGTGAATTTTTGAAAGCAGATGCTCTGATGAAGCCAATGGTAAAATATATAGCAAAATGTTTTACACAATGGTCAAAGTTAAGTGGAAAATATAAGTTCAATTCTTTGTGTATATCTTCCTATGCTCTGTAACTCACCATAGCAACCAAAGGCATTAATTAATGCAGACAGCAAACATTGGAAAACAGTAGCCAGTTTATGCTGAAGCCAACTCTACAAGGACATCCTAGGAACCCAATGTGTATTTTATTTTGTTAGAAAAATTAAAAATTTTTCACATACAGTATTTCTGCAAATCATTATTTCTATATGTGAATAAGTTAGAAAAACAAATTTTCAAAAGGCAATATTTTGTCTAATTTGTGGACCTTTACATTTATGTCAAAAATTCAAAATTTTCAAATATTTGCAGATGGTAAAATTCTTATGAGCATTTACTGCAGGAAAAAAAAAAAGCCAGTAAAAAGGACTTCTGCTTTTTTTTTTTTTTTTTTTTTAAATATTTTTTTTATTTTTTAGCTGTAGATGGACATAATGTCTTTATTTTTTATTGCTTTGTATGTGGTGCTGAGGATCGAACCCAGGGCCTCACGCATGCGAGGCAAGCGCTCTACCGCTGAGCTACAATCCCAGCCCAGGACTTCTGCTTTTAAAGAAACAAAAGTAAGTTGTTGGAACAAGATTCTACTAAATTTGTATAAACATGAAAAGTATTTCCTTTTTAATTGCTTTACTGGAATGCATGATCATATAGCTCCATTTTCCCAACAAGTGAAAAGGTTGCTTATTATTATTTTTTAAATCAGGCATAAGAAGCAATTCTGGAGAGAAAAAAAATTAGTCTAATAATATATTTTTTAAATGTTTTTTTAGTTGTAGATGACCACAATACTTTTATTTTATTTATTTATTTTTATGTGGTGCTGAGGATCGAACCCAGTGCCTCACATATGTGATGCGAACACTCTACCAATGAGCCACAGCCCCAGCCTAATAATATTATATGTGAGAATCCCATTTGTAGGATAAAGATCAAACCCAGTTTATGGATATGGCTATACTGCCAAACAAGTTAACCACTAATTTAACAGCTTAGGGCTGGAAAACTTCTACAAGTGTTCTGGTTTTATAAACTTATATTCCTGTCACATCTCCTCTGACACTTTCCAATATTATAACACCAATAAAACCAAGATGTTCTAGCATGAAATTTAAATCATTATAAAGATGACTAAAATCAGTGACTTTTCTCAATGTGATGAACCAGGGCCAAGAAAGTAGCTAGAACTGAAGTGGGGCCAAGTAGATGCAAAGCCAAAATATTACATAGGGTTAGTAGCAACCCGCAAAAATCTAAATTTTCTGTAGCATCAACTAAATTTATCCTTTGATTTAAATTTTCCAAATACAAATCTTGGCAAATCAACTGCTATACATGTCTACATAGTTTAATGAACAAGTATTGAATACCTATTATTTGTAACGTACCATGTTAACTGTTGTGAAAACCTCAAAGATTAATAAAATGTAATTTTTATTTCAATATTATAATACTTAATATAATAGCTAATGGAAAGGATAGATATGTATGTTACAATTAACTACTGTTTCAATATCCAGAGATAAGGACTACCAATAATTTCTTATTTATTCTTTTAGAAATAGTTACTGCTGCCAAGAGCAGTAGCTCAACTCTGTAATCCAGTGGCTCAGGAGGCTGAGGCAGGAGGATTTCAAGTTCAAAGCCAGCCTCAGCAACTTAGTGAGGCCCTAAGCAACTCAGTGAGACCCTGTCTCTAAATAAAATATTAAAAAGGGCTGAGGATGTGGCTCAGTGGTTAAGTGCCCCTGGGTTCAATCCCTGGTACCAAAAAAAAGTTACTGTATGCATATATATATATATTTGTATATGTATTATATATATTGAATATATATTTATTTTCAAGTATATATTTATTTTATATACACGTAGTCATATTTATGCTTACATATTCTTAAAAGGGATATGATAGCATCTTACTTTCTATACAATAGAAGAAAGTTTTGCATATCACCCCACAAAGAGTTATGCCATTTTAAAACAAGAATACAAAGTAATATACTGTAATTTAGATAACCAATCCTTTATTAATGAGCATTTAACTTGTTCCCAGATTTTGCTGTTACAAATAATGTTTTGGTGAACAACCCTGTTTATATATTTTTGTATACTTGTACATTTGTAGGGTAAACTTTTAGAAGTGAAATTATCAAGGAGGAGTCTTTTCAAGTCTTTTGCAGTCTTACTTCTGTTAAGCAGAGCCAGGAGGTGATATAGATATTTGTAGTTTCATAAACATTTCTCTGAATTCCTCCAAAATTTCTCCAATTTTAGAAGCCTGTAATTTAGTTTTCTCCTGACCTCCTTTCCTGGTCACTCTTATTCCCTAAAGTATTTAGCTCTGGCTTATTGTCCTCCTTTTTATTCCCTCTCTTTTCAAGATATTCAGTGACTCTGACATCAATGTAGATTACTCATTTAACACCCTAGTATCTTCACTCACATTGATTTTTTATTCCACCTTCTGTAACCACCCACATCCCCAATTACAACCAACTCTTCATTATAAGAATCTTCAATTTAACATCTCCTTATCCAATAACCACCTCTCAATTTTTAACCCAACCACTAAAATGCCCTACTATAATAACTTTGACTCTTCAAACCTCAGATTCACTCATGGATACTTTTTTCACTATCTAATACCTTCTGTTTTCATTTTTCAAAATCCTGGTGGAACCCAACTATCTCCCTTCTCCACATTTAACCCAGAGTATCTAAAAATTGCTGGAGAAAACCACACAACCATGCTCACTATTTTAAATAAATGACCACTAATAGGCACTAAACCTTGCCCAGGTCTACTTAACCTATTCCTGGTAAATCTGATTCCTAGCTTACAAGATGACAACTTCACAATGTTTTCTGTTTTCACCCTTTCCCCTAGCTGATAACCTGGCATCATATTTTACTGAGGAAATCACACAGGATGACCCCGTGTTCTCATGATCAGAACTATAAACCTAGGGTGGCTGGGTATGGTGGTGCATGCCTGTAATCCTAGCGACTCAGGAGGCTGAGGCAGGAGGATCACAAGTTCAAAGCCAGCCTCAGCAACTTAGTGAGACCCTGTTTCAAAATAAAACATAAAAAGGGCTGAGGATATGGCTCAGTAGTTAAGTGCCCCTGGGTTCAATCCCTGGTAACAAACAAACAAACAAAAAATGAACTACAAACCTGGTGCATCTATACATATTGTTTTCTCTCCTGTTAAAATGAAAGCACCTTTTCCACTATCAAAGGCAATCTTTTTGTGATCTAGATATCCTAAGGATTTTACTTCTGTAGCTCTTCCTCTTTCTCTTATCATAAATTTCTCCTTCTTTTTTAAAAAAATATCTTTATTTTATGTGGTCCTGAGGATCGAACCTAGTGCCTCACGCGTGCTAGGCGAGCATGCTACTACTGTGCCATAACCTCAGCCCCCTATTTCTCCTTCTTTATTGGATAACTCTCAACAGATTACAAATATGCTCTAGAATCTCTTTTGAACTCTCAATCTCCTAGATACCATCCCATTTCTGTCTCCTTTATGCAAAAGTTCTTAAGAAGTGTTTTTAATATGTGTGTGTGTGTATATATACACACATTTTATTTTATATACTGTAAACCTAATTTGACTTCTAACCTCACTGAAACTTAGGAATAAGAACATCAAAGACCTTCATATTGCCAAATCAGATAGATTCTTTAATTCCTTCACCTTCTTTACCTCTCACTTGATTTACCACTCAGTTTACTACTCACTTGATGCCTTTATGACACCATGTTCTCCTGGATTCCCTTCTACCACTCTGGTTCCTCCTCAGTCTCCATTGCTGGCTCCTTTCCTCTAGACAGTGTTTGATCCTCAGTGATCTTTTCTCTCTATGCTTTCTTCTTAAGTGATCTTGTCTAGTCCCATGGCTTTAAATATATCTAATATCTTGTTAACTCTCAATTTAACATATGACATTTCTATTTTGTTAATAGGCACCTCCAATTAAACAAGACTATTTCTTCAAAACCTGAGCATTATTCTTGACTTATTTTACCTTTATTCCATCAATCTACACCACTAAATAAATCTATTCATTCTATTTTCTTCCTCAGCCTCCTGTCCAACCCACTTTGATTTCTTACTTGGACTTCCATAGCCACCTCCTCCTATTTTTGCCTTCAAAGATCCATTTGCTCAGCCAGGCATGGTGGTGTACGGCTGTAATCCCAGCACTTTGGGAGGCTGAGACTGGAGAATCGCCAGTTCAAAGCCAGCCTCAGCAACTGCAAGGCACTAGGCAACTCAGTGAGACCCTGTCTCTAAATAAAATACAAAATAGGACTAGGGATGTGGCTCAGTGGTTGAGTACCCCTGAGTTCAATCCCTGGTACAAAAAAAAAAAAAAATCCATTTACTCCACAAAGTGATCTTTTAAAACATAATTCAGTTCACATTGCTTACATGCTTGAAGCTCTTCAATGGCTTCCTATATTAAAATAAAAATTAAAAAACTTTTAACCAGGGCCTACAAGGCCCTCTGTGATCCAGCTCCTATTCATCTTTTCAAGTTCTCATTTCTTCCTTCCTTACTATACTCCAGCCACACACGGCTTCTTTCTGGCCCACCCACCTGCCAAGTTTTTCCTTTCTTCAAAGCCTTTGATCTGGTGTTGCTTCTACTTGGGATGCTTTTTCTCCTAATCATTATGTGATTTGCTTTCTTGTAAATTAAAACTCACTTTTAAATATTACTTCCTCAGAGAAGCTCTCTCCATCTATAGTAGTTCTCTCCACTTCCACAGATATTTTGCAGCTTATTATCCTATTTATATCCTTGATAGCAATTAGGTTTGGTACTTGTTTACTCTCTGTCTCCTTCATTTTAGTTCCTTGAGGGCAGGTATCTTTTCTTTCCTGCCACTTCTATATCCTTAGCATCTAAAACAGTTAACATATTGAAGGCATTAAATAAGCATCTGTTGTATAAAAGAATGAAGTGATTAAATTATTAACTACATACATATTTAGACTATAATGACACATGCTAACAGATGCCAACAATTGATAAATGTGCATTTTTGGGGAAGAGCATTATTTTGAGCTTTGTTTGGGCATGAATCATGTAACTTAGAAAGGTTTGCTGTTGTGTACTAATCATATACAATATATTCTTCCTGCCTATGGTTTTCCTTTAGCAATAAGTAGCTAATTTCTTCTTCAGTAATTCTTAGATGAAATTCATAAGCAAATTAACATTTTTTTTTTGGTACTGGGGATTGAACTCAGGGGTAGTCGACCACTGAGCCACATCCCCAGCCCTATTTTATGTTTTATGTAGAGACACGGTCTCACTGAGTTGCTTAGCGCCTCACTGTTGGTGAGAAATTAATATTTTTACTTTATTCAAATTAATTAAAAGTCTCAAGAATAGAGTTAAATTTTTCAAAATCTTCTCAGACGAATAATTTGGGTTGGTGTTCATTCTTCCTACTTAGCTGACATTTCTGAATCTTGATGCCAAGGTTCTTAACCGTTTATTTGAATGAGTGTACTCTCTTAATTTAACATCAGATGTTCAGCATTTCAACCTTGGGTTTTTAAAAGATGATCTTTTTTCTGTTTTGTATCAAATTATAGAGATTTTTTTAAAAGGGACAAAGTGGAAAAAAAATTCATCATATAAAAGAGTCATCTCTGAACCTCAAAACATTTTCCCTTTTCAGAAATTCATTTTTAAAATGCTATCCTCCCAAGGCTCTTAGATTATTAGTAGCTTAAATAACAGAAAATTTACACTACTAGTATAAAATTTTCACATTGAACTACTCAGTAGGGTTCAGCTATATATGGTAGGCCCTGAATAACATGTGGTCCAAATAAGAAATATAGGAATGTATTTTTAACTAGTAGAATTTGTGTATATTTAAAACTTCAGGTTGATCTAAGTAAATTGTTCTAGACAAGTTTTATATTTATTAAAATTTACTAACTACTGGATTGAAATTAAAACTAAAAAGAAAGCTATCTTTCTCCTTTGTAACACATGGCTTTTGTTAATTAGGTCTCTCAGTTTGTGTGCGGCCACATTTGGCAAAGTCTAGGCTTCACCAAAAATAGTAACAACCTGCTCTGGATGGCAATCAAGCAGCAAATCTATTTTTGCCTTTAATGTTTGAAACTACAAATGCCAGATGCCATAGAACTGAACCTTAAATGGCATAAGTAAACTGGTCTGCTACTAAAACACAGAATATTAAGGATTGGGACCCTCCAAAACACCTGTTTCTTTATTCCAAAGTAAATAAATGTTTCAGGCTTACCAGGGGGAATTCATATCTAATATTGACATCTGTAAAACAAAAAGAATATTAGAACTCAGAGGAAGGTGGAGTATGACATAACTTTGGTGTTTGTCCCTCTCATTGCTCTAAATATCCTATTCTCAGAGTGTTTCTGGTTTTTATTATTAATATAATTGTTACCTTACCTGTCTCTGAGTGTGCTGGGGCCTAGATAGGGATAGAGGTTTTCCTTAAGCTTTCCTTTGATGAGATGGTCCAGGGTCTCATGTAGGAAAGGCTGATGCTGGGTATATACATTTTCTACACCCTAAAACAGGGGAAAATGGTTCTTATGTCATTTTGGGAAAACTAGCAATACAACAGTTGATAATACTCATATTAGAAAAGGACATACACTCAAAAGATATCTCCTGGGATAGATTTAAATAGGAATTTTATGATATTTTAAAAATTACTTTAATCTCCAGGTATACTGGCACACGCCTGTAATCCCAAGGGTTTGGGAGTCTGAGGTTTGGAAGATCATGAGTTCAAAGCCAATCTCAGCAACTTAGCCAGGTCCTAAGCAACTCAGCAAGACTCTGTCTCTAAATAAAATATGAAAAAGGGCTGGGGATGTGGCTGAGTGGTTCAATCCCTGGTACTAACAACAACAAAAATTGTTTTAATCAAAAATTTAATCAGAAATGTTCCAATCTCATAAAAATACTAAATTTAATGCTAACTATTATAAAAGAATTTAAAAACTGGAGTTGCTTAAATCTTTTATCATGTCTTTAATAAGTCTTGGTTTTTTGGTGTGAAAATGTTAAATGACAAATAAAGCAAATGAAAGGAAAGGACTGTAGAAAAGGAGACTGTAAACATAGAAGAAAAAAAACTTCAGGAAACATGAGAAAGAAATGCTAGCAAATTAAGACTAATTTTTGATCATTAAAAAACAAGTAGGTTAGTATTTTTAAAGGATCAAAAATGTTTGCTTTCTAATTTCCTTCAAAGAGAAATTATCTAAATCCAAAATTATAAACAAATGAACACGAAAAATAGCTGTAACTAATAGAACTGTTTGTCTTTTTACTCTTGAGTACTTCCTGGAAATATCTTCAGCTATTTCCTGCTTAGCTATTTGGTCCAATGCTGATACTGCTCCAAAACAGAAAGCACTGAAAGAAAAAGCTTTCAAGAGAATGTCTGATTTATTTTCATTTAACTGATCTGGTCTTAAACCAGCAGCACTCCTGAAGGTAATTTGAAGATTATATTTATGCACTCGCTGCCTTAGGGGCTTTGACTGTTTCTCAGCACAGAAGAGATGTCTATACCTTCAATCCTTTGAGAAATTGTTTGGTAATAGCCACAGCATCTTTGGGGCTAAAGAGGTCACTTCCTCTAACCCGTTTACCACCATATTCAACAACTGCAGACACGAGCTATAAAAAGAAAAAAAGAAAAATGTTTGTCTTTTTACTCTTTTATTGCTTAGGGATCAGGAAGCTCATTTAATAAAAAACAAACAAACCTTTATTAAGGAAATGAAGACAAGACAGAATTATACAGTTCTGTAAATAAAAACAGTATGATTTACCATTTTTTGATGCTAAGTATATGACAGAACTGGTTCCTATTTATTGGGCTAAACATATAAAATTGATTACCTTTCGATACTTCTCAGAAACACCTTTATTCCTGAGGTCTACTATTAGTCCTGGCAGGCTGTTGCTGCTGTGTCGCTCATAATGTAGAGCATAGAGCATCACCAGGCGAGCAGCATCAAACTCTGTCACTTTGGGATTCTGTAGGAGCCTCTTTACATTCTGAAGGAAGAGAGAACTGAGATTTATCCCTCCTTCACATGAGTGATCTCTTGTATAATAATTTAGATTTAATAATTATTGAGTGGTAGTGATACATCTGAATTCATGACATGGCTATGATGACAATGCCCAGGTCATACTGTCTCAACTATAGAAAATTAACTGCCTTTTGCTGAAGATAAGAATTAAGGAAATATATTCCAATTACAACTGCTTTAGAAAAAAAATGAATTTAATAAAGGATAGTTCCTGTTTTCTAAAAACCCAACTTGTCATTTCCTTGCTGAAATAAGAACACATACTATTTTCACCACTTTAGTCACACAATAGAACTGACCAGTTGACTCGCAACTCTACTGCTTTCTCTTTGTGCTACTGATAAACCACTGAGGTGGAGACAAGTTGGTAGGATTTTACATAGGACTGGACTTAATCCCCAAGGATCATCAGAAGTAACAATATGTTACATGGTAAAGCATGCAGTCTCCAAATTGAGTATTTATGATCTTAAAGTGCAGATACAGACAGCAAAGGGAGCCAAAAGAAAACATGTTTAGATTTTTTCATTCTCACATTAAGGGTCTTCCATATGGTGCAGATTTATATTTATTATACAGCAGAACAAATAATTCCATTTAAGCCAAAAAATACTTTTTAAGTCTCACCAGGCACTGTGCCAGGCATTGTTGGGGAAACACAAATGAGTTAGAGCCAATTTCTGTCCTGAGTTCACAATGAGGTAAAGAGGGGTGAAATGAGTATGATCCATTGTTACAAAGCATGTTTATTTGACTTACTTTAGCTTTACAAGAACAGTAAAAATGAATATGGTATCAGTTTAACACAGAAGGCAAATTGATTCATATGTAATTTTTCCAGCATGGACAGTCTTCCTGATGATTAAAGAAGCTTTATCAAAATTTTAAGAGGAAAAAAAAAAAAGATGACAATGCTACAGAAGTATTTTCTGCAGAAAGGATCTGGTTTTGTAGCTTTAGGAGGTGCTGTACTTTCCACTATGTTAAACTATCTGCAGAAGGAGCAAGTGCAAATGAAAATGATAAAGATATTTTAATGAGTTAAAAATCAAAACAAAATGATAAGCAAAAACTGACTGATGAAGGTGCTATCTCAAATGGTAATTTTAATTTAATTTGTGTCTATGAGACACAAATGTCTTCAAGACCTTGTATCTTTTTCTTTTTTTGGTACTGGGGATTGAACCAGGGGCACTCGGCCACTGAGCCACATCCCCAGCCCTATTTTGTATTTTATTTAGAGACAAGGTCTCACTAACTTGCTTAGTAAAAGCCTTGCCATTACTGAGGCTGGTTTTGAACTCTTGATCCTCCTGCCTCAGCCTCCTGAGCCGCTGGGATTCTAGGCGTGCACCACCGCATGAGACTTGGAGGGCACTGCATTCTGAGGACATAACAACTACCATCTATATGGCACTTTATAATTTATAAGACACTGATATATACATTATTTCTTTAGTATCGCACAACAACCATGTCCAATGTCTAAGAATTCATCCATACATAATGAGTAGGGACTAGGATAGTAATGGGGAGCCTCCCCAGGAGCTTTCATGTAGAAAGTTCCCTGAGAGGGACTCCTGTTGTTTTCGGGGTTAACATTTCACTATTATCATCCTTAATAGACAAAAAAGGAAGAAATTTCTCCTTTAGATCCACATTTATAAGAAATCTAAAAATTTTTTCTCCCTTTTTGGTATGTTTTTCACACAGCAGCCATGGAATATAGCTTATTTAGAAAATCTGTTCAAGTGTTCCACTATTTTCTACCATAATGTAAAGACATGACAGGGTACAGTTTATTCATCAAGTATTTACATACAACTTCACATATATTTTAATCAACTGGGCATAAATTTAAAACATTAAGAAATCCCACCTTGGGATTTCTGAGGTCACTTTTCTTATTTCTTTTTCCCACACGAGGGAAAATATGCAGTTCTCGTATTTCTGTGTGTTTTATTTCATTTTAACATGCTCCCCTCCAATTTCATCCAATTTGTTGCAAGTGGCAGGATTGATTTTTATGGATATACACATACATATATGCCATATTTTCTTTATCCATCCGTCAAAGAACTCCCCGGCTGATTCCATATCTTTTCAGTTGTGAATAGTGCCTCAGTAAACATGGGCATCCAGGTATCTCAGAGGTTGGCTTCATTCTTTTTCATTACATACCCAGAAGTGGAATACCTGAATCACAAGGTAATTCTATTTTAGTATTATTTTGTTGAGATACTGGAGAATTATCCGAGGCCTTCATATGCTTGGCAAACATTTGACCATCGGGCTACATCACAGTGCCTTATTTTATTTATTTATTTATTTAATTTTGAGAGAACATTATAATAAGTTTCCTATGCTGCCCCCAATTTGGGATCTTCCTACTGTGGTCTCCCAAGTTGCCTAGTTTACAGGCATTTATCACCATTCCTGGCCTCCCAGCGTATTTCTTTTTTATCAGAGACAGGATTTTGCACTTATTGGCCTTGAACTTGCACAAGCTGGCCTTAAACTTGTAATCATCTTCCCTTAGCCTCTTCAACATCTGGGATTAGTCACGTGCCATGATCCCAGCTATTGTTAGTTCTTTTAGTAATATGCAGTTTTCCATATCAGCTACCCTATTTACTTGCACACATCCATGCATAAGTGTTGATTTTTCTCAACATCCACATCAGTGTTTAAGTTATCCATTCTGACTGGGGTGAGATGATACCTCATTGTATTTTCGCTTTGCATTTCCCTGAAGACTAATTGTATTGAAAAGTGGTCACTTTCTTATAGGCATAATGTTTCGTTTCATGCCCTTGCAGTCACTCTTTCACCTATAATCTACTCAATTTCTGGCTGACCTCTGTACTTTAACTATAAACCCAGATAACTGGCCTGGAAACAGTTAAAGACTATTTGCTGTAATCAGTAAATATCCTTCCTGCTTGCTTCCTTCCTAATTACTTTCACTTGGATCTTTTATTTTTATTTATTTTTTGGTACCAGGGATTGAACTCAGGGGCACTCGACCACTGAGCCATATCCCCAGCCCCATTTTGTGTTTTATGTAGAGACAGGGTCTCACTGAGTTGCTTAGCGCCTCGCCGTTGCTGAGGCTGGCTTTGAACTCGCGATTCTCCTGTCTCAGCCTCCCAAAGTGCTGGGATTACAAGCGTGAGCCACCGCGCCCGGCTTTTCACTTGGATCTTAAGTCTTGGTTCTGTTTCCCAATTAAGAATCCACTCCTCCATTTGTGTACAATGTGTCAAAATGCATTCTACTGTCATGTATAACTAATTAGAACAAATTAAAAAAAACAAAAAGACAAAAAGAAACTATTCCTATTTCTTGAGATATGGTACTGCTATGTAGATTCCCTTACTTGACATAGCTTTCCTTAGGGACTTTGCCCAGATCTGACCTAGGATTACACTGAGTCGATTAGTTTGCCTACTTTTGAGCTCTTGGAACCCAACTCAGGGCTCAAGTCCATGATCTGGCTAGACTTATTTATTTCCTCATGAGAAGAAACCTGTAGGTACAAGTTGAATTCTGTCTTCTTTTTCAGCTGTATCAGTCCTTGAAAAAGCAGCGTTTTTTTTTTGTCTGACCCGATGCCATGTTATCTTTGGATTTTAAACTATCTCCCTCATGGCTACTTGACTCATTCATCAACTTGACTGACAGTGGCATACGTTATATTGAGATTCCAGAGTACTAACCAGAGAAGAGGAGGAAAAAGAATTAGACATTTAACTACAGAAAAGGTATGTACCACATGGTAGTACTTATTTGTTGGAAATATAACTGAATTATATAATAAATTTTTAAATTTCTCATTTCTCAATAAAATTTCCATAAGCTGCTGTGTGTGGTGGTACATGCCTATAATCCCAGCTATTATTGGCTGGGGTGCAGTGTTGAGTAGTGATGGGGATCGGAAGTGGAGTTGAGGAAGGAAGATTGCAAGTTTGAGGCCAGTGTGGGCAACTTAGCGAGACCCTGTCTCAAAAATACAAAATTAAATGGGCTGAGGATGTAGAATGGGCTGGGGATGTAGGTCAGTAGTAGAGGGCCCCTGAGTTCAATTCCTACTACTGATAGATAAAATTTCCACAAGACTTGCAACTACCAAGATATAAAAGTACACTATTTCACAATGACAACAGATGAATAAAGAGCAAAACAGAAAACTACTGTCTATTTAAGAAGACAGGATTCAAAAACTTTATATTGAATTCTGACATTTGTGTAGGACTTATCAAGGAACAGGAAAAGCAAAGCAAAAATACTGTCTTTAGAGGTCAAATTTCCAAAAGGAACTAACACTCATAATGAGAAATCATCTACATATTTGAAAATATTACATATTACATATTTGAAAATAATATGACAATTATTTTCTAATGTTTAGGGATTCTTCCATTGTTTCTAGCTGACTACTTTTGTTTTCTTCTATTAAAACTGATGAATCAGCACAGCAAAAAAAAAAATACTTATATGACATACATACATTATACAAATTACAGATGAACTCAGTAATTAAAGAGTCTCCCTTCCTCTCCACTTTAGCTTAATCTAAAGAACATGACTCCTTCCTTGCTATCTACCATCACAATAATGTAATAAAATGAATAAATAATTAAAATAATAGAATAGGATATGAAGATGGAATTGGCAGAAGTATTCAACATGTTGATCTGATAAAAATGAGTCTGATCTAACACTCTAAGAGAGCAGTGTTGTGGAACAATAAACAGCTGATTTAGGAAAAATTATAGAAAGCAGTCAGAACCCAAAACTACTGACTGATAAATACATGAAAGAGTCAGTATTCTTTTTCTTAATGACTAGCTAACATAAGATTTAGCTTTCTAGTAGGTCTCCTGAGGGTAAACATTATTTCTGAAATACTGGTTAAGTGGTAGTTTAAAGAAAAAAAGGATCATATTTTACTCTTAATTGATCAAAGTAAAATAACCCAATATGTTCCAAGCAGTTTTATTATACTTTCACAGAAAAATCTTTCCGAAATCAGGGAGAGATCTAAAGTCATCTGTGGATTTAAAAACATGTCCTGAATACCAAAATGAAAATAGAATGTACCATCAAATAATATTATGCTTAATGGTGACAATATTTGTTAAGATATTAAATTTAAAATTTTAAGTACCTAGTACATATTAAGTGCTTTACATGTATTAGCACATTATACCCTCACCACAATCTTTGAATTAAGTATTGTTATTTTCCTGTACTTATAAAGACTGGGGCTTAGGGTAGTTAAGAATCATTTTCAAATCATTTCAAACTCAAGTCATCAAAGGTCCAAGCTTTAAGCCACCATTCTATACTGCTTCAAACAGGACTCATTATCCTCATTTTTTTAACAAATATTTATTGAATTTTTTACCATGTGTCATTAATAGTATGATTTGAGATATTCATGTAAGATCAGGAAAAAAGGATATAAAATAGACCAGTCCCTCCTTCCAAATAAAGAGTTGTGATATGACAACATGGGTGGGACTGTGAGGGTGGGGTGGGGATTGCTCACTTTCTGAAGATGTTTCTCTTTATGATATGAAAAATCTTCATTACTAATCAAATCAATCTCTTTTGAGAATATGGATGTGCTTCAATAGTAGTACACTGCACTTTTGTTCTGGCAAAATTCTTTATAAATCATATTTTTGTTAACCTGTAGGATAGAAGTAGCAGCAGTTTATAGGTTAATTTTTAGCAATGTATGAATTTTTCTTTTTCTAACCATGATATGCTTACTATTCAATAAAACAACCCCATCTCTACTCAAAAACCTCAATTCATTACTTCATGACGTATTATTCTCTAAGGTCAAGTCAAGGAATGCTATAGTCATTTAGGGATCAGGCCCCTGGCATCTACTTACTATCAAACAAAAGTTCCCTTTATAGACTATTTAAATCATGTTGCCAAAGAAATCTTTTATGATGGGAGATTCCAAATCTACTGCTTACTGTAAAACACCAATACCCTACAAGAGAAAGTCTTAAAAAGATAAGTTTTAGAAATATTAAGTAGATCATAAATAGGGTTCATATTTTTAAAATATCTACTTTTAAAGTGAACAACGTTTCAAAGAAGGAATTACAACATTTTTTTCTAACTGATTTCCATATGGTACAGAGATACAAAAAAAGACACTGAAATTGGTTAGTAATAAAATTTTTTTTTCTTTCTATACTTAGGATTGAACCCAGAGGTGCTCTACCTCTGAGTTATACCACTAGCTCTTTTAAAATTTTATTTTTGAGACAGGTCTGTCTAAGTTGCCCAGGCTGGTCTTGAACTTGCAATTCTCCTAACTCAGCCTCCAAAGTTGTTAGCATTACAAGTATGTACTAATACACCTGGCTAAATTTGATTTTATTATTTTAAAGGGAATAATCAAGTGATAAACATAAGAAAACTTAAATTTAGTTATAGGACAAAGTTTTGTTTTTATTTAATAAGAGGCAGAAAACTCATTTAATTGAGATATAGATAGGAAAATTTCTATTAGGCCTACAAAACAATTACAAACTAATATTAGTAGAGTTGTTTAAAATAGATTGGCAAAACTAAATAGATTTTAATACATTTCTGTATACTATTTAGCAATTAAAATGAACTTCAGGTTCTGATCTGAAACATTCTCTGAGATACACAGTTAAATTTTTAAAAAATGCAGAATTCTGTGTCTAGTATGGTAACATTTGAATTAACACACACACACAGCCTTGCAAAAACATGGAATAACTGCAAGGATGCATATGAAACTATTAACATACTCAGTTTTTACTATACACCTCTTTTACCAAATACTTACATAATCTATTTAAGAGTTAAAAATTAATACAGTATTAAAATAATGTTGGTCTAAAGAACAGAGTCCTTGGGGCTGGGATTGTGGCTCAGTGGTAGAGCGCTTGCCTTGCATGCGTGAGGCACTGGGTTTGATCCTCAGCACCACATAAAAATAAAATAAAGATATTGTGTCCATCTACAACTAAAAAATATTAAAAAAAAAAAAGAAGAACAGAGTCCTTCATGAAGATTTAGAGACACAGGGACAAAATAAAACAATGACGGAGAAGCACCTTACATAAAAATAAAATATAAGGCAAATAACAACTTTATGATTTTCAAAACGATGGTGTTTTCGAAGAAATCCTGATAAACATTTTAAAAAGTTAAAACAAAAAACTAAAAATCTCAATAAAGATCTTGATATAACACAGCACCCATAGGTGGCTTTCTTTCTTTTGATTATACCATGCATAAAAATATTATGCTTAGAGGAAGGGAACCAATATTTACAAAGCACCTATCACATGTGAAGCATTTTATTATCACACCATCTCTTTCTAACAATCCAAAAGTTTGAAATCACAATCTTTGATGCTTGGACAAAGTAAGGAATTTTCCCCAAAAAACTTTGGCAAGTAAAGATAAGATAGCAGCCAGGACAGCCTGGCTCCAAAGCCTGTCATGTTTCCAATATACCAGAAGGGGTTTATTTTATGAAATCAAGTAGAACCGCAGTGGGGAAAGAAAGAAAGAAAGTTTTAGCATATAAAATCCTATTACTGAGGAAATGTGCTTCTTACAGGTGGCTTAGAAATGATTATCTCCAAAAGGACTCATTCCTAAATTACTTGATGGTGACACCACATTTTGTTATACTCATGAACCTTGGAATTACCTTTGATTTGTTCTGTTTTTCAGTCCTTATATCCAATCTGTCATTTAATTGTTTTCTCCCTTTGCAATGTCCCTTAGATTTCCCCCTTACTATACATTGTTATTAATATAAGTTTACAAGCCTCTCAGTTTTTTTCACCTGTAATGCATCCTTACTAGATTAAATTTCCTAAAATATTGCTTTCATAATATCAACTTTCTACATAAGATCCTGCAAATATAAACTCCTCTTGCAAGCTACTTTATAAACTGGTTCCTGTTTATCAATTAAATTTTATCTTCTCTTTCTCTTTTACACTCACTCTCAACAAGTCAAACTGTTTATTATTTCCTGCATACTTATGCATCTTTTCTTTTGCTGTTATTCCTGACTGAAATCCTCCTTTAAATTCTATTCATTCTTTATGGTCCATCTTAATATTGCCCTAAGAAAGTCTTCCTAATAACCTAAAATCCTATTATAGTTAGTATCATAATTTTGACTTAATATTATC
>CM053400.1:95875796-95893018 GCA_028644305.1 Xerus rutilus | reverse complement strand
GGTACTGGGGATTGAACTCACGGGCACTCAAACCCTGAGCCACATCCCCAGCCGTATTTTTTTGTGTTTTATGTAGAGACAGGGTCTCACTGAGTTGCTTAGTGCCTCGCCATTGCTGAGGCTGGCTTTGAACTCGCGATTCTCCTGTCTCAGCCTCCCTAAGTGCTGGGATTACAAGCGTGAGCCACCGCGCCCGGCTTTAATATTATCTTGAAACATTATTTTTTTTCTTGTGCTTTAGTTTTGTCTCTTCAAGTAGACTATAAATTTCTTGAGGTCAGGGTCTAATTATGTCACTTTTCTTCTAAAATCCTCTGGTAGTGCTCAGCATTTTAAAATTAAAGCCCAACCTCCTTTCAGTGGCCACAATTGACCCTAATCTGTCTTTCCAGTTTATCTAAAACCTCTCCTCAGCTTGTATCCTACACTAGCTACACTGAACTATTCTCTGTTCAATATATACTCCTCCATGCTTACATACTCTCTGCTGAGAAT
This sequence comes from Xerus rutilus, assembly GCA_028644305.1. Taxonomy (NCBI): domain Eukaryota; kingdom Metazoa; phylum Chordata; class Mammalia; order Rodentia; family Sciuridae; genus Xerus; species Xerus rutilus. The sequence goes on along the minus strand of CM053400.1, from coordinate 95,892,523 downwards.
GTTCCTCCCTTTGCTCTGCCTGGTGCCCTCCTAGTTATTTAGCTGTCCAGACTCAGTTTTCATGTCACATTTCTCTAGAAAGCTTTAAGAAGACTCATCCTTGTCTTTCTTCTGTATTTCCAGACTCTTTTGTAAAATACCTCTATTATATCACTTACTGCTGCATGGTATTACAGTTCCTTACCTCCCATAATGTCAGTATACTGAAGAAAGGGATGGTATCTTATTCATCTCTGTATTCCTAGATCCTCATAGCAGTCAGTATGTGCATATAGGAGGCATTCACATGTTGTGGAATGAAAAGCAATCTTCAATAATTTTTTAAAAACTTAGAGATAATGAATTTTATCTTTCAAGGTCTTCTTAACAACCCTGTGAAACAAGTATTATTATATCCATTTTACAAATGAGGAAACTGGCTCAGAGATTAAGTCAATAGCTCCAGGTCACAAAGCCAGTAGGTTGTAAACCAAACACTAAAATGCAAATCTTCTGATTCTAGTCTACTGCTCTTTCTAGTTAACTAGGCTGCCCTCATAAATACTCAATTAACTGACTGAACCTTGGGGACCGCACTTTATACGTCTGTTGCTCTTATTATATACCTATCTTACTGGTGTTCATTTGTGTCCTTGTCTTAACTTCTTGTTAAATGAAATTCCACATTGATGAAGAAGGATTACTTGCCTTTTATCTCTTGCTCTGCCTGGCACAGTGCCTTATACATAGTGGGTGCTCATCAAATTGGACTGACCTGAAGAGCACTAGAATGGTCATTTTGACAGGCCAGTTCTTGCTCAACCTCTGAAACCTCCAGCAGATTCCGCTCACTGACCAACCGAGACAGTTCTCCAACTACTGTCACATGCTTTGATACAGTCCCAGACATCTTCTTGAACTGAGGATAATTCTCAACAAAGGCCTGCCATGATAAAACATCAATGGGAGAGGTTCTGTTATTTTTTGACTGAGAATAGACATATGTGAAGAAGGAATAAAAAACAAACAAACAAAAAAACCCCAGAAGTTGTTTTTCTGCACAGGCTGGGGCACCTACAGCTCTCTATCACATAGCATTTTGTAATGCTTGAGAGAAAAACTGACATATGTCAATAGACTAAATCTTTAAAGAATACAAATATGACTAAACAACAGAAAGAAGCATGTGGCTTATTATAAACTTCTCACTATATTGTTTAAGAAAGAGAGAAATTACAGAAAATGTCTCAACAAAACTAAATGAATCAAGGTAGAAATCAGACCCAGAAATTCCAGGAACCTTGCTTACAGGAATAATTCCAAAGTGTCAAATGTAAGTCATCCATGTATATATTCACTTTACCTTCATGTCTGCTATTGATTCTAGTTTTTGCTGTTCTTTTGGTTTCTTCTTCTGGAAGTCTTCCATGAGATTCTTTATATTGCTACCAATCTCTGCAAAGTTCAGGTACATATTCTGTGAAAAAGGAAGTGGGAAGACAGTTCATGAACTAGTCTTTCAGATAAAGAAGTAAAAAAGAATCCTGAACACAGAATTGAAGGGCAAATTCCATTTTAATTACCAAATTTGGACATTAGCCAGGACACCAGTGATGAATACCATTATTATTCCCACAAAGAACCACTGGAAGGGAGGCAAGTAAATAGCTATGTGATCTCCATTGAAAAAAATACTGTTAAAGGATCAGAATCCAAGTCTTTTGCACCCCTTGAGATGTAACCTATCTGTAGTATGCTTCTATCATTTTTCCACATGAAATCCCCCACCTGTCCCCATTCTAACAAGTCAATATTAACCTTATATAAAAACCAAATTTTAAAAGTTTAACACCACCTACATTAGCATAGAATTCATCATTTTCAGCAGATAGAACCACCTCTCTCAAGTCTTTACTAATCCCCGGCACTCTGGAAAGATCAATCCGATTGTTGTTTATGCCTAGTAGTTCATGAACCATGGCCTGATATGTCCACTAAATAAAGAATTAAGACAAAAAAATTGGTTATTGACAAAACATGGATATAGTACACATTCAGAAAATAAGTAAAATTGATAACATTCTTAATTAACTAGTCTGCTTTACTAATAGAAGATTCTCTATTTTGTTTAAATTTTATTAACAGTTTGTGCTATAATAAGCATTAAGATTATTATTTTAATTGGTTAAACACCCAAAAGTCAAAATACTTTTAGATTTCACACTTCTGGAAGAAAGACAACAAGATTAATATTCTTGGTAGAAAATAAATTATATTTATCATTAGCTCTAATTTTTGCCTGTGAATTAAGAGCATATTTTTGGCTTCACAGATAGGGCTATATTGGTACTGCAGTTACAAGCTGTGCCATTTCCTGTATGCTTCTGTGGTTTTCTGCAGCACAAGAAGTGTGTTCTTGCAGATCTGAGTGATGCTATATTTATCCTGGGAACACTAATATTATCAGAAGAAACCTTGTGAGTTGGTCAAAACACTGGTATATTCAGAAAATTTGCCTCTGAATCCATTTTGTTTTGTATTTTTACCTAGTATAAACTGCAAAGAAGATTGTTACTCAAAAATGTAAATTTATTTGGTAAAACTGAAAAGGAGAAACTCTCAAATTTTGCCTTCTCACCACTAATGGGGAATGGATTACTTTTGTCATAAGTCCATTACATAAAACTAAGTATTTTCCAGCATATTGTCTTTTAAATCTAGAATTCAAATGCTGGAAATATTTATATAAATATGTTTTAGCTTAAACAAACTAGATTTATTTCATAAATAATTTATGAATTAATGAATGAAGTTGCTTTATTTTCCTAAAACATTTGCTAAAAAGTACCTGAAAAAGCAAGTACCATTTGGGTAATTAAAATAAGTACAATGTAATGTTTTCTACATTGTTCTACCATACCTCTTTACTCTGTAATTAAAATTATATGTTTTCTGCTTTCCTCATTGGACCATGAGCTTTTTGAAGGTAGAAATTATATCTCTTAATCTTTTATCTCCAGTACTTAGTTTAGTACATGGCACATAACAGATTCTCAGTGAAATTTTTTGAATAAATGGTTGCTTTACTTTGTGAGACAGAATTATAGGCAATTATTTTTCTTTCTAATTTTTTAAAATGTTTTTTTAGATATTGATGGGTCTTTATTTTATCCATTTATTTATATATAGTACTGAGAATCAAACCCAGTGCCTCACACATGCCAGGCAAATGCTCTACTACTGAGCCACAACCCCAGCCCCATCTTTCTAACTTTTTATATTATCAAAAGTTTCTTTAGTGAACTTACATTACTTTCAATTTTAGAAATACAGGATTATCTTATATTATAAGGAAGTTTCCATAGCCACAGATTTCTCTTAGCATTAACATTATTATAAGCTGGGTAGAAACTGAAACAGATTCTGCCTTTCCTTATAAATCCAAAGTCACTATTCATGGAGCACCTACTAAGTGCAAGGAACTGTGCTTTTTACTTGAAGGAAAACAAACACTGGTGAGACACAGGTTGCCTGAACAGAACATGTAACCCAGGGAAGGTTAAAAACAACCAAGACAGAACTCAGAAAGTGTAACACCAGATACAATAGAGACACAAAGCTCTATAGTGATTTTAGGGAGAAAAGAACCTGCCTGAATGAAAGAATATTGTCTTTAAGAAGATATTATGTGACTTTTGAGTGGTTTTAAGGGAGAAGATTTGCATAAATGAAGATGGGAAGAGAAGGTACTCCAAACATTCTGGTGTTTAGACAGTAGTCACAGGAAAAGCAGAATGTCAAGAAATCATGTGGCTTCTATGTAGCAGTGAGCTATTAGTTTTATATGAGGTTCAGCACACATTGTTAAGACTCTTGTATGCTAAATTCAGGTGTGTGTGTGTGTTGTATTTTAACCCAGCAGGCAGATGGGAACCAATGAAGATTTTTAGGCCAGAAATAATAGGATTGGAATTGGACTTTAGGAAAGTGATGCTATATTTATCCTGGGAACACTAATATTATCAGAAGAAACCTTGTGAGTTGTGTTTGTGGAATATATTAGAGTGAAAAGAAGTTAAAAGAAAGGAACCAAACAGATGAGTATTTCAATATTCCTATAAGAGAGATTAGGGTCTACACTAAGGCAGTATAGTAACAATGGAAAAGAGGAGACAGAATTAAACACTGCAAATTAGAATCCATGATTAGGCAAAAATAAATAAATAAATAAAGGAAGATCAATAAAGGAGAAGAGAGAAAATAAGGAGAGGTAGGAGGGAAGGAAAAGGGAGGGGGAATGGGGACTAAAATCAAATTCCTTACATGTATGGCATTGTCAAAATTAACCTAAATACTACATATAACTATAATGCTCTAATAAATGCAACAACAACAAAGAAACAAAAACAAAAAAAGAATCCTTGATTAGAGGTGGGAGTAGTGGCAGAAAGGGATAGGAGGGATGAGACAGAAGAGGGAGTAATTGTGACTATGGTTGGAAAGATAGTGATACCAAAACACCAAGAAATACAAGGCAACAAAACAAGAATAGAGGAAAAAAAGGAGGCAAGTAGAATGGACCATGTCTGCAGTTTGATGAATATCATTTAAAATCATCCTTGTATTATGCTAACAAAGGGTTCTACACCTGGTTGAGCAATGGGGTGATGGCATCATCGCAGCGATCTAAAATAAGTAGCAATGGAGGAACCTCTGTCCGCCGGAATTCAAACAGCTCATATTCTTTAGTTATTACTTGCTGTAGGTAAGAGAGAGAGAACGTTTGGACAACCAATTAGTTGTAGATAGAGACGATAAAAATAGGAAATTAATAAATAAAATAGCAGTTTTTCATACCCTCATAGGCCTTCCATAAAAGGACTTAAAACTTTACAAGTTTTGTTTTGTTTTTTTTTACAAGTTTTGTAGCACACTATTTTTAAAAATTTTTTTTGTAGTTGTAGATGGACAGAATGCCTTTATTTTATTTGTTTATTTTTATGTGGTGATGAGGATCAAACCCAGTGCCTCACACATGCTGGGCAAGCGCTCTGCCACTGAGCCTCAGCTGTAGCACCTCTAGCACACTATTTAAGAGCTTAGGACTTGAAACTTGACTTTACCAGTTGCTTATTTGGACCCAAAAAAGTTAAAGAGCTTGTGAATGTTTGTTAGGTTAAATCAAAACTTAGCTCTAACTTGTTGCTTCTTTTGTTTTGAATTATACAGAAACATACTTCTTTGCCAGTAAACCTAACACATTATCATCCTCTTGACTGTAGAGGAAATATTCCTGATAGTTTCTAAAATACAATAGGGAAATGAATGGCCTTGATGTTTTGGAACCAGGGACAGGGAATGCCATACCTTTACACATTCTGCAAGTCTCTTTGCTGCCTCGGATGAAAGCTGATAACGAATCATTGGACACTTCTTCAGAGATAAAAGGAGAGCTGTCAGTCCTTGAGTTGTTCTGGATAACTGAGCTGGATCCCAATTTCGACCCTTTTTGTTAAAAACATATATTCAGAGAAAATATTTTATTTATCTTACAAGTCAATTTCTTGCTGAATTAACTCACACCTGATAAATTACTTTTTAAATCCTTTCATTTCATACCTGACAGCAACCCAGAATATTGAGGGAAAACAAATGTGGATTCACAGCAATGTAATCACCATAAAATTCCTGTAAATAAAGCACCAAGATCAGTAATTCCATGAATTCTATTAAGCAAAAATATTTTCATGTGATATAATACTATAACAAATGGTAAAATACAGGTATAAAAGAAATATGAAAATGTTCAAATAAAAATTGAGTAACAATAGTCAGTGTGGTAGATTTAAAATAATTATAAACCACCAGCAATAAGGATAAATCTGAAAAAACAAAAGTGTTACAGGACCAACATGTTTACCTGAACCTCAGCCACAACTTCCTGTTCATCAGCTTCAGCTAATGACTTCACATCACTCTTGCTGATCACATTACTGAAATCTGAAACAGACACATGAGTGTGGGTTTCTCAAAAGAGATCATCTCTGCTGCAATAAGACATAAATGGGCCTGAGAGTTAAAGCCTAATGAATAAGCAATGTTTGATACATATTGTGGTGTATGTCAAACCACACATCTTCAAATTGGAATGAGAAGCATAAAGGTGTTTAAATGCATAAATTCATAATAATACTACAAAAGGGGGGCTATTATTGGAGGACATTAGGGAATCAAGTTATTACATTGAAAATAAAAAATAAAGGGAAAGAAGTAAGCTCTTATCCTCTTAAATATAGAAATTGTACCAAATGATTAATGAGGAAAGATTTTTCTTTATGGAAATATTCCATCTAAAAAACAAAGAATGTACATTAATTAGAATTTCATCAATTTTCCCAACCCCTAATGAATCAGTAGGTGGATCTAAGCATTGTTTATCCATAGCTGCTAGTATCACAAGAAGAAACATCCAATGAAACTACACCACATCACTTAAGTATCTGTGCCAAAAGGAAACTGAAACTTAATCTAATTAAGGCTCTATATCCACCTACAAATTTACAGATGCAAGGGTAGTAGAACATTTTAAATTGCAAGGAACATGTAAAACTACCCCCACAGGGATACAATTAGCAAGTTCCAGGCTGAGGAAAACTTAGTTTCTTCAATAAATAAACTGAATGGAAGGATGAAATCTAAAGATTAAAGAAATTCAACATATTGACCAATAGCAATGTGTGGACTATATTTTGATCCTGATTCAAACAATGAAAAAAAAAAAGACATGAGAGGATTTGAAATTTGAACAATGAGCATTTGAAATAGTAAGGAATTATTTTTCATTTTTTATTTGGCTATAATACTAGTATTTCTTTTTTTCTTTTTTCTTTTTTTGGTATCAAGGATTGAACTCAGGGGTACTCAATCACTGAGGCACAACCCCCAGCCCTCTTTTGTGTTTTATTTAGAGACAGGGTCTCACTGAGTTGCTTAGGGCCTTGCCATTGCTGAGGCTGGCTTTGAACTCGCGATTCTCCTAAAGTGCTGGGATTACAGGTGTGTGCCACTGCGCCCAGCTAACACTAGTATTTTTAAAAATGAGTCTGTATCTTTTAGAGAGGCATACTGAAATACTTGTGGATGAAATGTATGATATCTTAGATTAGCTTCAAAATAATATTGATGGAGGAGAAGGTGTCAGCATACCTAAAACAAGATTGGACATGGCTCAATAACTGTTGAAACTGGATGAAGGGTACATTGAGATTTATTATACTGTTACACATCTGAAAATTTTCATAATTAAAGGTTTTTTAATAAGAGGAAGAGCCTATTATACAACAGATTTAGTAGACCTAAAATATACCAAAAAAAGAAAAAGATAAGAAATAAGATGAACAGAAGGCGATTACTATAGCTGGGTGCAGTGGTGCATGCCTGTAATCCCAGTGCTTTTTCAAAAGTAGCCAGGTGTGCCGGGCATGGTGGCGCATGCCTGTAATCCCAGTGGCTCAGGAGGCTGAGACAGGAGGATTGTGAATTCAAAGCCAGCCTCAGAAAAAAATGAGGCACTAAGCAACTCAGTGAGACCCTGTCTCTAAATAAAATACAAAATAGGACTGGGGTATAGCTCAGTGGCCAAGTGCCCCTGAGTTCAATCCCTGGTACCCCCTTCCCAAATTAGTATATAAAAATATATTTTAGTTTATTTTAACAAATAAAAATTTTGAGACTGAAGGCTCTATCCTAAAAATTTCAAGTCTATTTTTAATAGATTTAGCATTAAGATATAATTTTTCTTCTGCTTCATAGTTATATCCCAAATTAAACAATCTTTAGAAGCAGAAGAGTAAATACTTGATTTATTATCCTTAATCTCAATTGTTGCATGAAAGAACTCTCTTTAGAGAAAAGGGTCTTTTGCCACATGACCCCATTCAATTTTTAGTAGAGACTTAATAAAAAAGTATTTTTATTATATATCCAATTAAACCTGGCAGCAGAGAGAATATGACTATGTAAGGTATTCCCTATGCTGCCAATATATACATGTGTATACTGTACACACACATATACACAAATATATATGTATATTTTATTTATATATATAAACTGACTGAGGACCAAGCTTGTGATCAAAAAAATGCTGGAAATAAAATACAGAGACAATACCAAATGCCTGAGAATGCAAAGAAACCACATCACCAGTATATTACTAGTGGAAATGTAAAATGAATTAGTTATTCTGGAAAACATTTGGCAGTTTCTTAAAACACTAAACATGTAACTATCATATGACCCAGCAATTGCATTCCTAGGCATTATTTATCTGAACAAATGAAGACTATGTTCACATAAAAACCTGTATAAAAATGTTTACAGTAGTAAAAACTGGAAACAACTACTGTACAAATGTTTACAGTAGTAAAAACTGGAAACAATAGTTAAATAAAATGTACAATGGAATACTACTGAGCAATAAGAAGAAATGAACTACTGATACACACAACAGCTTGGATGAATCTGCAGAGAATTATGCTGAGTGAAAAAAGCCAGTCCCCAAAGGTTGCATACTGTATAATTTCATTTATTCCATACTTTTGAAATGGCAAAATTATAGAATGGAGAAGAGAACACTGGTTGCCAGGGTTAATGACGGGGTTAAGGTAGGAAAGAAGTGGACATGGCTCATAAAAGCCCAATATGAGAAGCTTGTGGAGATATAAATGTTGTGTAGCTTCAATGTATCAATGTTAATACGCTGGTTGTGATATTGTCATGTAAGATGCTACATTAGGGGAAAATGGGTAAAAGATATGAGATTTCTGTATTATTTTTTACAACTGCATGCTATCTTTGTCAGTTTTCCGCTGCTAATAACACAATACCACAAACTGGGTAAGTTATAAGGAAAAGAAGTTTATTTTGGTTCATGGTTCTGGTCCAAAGATTAGGGCAGCATCTGCAGATGGCCTTCCTGCTGGTATAGTCCTGAGGCATCATGGTGAGACAGAGAGACCTAGCCAAATTAAGCTTTTATAGCAGATTCATTCAAATAACACAATAACACCTCAATCACATAAATGGATCAATAACCTCTTAAAGTTTCCCCCAATTACTTCTTAAATTTCCCTACCTTTTAATATCCTACAATAGGGATTAAATTTCAACATGAGATTTGGAGGGGATAAACCATATTCAAATCATAGCACATGTAAATCTACAATTATTTCAAAATAAAAAGTTTAATTAAAAAAGAAAATAGGAGGGAGAACTTCGGGACTTGGGGCAAGATAGTGGAATGAGATGGATATCAATGCCCTAGGTACATGCATAACTGCACATAAGGTGTGACTCTATATTGTGTACAACCAGAGAAATGAAAAGTTGTGCTCCATTTGTGTACAAAGATGCATTCTGTTGTCATGTAAACCTAATTAGAATAAATAAATTAAAAAAAGAAAAAGAAAACCTGCAGGAGCAGTGGCCTATGACTGTAATCCTAGAAACTGGGGAAGCTAAGGCAGGAAGATTTCAAGTTCAAGTCCAGCCTGGGCAACTTAGCAAGACCATCTCAAAAGTAAAAATGTCTGGGGATATAGCTCAATGGTAGAGCACTTTCTTAGCATTTGTTAGGCCCTGGGTTCAATGCCCACTATTGCAAAGAAAGAAGAAAGAAGGAAAATCAGAAAAGAAGGAAGGAAGGGAAAAGGAAGGGAAGGGAAGGGAGGAAAGTAAAGGAAAGAAGGAAAGAAAGGAAACAAACCTGTGACTATTAGCCCTAAACAAAAACTAGGATAAGAGACTAAGAAAATAATCTATTTTTACCTCTTGGAGTGTTGCAAAGGACCAAATGAAATAAAATGAGACAACTCTATAAAATATATAGTCTTATTACAAATGTTAATTCTGGGTATCATTATTAAAGAAAATATGTATGCCTTATAGTCTAAACCCTAAAATTCTAAAGCCTTTAAGTTAGCTTTAAAACCTCTCAAATGTCCTGCTTACTGTTATGTAAGTTAAGTGAATGTTATGTTTTGTTCTTGGTTTTGGAAATACTACCAAATAGGCTATACCTATCCTACAAAGATCAATAATGACATCTAGAGGAGAACAGATGTAATTTCCATAGCAGAATGTATTAGATCAGAAAAATCCATATAAATTGTATAGCAAACATAAACCTAGTTTACTTCCATAGTTTCCCTATGCACTCTCTACCCAAAAAAGGTATGCACATAAGAGGTAACTTCCTGATGGTTTATACTTTCATGCATTACATAAAGTGGCAAAGAGAAGAAGAATGTTTTCATCTGGTATGTAAAGCAACCTCTGGTTTTCCAACAAACTCAAGTATATCCTTTCCCAAATAAATAAACTAATTTCTATACCTCAATTCATAAGTGAAAAACAGGAATAAGTATACATTTTGTTTTTATGGAGGTGGGATGTAAAATTTAACTACTTACAACTTTTGACTTATTAAACATCTTGAAAGGCAAAGTAAAACTTAAAAGTTTTAGGGGCCAAGATTGTGGCTCAGTGGTAGAGCGCTTGCCTAGCATGTGTGAGGCACTGGGTTCAATTCTCAGCACCACATAAATATAAATAAATAAAATAAAGTTTAAAAAAAATATTAAAATCAAGGGAATCAATGAATGGAAACCGTATTTAGTTGCCTGAAAGAGAATGCTGGTCACAATATTTATAATGCTTTGATTGAACACTAAATAAACTAGACTTATATAGTGATGAATTCAATGAACTTGATATGAAGTGTTCAGTGGAACATACTAGGGGGGATATAAGTACATGATTGAAAAAGTGAATTAACATACTTACAAATAAAATATATACTGTATTTGGGTCTCCGAAGCTCCTGAATCAGATAATCCACATTCTCCTAGAAAATAAAGAACAAAGTAATTATGAGGAGAGTTGCTTAAATAGAAAAGTAACAAGTATTATCCATTCATTGATTTATTGAGAGCCTATTATATGCTGAGGTCGAGACTGTGTATGTTGGGCAATGAGGGCTTGGGACAAAAAAAGAGCTACATTAAACACAATTATAAGAATCATACACATGATTTAATATTATATACATAATATTAATTAATGTTAAATATTAATTAGTTATCTTGGCCAAATTAAGTTAAATATATAAAGGACACATTGAACTGCAGCATAAAATTGATAATAATTCTTCAAATTTGCCTCAAATTGCTTGTTTATAAATTGTATTCATCTGATGAAAATTTCCACTCAGAACATCAAAATGTGTCTGTTTTTTTAACAACATTCAAGAGAAAATATAATTAATTATATTTACCCTGGCTTTTAACTTATTGGACCTAAGAGTCTGAAAAACAGCAAAATCTGTAAATATTTGCAAATAGCAGCCAAAGACCTGTATTATTTTAAAACAAAATGAGTGTTAGAAACAAAAAATGAGTTATTTTTATGTGGTTGAATATAAGAATTCCAATTACACAATATCAGACTGCATGTTTTATCTTTTTTTATAAAACCCATAGTTAAATTTCACTATAAATTGGTCCTCCAAAGTGAACATGATATATACTTTCTGAATTTTTAAAAAATATCACATGTATTTACAATATTAGTTTAAGAAATGCACATTGTAGCTGGGCACAGTGGTGTACACCTGCAATCCCAGCTGCTCAGGAGGCTGAAGCAGGATTGAAAGTTTGAGGCCAGCCTGGGAAATTCAGTGAGATCTTGTCTCCAAAAAAAAAGACTGTAGACTGGAGAATGTAGCTCAGTGGTAAAGAGCCCTGGGTTCAATCCCCAGTACTATAAAACAAAAACAACAACAAAGAAACACACATTGCTTATTAAATGGGAAAAAAGTTTAACTATCATTTAGATTTAAAATGAATTAAAAATTAATTTTATGATATAATGTTAAGAACAAACTGTTCTTAATAAAAATATTTTAAACCTAAAATTACTTCCTCATAATATGCTACATAAAAATAACAAAGCCTGAGAGTTTGAGAGAAAATATATCTGTGAACAAGATGTTCTCATTAAAAATGTAGGAAATAATGAACATACTGATGTCTAAGATCCCCCTCAAAACCAAAATTTCATGAGTACAAATGTGAAACAGTTGTAAACCACCATAACACAATATGTATTCATTAATTCAGCAGCTATTTATCAAGTGTCCACTATAAGGGACATAAAAGTCAGAAAAGCACATAACATCTCTGCTGTCATGGAGCTTACTACTAGTAAGTGAGACAGATATTAAGTAATTATACAAACCATGTAACTTCAATCATGACAAATGATGAGAAAGGAGGATAGGTGCTGGAAGTGCTTATAAGAGAGGGGTTTTGCTAAGCAACTCAGTGAGACCCTGTCTCTACATAAAACACAAAATAGGGCTGGGGATGTGGCTCAGTGGTCGAGTGCCCCTGAGTTCAATCCTTGGTACCAAAAAAAAATAAAAAATGAGAGAGGTTTTACTTGATCAGGAAAGCCAGAAGAGTTTTGTTTAAGGAGATGAAAAAGTTCCAGGCAAAGGGAGGAGACCATGCAAAGGTCCTCTGGCTTGGCAGAACAAGGGGAATAGAGTGAACTAAAAGATTGGTGTGGCTAAGGTGCAGGGTGTAAAAGGGGAAATGGTTTGAAATGAGATCAGAGATATTGTAGGATTTAGATCCACATTGGGCCTTGCAGGAAAAAAGGAAGGAGTTTTGTTTTTATCATAAAGCAATGAGAAGTCATTCAAGGATTTCAAATAGAGATGACACAATCAGATTTGTATTTTGGAAAGTATGAATGTGATAAAAGTGCATTAAAGAAAGCTGGGCGCGGTGGCACATGCCTGTAATCCCTGCACTTGGGAGGCTGAGACAGGAGAATCGCGAGTTCAAAGCCAGCCTCAGCAATGGCGAGGCGCTAAGCAATTCAGTGAGACTCTGTCTCTACATAAAACACAAAATAGGGCTGGGGATGTGGCTCAGTGGTCCAGTACCCCTGAGTTCCATCCCCAGTACCAAAAAAAAAAGTGCATTAAAGAATATGAATGAGGCAAAAGAATGTACAAACTAAGATTGAAATAGGAAAGAATTTTTAAAGGAGATATGTAAGCTAGATTAAGAAGATGATGGACGAAAACTGACAAATGGCTAAGGATCCTTTGATTAGGGGAAAACAAAGAAGCGACAGGAATGACCATGTAGACAGATGATAAAAAGGCTTAGTTGGCTATAGTGGAGGAGCAAAATGAGTACATAGAAAGGTTGGACAAGTAAGGGCAGACCAAATCAACTGAAGGAGGGCTTTAACTGCTCGGCTACTAATCATGGAGATCAAATTGAGCCATTATGGGTTCCTGAGCATAGATGTGAATGAAATGGTAAAAGCACAAGAGACTAATAGCTGTATATAAAATTAAGTGGAAATGACATTCAGTAGAAAGTATGGAGGTCAGTCCAGGAATAAAGTGATGTGGGTCTCAGAGTTGTTAATGACTTTGGGAACAACTGTGAACCTAAATGACATCTTTTTTTTTAGTTGTTAATGGATCTTTGTTTTATTCATTTATTATTTATATGTGGTGCTGAGGATCAAACCCAGTGCCTCACGCATGCTAGGCAAGCACTCTACCACTGAGCTACATCCCCAAACCCCTAAATGACATCTTGAAGGAAGAACTGGCTGTAAGGGGTGAACTGAGCTATGAAAAAGAGAAGAATGAAGGTTATAACTCTGACAAACCATGATAATTATGATGCCACAAATGATGATAATACAAATTTATTTTGCCTTCTTAATGCTTTCAGATCAGAGAGTTCTGCATTTGCCTAGGCAAACAGCAGCTCAATTTACATAGTACCTTGGTAGGTCGAAGAAAACAAATTGCCTTCAGGTGTTTCATGATCTCTCGATTTTGAGAATCGATGCGTTCAAAAAGGTACACTTCCTTCTGAAGAATCTCTGATTGTGTGTATACCATACTCACTATGCCAGTCTGTAAAGAAGAATAATTAACTAAGATTATGCTAGTTCAGAATAATAAAAACAAGCATCAATATTGAAGTCTCTTTTTCATTAGTAGTTAGGGTAATTTAAATAATAACATACAGAATAACATTTACACAACATCCAAAACACAGCAATGTACCAGAATGAAAAACATGATCTCCTGAACAAAAACAATCCATAAATTTCTAAAAATAATTTCTCCATAGCCTAAGTTTTTTGTTTGCTTTTAAAGTCTGTGGCCAACAAATAACCTGTCGTATCAGTGCGAGCCCCCAACAGCTTTACTTTAAAAATACAACGCTGAGCGGAAATAACAGGGCCATCCTGAAGTATTCCAAATGCTCTGTCTCACATAGTAATAATTTCTTGGCAGAGACGCCAGGTACAAAAAGTCTGTGGGAAGCAGTTAAAGCCATTTAGCTGAAAACCCACTGCGCAAGCTTTATACAACTTTACAGTTGCACACAGAACTGATCCTTATTATCTTTAATTAAATGCTAAATCCTATAATGAAATGGGACCGGCTATTTTCAGGAAGGGAGGTTTCCTTCACAAATACTGAGCAAAAGCAAACTCACCGTCTCTTTATCCATGAGAAGTACTTTCATACCGGGCCCGCTGTCTTCTATCATTTTGGAAACATACTGCTTAACAGCAAAAACCACATTCATGGTGGCGAATTGACAGGTGCCCTACACCCCTTCCCGCCCCCTTTTTCTTGCAGAATTAACACTCGGCCTGTTGGCGGGGTCTCAGCTGCTTCCGCCAAGCCAGGCATCGGCTTCCGGGAGTCCGGGCAGTCACAGTGTTGGGAGTTGTAGTTCCGCTGCAGTCCTGGGGATGAACACTCTCCGCGGGATGGAAAAAAATGCTGCTGAGACACCATGAGATGCGACGCACTGGCGCGATTCCCTACCCTCCTTCAGCCTGGAGGTGTTGGAAGCCTGGACTCTTAGACCCCTTCCGGCAATTGGTGCTTTAATCCGGCCTCGACCTGAAACCTCTCCTGTTTAGGTAGAGGATGGAACTTCACGGTGTAAGGCAGGCTCAGAGGCAAGAACGCCTGGACGTGGCGATGGTCACTGTTTGCCTAAATTAACGCTTTCTTGGGTGGTAGTGGGGGAATGAAGCGAACGAAGGTGGCATAATGCTCCTGGCCACTTGGTTCTTGGAGGGGCGGCATTTGGTAAATCGCGCGCAGTATTTACTAGGCGGTGGCTGAGATTCGTCGTCCCCTACTTCTTTGGGTCATTAAGACGGGGGCGCGAAGTGGTCTGTGTTGAGAAAGAAAGGGAGGCCCGAGTTGTATTTCCGAAGACGGGAGTAGCTTAAATTAAACATGTATTTGTTGAATGGATGAACAAAGAAAACACTTTTTAGGGATGTTGTGGGAGAAGCCTCAAATTCCCCAGGAGGGCTTGTAGCTGCGGTCGGCCGCTGGGACTCGCTGCCCGCGAGATTATAGTAGCTGTGAACTCGAAGGTTTGGCGCCTGGGTTGTTGGAACTCCCCGGGATCCGAGGGGCGCAGAGTTTATAGGGTTCGAAATGGATAGGGACACTTATGCTATCTCTTTAAATTTTTTTTTTTTTTTAGTTATAGATGGACACAATGTCTTTATTTTATTGCTTTGTATGTGGTGCTGAGGATCGAACCCAGGGCCTCACGCATGCGAGGCAAGCGCTCTACCGCTGAGCTACAATCCCAGCCCTTATGCTATCTCTTGAAGTTAGAATAAACTAACGTGGAAATTTAAAAGGAAAGTGACATATTTTAAGAAATGACAAAACTTTAGCAACAAAAATCATCTTAAAGCCATCAACTTCCAAATGTCTAGATTTGAGTTTTCTTTTTTCCTTTTCTTTCTTTATTTATTTTTGGTACTGGGGATTGAACTCAGGGGCACTCGACCACTGAGCCACATCCCCAGCCCTATTTTGTGTTTTATGTAGAGACAGGGTCTCACTGAGTTGCTTAGTCCTTTTCTTTTTTGTAGTGCAGGGAATTAGAACCCTGGGTCTTGTACCTGCAAGATATATATAGCTCTACCACCTGAGCTATATATATCTCCAGCCCCAAGTATTTGCATTTGTGTTTACAACACACAGGTGTCTCCATCTTGTCATTTTCCGGAAAAGGAAGGTGGATGTATGTTTTCTGAACCTTTGGGGAATTGTAAAATAAGGAAAATAACAAGAAACAACTATAAGAAATCAGTGCCTATAAAAGCTCATAAATATTTCCACTAAAATAATGACCAGCGTTTGGGGATCAGTTTAATCAATGTGTTCAGAATTAACAAGCAAATTATTGCAGTATATTGTAAGAAGTATTCAATTAAAATAAGTCCTTAATCCGGCTAAGATTATACAACATATACAATTTTCAAATCCTTTAAAGGAGACCATAAGTCACTTGAAACATGAAACTTGTCATCCCTGAAATTGTGAAGAATGTGTTCTTTTCAGTTTTCCTACAAATAAGGCTTCACGTTAAATATTTTATTTTTGAGATATGTTTTGAAGCATGTTTTTAATAACTATATTAAATGGATACAAATAAAATATTTTAAAAAATTTTTAGTTGTAGATTGGGCACAATATATTAATTTTTTATGTGGTGCTGAGGATGGAACCCAGTACCTCCCATGTGCTAGGCAGATGCCCCACCACTGAGCTACATCCCCAGCCCGTAAAATGCTGTCCTTGTCAATTAAAAATGTTC
>CM053400.1:95857085-95875696 GCA_028644305.1 Xerus rutilus | reverse complement strand
TATAAAGATGTTTAATATGAAGAATGTAATCTGCTTATAATTTTGTGCAAAGTTAGAAAAATTATGATTGTAACAATTTTTTTCTATTTGCCTCAACAAATGTTTTCAGTGAATAGTGTGTACAGCTTCTGATAATTTGTTTTTTTCTGTTATGTTTGCCAACATGTATTAAAATGCAACTTTTGGGAAAAAAAAATGTTCATATATTACAGAAAGCATTGAAACAATGCTAATGAAAAAAAATTACCTACAAATCCCACTAGTTGAAAATGCTTGAAAATTCACCTCCAATCTCCCTTGTCACTTGAATTTTGTTTTTCTTACCTATAATTTGACTGTATATAAGTTTTTTTTCTATTTTCTGCATTTTTTTTTTAGAAAGACCATGGAGGATAAAAAGGCATGTCCATGAAATTTGTGTGTGTGTTTTTTTTAAGACCATAGTCAATTTGCCAAAAATACATGGAAAGAATCTGCATCCTTTTTGGTTATTTATACTTGGACAGTTACAACTTTTTGAGGAAGAAGGAAAATGCCTATTTTGACAAGGCTTTCTAGCTTATTCCATTTCCCATAAAATTCCATTGATGTCAGTGGCTGTGTTATTTTATGCGTTGAGTGATAAGATATGGAGCATAAACATTTTGAACAAAATGATTATGTATTTAAAGGATGCTTCAATGGTCCTGAAGTTTGACAGCATACTTTCTCCCTGAAGAAAGCCATGCAAGCCATTTTCAATGTCTTCAGATAAAGAACATTTTTTTTGTATCCTCATGTCTCTAAAAATAGGGCTGAAACCAATGATAAAGTCCAAACTCTTGCTTTGTGACTCATCCAGGATAAATGCAGGGTGATTTGTTATAGGCAATGGACAGAAAATTCAAAGTCAATATGAAGTGCCTTACTTATTTAGACTGTAAATAAACTATAATCGAGGAATATATTTTATTTTTTATAACTTTATTTTATTTATTTATTTTTTTATGTAGTGCTGAGGATCGAACCCAGTACCTCCACGTGCAAGGCAAGTGTTCCACCACTGAGATAAACCCTAGCCCCAAGAAATTTACTTTAAAATAAAGACCTTAAACTTGGAAAATAAATAACATCTTTCAAATATGAATGATTATGCTACAAAAGCTTCAAATGCAGTTACTTGAGACATTTATTTTCACTCAGTCCAAGAAATCAATGCTTTAAGGATAGACAACAAGAAGTTAAAAAATGTGATGTTTACTTTTTCACATTTTATTTAAATGTGTGTAAATTAATCAATGGTAATTATTCAAATAATTACATGTACTTCAGCTTCCTCCAAAAAGTATATTTAGAGGTTTAAATGCCTACTTTATATCTAATCAAAATCATGTTTTTCCCCCATCAGAACTTGAGGCTTCAATATAAAACAAAGAATATGTAAATAAGATTTCAGTGTAATTACAATAAACAAATGGCAAACTCTGGGTTATTCTGCATTGTGAATTCTCTGTCATTCTCCTTGTGTAAACACTTCTCCCTCAAGTCCTGCATAAGAGGGAAGTAAAGATGAAATTCAACGAAACTGCAGTTACCTAGATTTCCTATTTGATAGCAATTGAAAAAATATTTGGAAAAAGAATGTAGTATTGGTAGTGTCAGATAAGCAGTCCTTGTGCAGTATTCTTAACCTCTGTAACCATGCTTACCTCTGATAAATGGTGATAACATAATCTACCACAAGAAATTGTGAGAATTAAATGAAATGGTGTGCCGAAAGTGCACAGCTTGGCACATAGTAAATGTACTCCCCCCAGCCCCCGCCACAGACATATATTAGCTTGAGTTATTGGAAGTGAAAAGTTTGGTATGCTTTTTTAGCTCATTTCTCTAATGAATATTCTCATTAACAAGAAAGTTTAAAAATGGAATTGATTTCAGAATTTATAAGTTATAACTTCTAAATGTAGTCTCTATAATTTTATTTTGTGTTACTAAATGATAATAGTATGTATATACATGGGAAGATTTGGCCCACTCCATCATAATTTGTAAAGCATGTAATTTTTATGAAGGCAAAACTTGGGAAAAATGTGTTTCAAGTGATTTCAAAGGTTTAGAATCAAACAATTTGTAAAATTGTCATCTAGTTGGCTCAGTGAAAGCATTAACAACTTCCAATCATTACATAAAAATTATTTGCATAAAGAGTTCTGTCTGCACATTTAATGACTCCAGCTCTCTGGGTAAGTTAATTGATAATGGTCCCAGTGAGTGGTGTTTTAGCTTAGCTGGGATTGTATAGCATGACTGCCAACCAGCTATGGAATCCCATGCAGGCCTTTTTAAAAGTAATGATCCTGAATTCATAGTTGTGATTACAAATAAATTCGTTTGTGAGATTTTTGGGGGTTTTTTGGGGGGAAGTACCGGGAATTAAACTCAGGAGTACTTAACTACTGAGCCACATCTCCCTATTTTGTGTTTTATTTAGAGACAAGGTCTCACTGAGTTACTTAGATCTTGCTTTTGCTGAGGCTGGCTTTGAACTTGTGATCCTCCTGCCTTAGCCTCCCAAACTGCTGGAATTACTGGCGTGCACTACCACACCAGGGTCATTTGTGAGATTTTGAGGTTACCAAAGCAGCTGGATTTCTGAGTGGGAATTACCCCACAACAAGAACCATTCCTATCCACAGAAACCACCGTCAACATACTGAAAGACCCAGGTAACTGAAAATTCCTTTAAATAAGACCTTTGCATTACCAAGGCTGAAATGATCTAGTCTAAGTGAAATTTTGATTGTATGGATTTGGGGTTATTGTGAATGTAATTCATGTTTTCTTATCCACTTTTTAACCAATTCTATACCATTGTATAGTTAGCAGTTTTCAAAATGTAGACTATGGACCATGGTAGTTTTATAAGTAATTCTGGTATATAGTATATAATGTAAGAATGAGATGGACAATAATGCCCTAGGTTCATGTATGACTGCACATATGGTGTAACTCTATATTGTGTATAACCAGAGAAATGAAAAATTGTGCTCCATTTGTATACAAAGAATCAAAATGAATTCTGCTGCCATGTATACCTAATTAGAATAAATATATAATATACTTAATTTTGTTTAAGAGAGGGTTCTTTTCTAGATAGAAAAGAACAGTTGCTCAGAGTAAGAAAAATTTTCTTGGACAAAAGATTGGTGAAAATGTAGAAAACAAAATCAATATACTGCCAGGAGTGTAAAAATTGGTATAACATTTTGAAGAGCAATGTGGAAATATCTTAAAAAGCTGAGAATGTCTGCACTCTTGGGCTCAAAATTTCTATTCCTTGGTACACATCTAGAGCAAAGCTTCCCTTCCTTATTGTTATACCAAGAGTGGCCAAGCATGGCTTGGGTCAGCTAGAGTCCCTAAGCAGGTCTCCACTGTATGAACAGCCCTCGTCTTTTACCTATATGCTTTCCCAGTGTGTGGTCATATAAGAAATGTCATTGCTCTAGAGAATTCTCATGTGTATGTGTTTTCAGTACATGGAACTGAACTCAGGGACTTTTTTTTTTTTTTTTTTACCCCTAAGCTACATCCCTAGCCCTTTATCTTTGTTTATTTTTTAAGTTTTGAGACAGGGTCTCACTGAGTTACCCAGGCTGGCCTTGAACTTGCAAATCCTGTCCTGTCTCAACTTCCCAAATTGCTGGGATTATAGGAATTCTCACATGTTTATGAGACCTGTACAAAAATGTTCTTAACAGTATTTCTGATAATAGTAAAAATGTTGAAAGCAGCCTAAATGTTCATCAACAGAAGAATGAATAAATAAATCCTATTTATAATAAATAGTAGTTTCAAAATAAAATACTGGATACAGTATTTTATTTGGTTATAAATGAACCAGAGTTAAGGACATCCTTATGATAGAATCTCAAAAAAATGGTAGGGAGATAAAAGGATACACAGTCTTTATAGAATATGATATTATTTACATAACATTTGGAAGCATACAAAAAACAATAGCATATTGATTAGTGCTACAAGCCTGTAGAAAAATGTACAAAGTAATGCTGCCTGCAAATTATAACCAAATTCAAATTAGTGGTGGTTTCTAGAGTGGGAGCAAGAGGGTGACAACTGGCGATCAGAACAGAGTCCTTCAATTATAATGCTGATACTATATTCTTAAAAGTGATTAGAGGATACATGGGTATTCCTTGTATTATTACATCATTTTTGCCTGTTTTATTTCCTTAAAAATGTTTTCTCAACTTTACTGGTGAAAAGTCAGCCATCAGCCTCAGCTTTGAGCAGAATTAAATGCTGGAAAAAATATAACATTCATTCCTTCAATAAACACCTATTGCATACTTTATCAGTTGCTATATTAATTTGTTAGGGTTCCATAATAAAGTACCACAGTCTGAGTATCTTAAACAACAGAAGTGTATTTTCTCACAGTTCTAGAGGTTAGAAGTCCAAGATCAAGGCATCTGAGGTCTTTTGTAGATAGTGATCTTCTCCCAGTGTTTGGGTGGTTTCTCCTGGTGTGTCTGTGTGCTAATCTCATTTTATAAGAATACAAGTCTGTTGGATTAGGGCCTGTCCTAATGACTTCATTTAAATTTAATTGCTTCTTTGAAGAGCATATCTACATATGTTACATTCTGAGGTACTGGACATTATTAGGACTTCAACATACAAATTTTGGAGGGAATACAATTCATCCTCTAATAGATGCTTATTGCTGAGTAAGTCCTTCAGCCCTGGATGTTACCTAACAGCAAAAACATGTGGGAGGCATTGAAAGTCTCTGAAGGAGCCACTACTGACGTGGAATTTCTGTATTTCAATCTTAAATAAGAATGTACGTAGTCTATCCTTTGATTTTTTCCTCTCTCTTTTAAATTATCTTGTACTTCATAAAATGGTTGAGAATACTGAAAATACACAATATTTTTAAAAAGGCTGTTTTTTTCCCTGTTGTCGCTGTTTTGGGATGTCAAATAGATAAAATTGATCATGTAATCCATATTAATCCATCCCACTTTTTTTTTTTTTTTTGGTACTGGAGATTGAACTCAGGGACACTCGACCACTGAGCCACATCCCTAGCCCTATTTTGTGTTTTATGTAGAGACAGGGTCTCACTGAGTTGCTTAGCACCTCGCCATTGCTGAGGCTGGCTTTGAACTCGCTATTCTCCTGTCTCAGCCTCCCTAAGTGCTGGGATTACAGGCTTGTGCCACCGTGCCCGGCTCCATCCCACTTTTGACTGAACCATTTGTATTTATATTGTGTAGTTAATGTTTTTTTTAAACACAATATCTTTTTATTTATTTATTTTTATGTGGTGCTGAGGATCGAACCCAGTGCCTCACGCATGCAAGGAAAGCGCTCTACCACTGAGCTACAATCCCAGCCCCTTGTGTAGTTAATGTTGATAAACATTATTAGTGAATGTTTATTTTCCCCTAACTAGATTGAGCATTAAAGAAAGAGAATAAATGCTGGGTGCAGTGGCCCATACCTATAATCCCAGCTACTTGGGAGGCTGAGGCAGAAGGATCACAACCTCAAAGCCAGCCTCAGCAATTTAGTGAAACCTGAAGCAACTTAGTGAGACTCTGTCTCAAAATAAAAAATAAAAGGCCTGGAGATGTGGCTCAGTGATAAAGTACCCCTGCGTTCAAACCCTGGTATAACAACAACAACAACAACAACAAGGGACTGGAGCTTAGTGGCAGAATGTTTGTCTGGCACATGTGACACACTGGGTTCAATCCTTAGCACTGCATAAAAATAAACAATAAAGGCATGCTGTCTATCTATAACTACAAAAAAATAAAAACCAACAATAATACTATACTTTCTCCTAAATCTTCTGTTTCATAATCCTTTGTCCATTTCTGCTAGTATTTGCTCCATGAAATGCACTCATAACGATACTCTAAGGACCTGAGGGTAGTGCTTTTACTCTTTTCTTTTTTGGATTTGGTTAAGACATTTTGGGTGTAGCTGTAATGTTAGCTAACTATAAATCTGTTTATTCACATTTATAGTCTTTACATAGTTATTTCCACATTGTTATAATAAGGATTAGTGAGTCTACATGTATAAAGCATTATGATAATGAAATATACTTTATAAGACAAAGCTTAACAGTGTTATTTCATTGCATAATGTCTTATAGTATTAAAACAGTTTTGGGGGCTGGGGTCGTGGTTCAGTGGTAGAGCGCTTGCCTCGCATGTGTGAGGCACTGGGTTTGATCCTCAGCACCACATAAAAAATACATAAATAAATAAAATAAAGGTTTTAAAAAAACAGTTTTGGAATCATAAACAATAATTTTATTTTGTGATTAAAGACTTATGCATACTATTTTAGGAGAAATATTCTTTGAATCTTTTTTTTTTTTAGAGACAGGGTCTCACTGAGTTGCTTAGTGCCTCGCCAATGTTAAGACTGGCACTTGCAATCTTCCTGTCTCAGCCTCCCCAGCCACTGGAATTACAGGCATGTGGCACTGTGCCTGATGGATCTTTTGTTTTGAAATATTTGGTTTTATGACTTATAAATACAAGTTTATTGTATAACGTCAATACAATACATCCTCTGTATTGTATACACCCTCTTTACACATCCTATTTTGGAAACTAGATTATCATTTTCTTGAGGATAGAGAAGGTTTTTTCTATCCTTTTTACCTAGTACAGTGTCCTGTGCTTAGAGGATATCCAATAAATATTTAATGTTGGTGAAACTCATTACTGGGCAGACTGCTACAAAGGTATGTTGAAGTGTAGTTTTACATGGGCAGGACAAAAAAAGAGGTCAATAAACTTACGTAGGTGGTTCATACCAATAAATATATTGAATGACATAAGAGAAGTTCTGAGAAAAATATAAAACTTCTTTCCAAATTCCCAAGTAAATTACAGAGGAGTGTAGACTTTACTATTTTGGTGGTCTTCTAAGAAATGACATAATATTTGTTTTTTTTTTTTCTGACCACCTTCCAGCAGTGATTAAAGAAAAGATCAATTCCATAGAACTGTTAAGAATTTACTTGAGAAGCTGGGCGCGGTGGCTCAAGCCTGTAATCCCAGCACTTAGGGAGGCTGAGACAGGAGGATCACGAGTTCAAAGCCAGCCTCAGCAATGGTGAGGCGCTAAGCAGCTCAGTGAGACCCTGTCTCTACATAAAACACAAAATAGAGCTGGGGATGTGGCTCAGTGGTCGAGTGCCCCTGAGTTCAATCCCTAGTACCAAAAAAAAAAAAAAAAAGAATTTACTTGAGAAAGCATGTTTTTATTTAATTTGGCTTTGGAATTTTTAGGCAGTCTGACAGAGGGCGCTGTTGGACTACCAAGAAGATACCAAGAACCTTTAAAACTGGATGCTGTTTCACTGAGCAATGGTAACATGAAGAGAGGGAAGCATTGTTCTGACTGAAATAGATTATAAAAAGTTTGTTTATCATAATCTGTAACTTTTTTTTCTTCTGAAACAAAGGTCTTGCTGGGTTGCCCAGCTTTGTGGTTAACTGGGTTCAAGTGATGATCCTCCTCACTTTCCCAAGTAACTGGGACTACAGAGTGTGAATTGTTGCATGAATTGATTATATAATTTTTCATTTCTTAAACACTAGATAAAAGTAACTGCTGTAAGTTTCAAAAATCAACAAGCATTCTAATTTGGAAGATTTGTTTAATAAATATCTAAAGTTTGAAGTATGGAAATATGATTATAATTTCCATTCATGTCTGATGGCAATACTGATTGACAGTAACATACCGTGTATCTGTCAATATGAATATATGTATGTGTTAGGCCATGGGCTAAGAACTTTCTGTGCATTATTCTCAGCAGCTCTATTAAATAAGTAGTGTTGTTTTCCTCTTTTTATTTTTAAGTTTTTTATTTATTTTTAATTAACAAAATTATGTTTATTCAATACAACATATTGTTTTGAAATATGTTTTATCTGCTTTTTAAAAAAAGTGAGAAAAGAAGCTGGGCATGGTGGCACATACTGGTAATCCCATCTACTCAGGAGGCTGAGGCAGGAGGAACATAAGTTTGAGGCTGGTTTCAGCAATTTAGCAAGGCCCTAAGCAAGACCCTGTCTCAAAATAAAAAAGGGCTGGGAAATCCCTAGTACCCCCCAAAATTTTTTTTAAAAGGCTGGGGATGTAGTTCAGTGGTAGAATACCCCTGGGTTCAATCTCCAATACCACAAAAACAAAACAAAACACAAAAAGAACACAAAGAGAAAATAAACCAGGCCCAGTTGGGCATGAGGCTAATTCCAGCTGCTTGGCAGATAGAGCAAAAGGATCCCTTGAACCCAAGAATTTGGGACCAGTTTAGGTAACATAGCAAGACCCTGTCTCTAAAAACTAAAACAACAAAAAATGAAAAACTAGCATCTTAGGTTAAAATGATTTCCACTAATAAGTAACAAAACTAGCATAAGAACCTGGAGGTTTAAACACCAGAATCCATGTTTATGCCTAGTAAATTTTACTGCAAATGACTGTTCCCTTGTTCATGGCCCAATTATGCAGATAATAGTGAATTAGGGTTTTTTTCCTTTAACTTTCAGTTGTTGTTGAAAGTATGTAGCAACATCGTGACCCCCCCACTATTTACATTAGTAATACTACTGGGAAATTTGGCTTTTAATTTCCTGGTAGTATAGTAATTTAAACTCAGATGCCATAGAATGATTTGATTCCTGGTTAAAACACTGACATTCATAAAATAG
This sequence comes from Xerus rutilus, assembly GCA_028644305.1. Classification (NCBI taxonomy): domain Eukaryota; kingdom Metazoa; phylum Chordata; class Mammalia; order Rodentia; family Sciuridae; genus Xerus; species Xerus rutilus. The sequence goes on along the minus strand of CM053400.1, from coordinate 95,866,940 downwards.
TATGGTAAGATGAAAAGAAAACTGAATTGAAAACCAGGTAATCTGATTTATAGTGTATTTTACTAATATCTGAATGAGTTTCAGAACTAATGTCTCTAGACCACTGTCTTTCAAGTGAAGGACTAGGAAACCTCAATTCATAAATCTGACTTTTTTGGTTTTGTATGTGGAAATCTTTCTGTTTCATATCCACATGTTAACATGTCTTGTTCAATTTCTAGGAGCAGCGTATTAATATAAATGTGATAATGTCATGTGTTTGGTTTAGCACTGGTGAGGAATCTTCAAAAGGGTGTAAAGTTCAAAGTCATTTGTCTTTGACATTTCTTAGGACATGGCCTTTCTTCTACCTGTGCATGAGTTCCTGGGAATAGCTTGTACATTCTTCCTTTAATTTTGGTTAAATCATTTCCTTAGAGGAAAAGAAGGCTGTATCTGGTCTTTAACTCTTGGTGAAGGGGTGTGGAATTTGTCAACTTGTGAGAGAAGCCTGCAGAATAATAGTGTCATAATTGCTCTGTTCTTATTCCTTAGCTTTCTTCTGTGGAGGTATTCAGGAATTCTTTCTTTCTGAAAGTAAAGTTATGGTATCAGTTCTTAAGCAAACAGTGAAGAGAATGATCACCTAATTCTTATGTGAATGGTTAATATGCTGCTTTGTTTTTTCTTTTTCTTTCTTTTTTTTTGGCACTGAGGATTGAACCCAGGGGCACTTTACCACTAAGCTACATTCTAGACCTTTTATTTTGAGACAGAGTCTTACTAAATTGCTGGCCTCCAATTAGCCATCCTCATGCGTTAGCATCCCGAGTAGCTGGGATTACAGGAATACAGGCATGTACCACTGTACCTCTGCTAAAGTTTCTCTACAGTTCTTAGAGAAAAGTCTTCGGGCCATGTTTGTAGGCGTCTAGTTCTTATTGGTTACTAAAGGATTTGTAGATGGTATACATTCATTCAACAAGCATTGGTTAAACCTGTGTTAGCCATGGAAATATAGCATTGAACAAAACACAAACATTCCTAACCTTGTGGAATTTACAATCTAGTGAGGACAATGAGACAATACAGAAAATAAGTAAAATATATAGTAATTATGTAGTGGTAGATTCTCTAGTGAAAAACAAAACATGCTTAAAGAAGGGAGATGGAGGAGTATTGGACTGTGTAAAGTTTGCAGTTATAAATAGGGTATTCAGCTAGGCATGGTGGCAAATGCCTGTAGTCCCTAGTCCCAGCACTCAGAAGGCTGAAGCAGGAGGACTGCTTAAGCCCAGGAACTTGGGGGCAGACTGGGCAAGGTAATGAGACACTGTCTCAAAAAAGAAAAAAGAAGCTGGTGTGATGGCGAACATATCTAATCCCAGCAGCTCTGGAGGATGAGGCCAGAGGATAGCGAGTTCAACCCAGCCTCAGCAATTCAGCAAGTCCCTAAGTAACTTAGTGAGAACTTGTCTCCAAACAAAAAATTTTAAAGCCGGGCGCGGTGGCTCAAGCCTGTAATCCCAGAATTTAGGGAGGCTGAGACAGGAGAATCGCGAGTTCAAAGCCAGCCTCAGCAATGACGAGGCGCTAAGCGAGCAACTCAGTGAGACCCTGTCTCTACATAAAACACAAAATAGGGCTGGGGATGTGGCTCAGTGGTGGAGTGCCCCTGAGTTCAATCCCCAGTACCACAAAAAAAAAAAAATTTTAAAAAGGGCTGGGGATGTGGCTCAGTGGTTAAGCGCCCCTGGGTTCAATCCCTAGTACAAAAAGAAAAAGAAAAAGAAAAGAAAAAGAAAAAAAGAAAAGTAAAGAAAAAGGAAAAAAGATAAGTAAAAAGGTAGTAAATAGATAAGTAAATAAAGTATTCAGGAAATAATTTGCTGAAAAGTGGACATGGAGCAAAAACCTGAAGGAAGTGAAAGGAATAAGCTACATGGACTCTTGATAAAAAAACAAACAAACAAAACAAAAAACTTTCCAGGTTTGGAGGTGGGAGTGAGCTACTAATAAAAGAGCAAAGTGGTTAGGGTAGCTGGAGGTAGTCAGTGTAAGGGAAAGATAGATGATGGGAAATAGTTTGAGTAGGACCCTAACCAGGATATTGACTTTCACCTTAAGATAGAATGTTGCTCTCTCTCTGCTTTCTGATCAACATATGAGTTGTTTCCCTCTGCCACACTCTTCTGTCATGATTTCCTGCCTGTATGCCTGCCATCTGCCACTGTGGACCTCTGGACTGCTCTGATGCTAGGTGCCCTTAGCTGTCCATGCCCAACCTGATAGAGAACAAGGACTTGGGGTTACTTTCCCCAACTTTGCCCCCTTTCAGCAGGAAACAGTTTGGAGATGCCCATTTTTTCATAGAAATGGAATGTAGAAATTGATAGTGAGGAAATATAACAGTGGTCCACTTTAGGCTTTGAATATAACCCTTGCTGCTCTGCCACTGCAGCTTATTTTTAAAATGGATATGTTTCTTTCTCTTCCTCTCTCCCTGCTTCTCCCTAATCTGTCTCTCTTCCCCTAATCTCAGGAGAAACAGGATTACCTTTCTTCCCCCATCTGTCCCTGAGTACACACCCACCATAGGAAAGAAGTAATCCAGACTTTGGGGATGGTACCAGAAGATCTCAGAAATGACTCTTCCAAATTAACAAGTGAATTACAATTCCAGACAGAGAACATGTGGTATGTAGCCTTTGAGTCACCTCTTTAAAACCCCCCTGTTCCTACTGATGGGCAGAATCACAGCCTTTGGCACAGGAGTCCCCTGTGTTTCTCCTTTGCTAGGAAAGCAGTAAGCCTTCATAAACCTTCTTTTTCTTTTTTCTCAAAAAAAAAGAAAGAAAAGAAAAAGGAAAAAAGAATGTCGTTGAAGAGCTTTGAAGTCAGAGGATCCCTGCTGAGAATACATTATAAATTGCTGGGACCAAGGCAAAAGAAGGGAGATCAGTTAGGAGTTTTTAAAATAAATAGTTTAGGTAGGAGTTGGGAGATTTAGCTGGGACCTGGAGATAGGGAGGATGTGGTTGGATTCTGGAGACTGAAAATAGAATGTAGGAAGAGTGGGTTGTATGGGAGAAGACTGCATTTCCTCCTTTAATTTCACTGTTACTTCTGTCTCCTCTAGGTACACACAATTAGAACTCGGAAACAACCAATTTTCAGCTTCTTCCTTTTCCAAACCATACCGTATGCCATAGGAATTAAGACTAGGTTGTTTGGGGAAAAGTGAATGCTGGAGCAATACAAATTAATTGGATATATGCCTTTGTATCTTATTGTTTTGACATTGTTTTAAAAGGTTTAATAAATTCTAAATGGAACTACAAGCAATCTAATCACTTCTGCTGCTTTATTAGAAATGCTCTTGTAATCATTGTTAATTATATTACTTTTAACTACATAAGCCTTGTGTCTCTTCCTTATAAATTGATGTTTATACCCTCTGTAAGATAAATATAAAGCCTTTTTGTTCACATCTTTATATACTTGAGCACTTACTATAAGAATGTAGTAATTGGCAATGAAATGGTGGATTTATATTATTAGTCTGAGCTTACTGTTGTAATATAACAATTATGCAAAATATATAATTAGTTGTTTTTGTTATGTAACATGTAGAACTATAATAGCACAGAACTAGCGAAGATGACATAAGGTATAAGAAGGCAAGTAAATTGCTATCTAATTAAAATTTTACTTCTAATATTAGTAGAATAATAAACTTCTCAGTGCTTTCTTTGTTTCCATGTTCCAAAAGTTCCCACAACTCTGGTATATATCCATTGAGTAATATTTCCTTGAATCCTCTTTCTCTCTCTCTTCCTTCAGTGCTGGGAATGGAAACAAAGTTCTTATGCGTTCTGGGCAAACAGTCTACCACTGAGCTACATCCTCAGCCCCAAATAATATTTCTGATTTTAATAATTTAGTTTAAGAACAATGCTGGGTATGGTGGTGCATGCTTGTAATCCCAGTTACTCAGGAGGCTGATGCAGGAGGATCACAAGTTCAAGGCCAGCCTTAGCAATTAGCAAGGCTCTAAGCAACTTTGTGAGACCCTGTCTTAGAAGACAAAAAGGGCTGTGGTTTTGGTGCGGTGGTTAAGCATCCCTGGGTTCGATTCCCATACCAGAAACTAATTTAGTTTAAGAAGAATTAAAAAAAAAAGGGGGGGAAAGGGCTGGGGTTATGGCGCAGTGGTAGCGTGCCCGCCTAGCACACATGAGGCACTGGGTTCAATCCTCAACACTACATAAAAATAAAAAATAAAGATATTCTGCCCACCTACAACTAAAAAATAAACATTTTTAAAAAAAGAAGAAATAAAAAGTTAACTTTTTCCCAATAACTCTCAGTGTTTATGTTAGCTATCTTCCTATTACTGTAACAAAATACCTTAGGCAATTAACTTAAAAAGAGGAAATTTTTATTTTGGTTCATAGTTCTGGAGGCTTAAGTTCATGGTCAGTTAGTTCCTTTGTTTTGGGGGCAGAATATCATTGTGGGCAGTGTGTGGTGGAAAATACTACTTACCTCATGGTGGCTGGGAAGCAAAGGAGAGAAGAGTAGGGGTAGGGGTCCCAATATTCCCCGATGACCTAACCTCCTTCCACCAGATTTCACTTTTAAAAAAAAAATTTTTTTTTTAAGTTGTTGATGTGTAACAGGGATTCACTTGATGCTTTGACTATATCCCTTATGGCTTTGAAACTTATGTTTTTTTCCCCTCAGTCTTCTTTTCTCTAAACTTCTCCTTCCTGATCTTTTCCCTAACCTTCTCCTTCCTGATCTCTCCTCCCTAATCTCATTATCTTTGAATCACCTCTATAAAAGCCTTCTGTTCCTATGGATAGGGAGAATCACAGCCTTTGGGACAGGAGTCCCCTGTGTTTCTGCTTTGCTAGCAAGTAATAAACCTTCTTTTTCCTTTTTCTCAAGACCTTGTCTTCATTATTGGATTGGTGTTGAGGACTAGGACCAAGCTTTCAATTACGAATTTGGTGAGCCAGCCAGGAGCTGAGAGCAGCCCCCATTCCAGCTTTCTTGGGCAGGCCTGGCTCTCCAAGGAACCTCACTTCCATGCTGAAGATTCATGAGTTTGTTGAGAGCCGACTGCTGGAAAAATTGGGAGATGGTGTAGAGTTTACCTCATACTGAACTAGAGGAGCTGTTCCTGTGAATAAAGGGAGGGACTGAGGGACTGTCCTAGCAGCTGCCAAAGCTCTTTTTGCTTCAGGGAGCTTCTGCCTTCTCTTCCTGAACTGCACAAGTTGCTCCATCAGTTGCTGTACTTTGAGGAAAAGGAAACTGAACTCAGGAAAGCTGCAACATCTTTGGCCATTCAGTAAGCTCCCCTAGTGTGCACGCCAAGACCCTCAATGCTGCATATCTGGTTCCCCTTTGTGAGGACATCTGGTTCCTCTTCGTGGGGACATATATGGCACCACTGGTGTAGAAGTCACAGTTAAGCGGGAGTTGGGAACTTGGGATTTTTCCCTATCTGGTCTGTTTGTTTTAAAGGCTCCCATCTGTTGAACATGGTTTTGGGGCTTCTCTCTGTGTTTATTTTTGTACAGTCTCACATTTGGAATTGATCTGTCAGAGGTAAAGTGAATTAAAGAAAGGGCCACCTATAAGTCTAAGATAATGTTTTAGTGTAATGATCAGGCTTTTAAATAGGTTTCTACATTATTATACAATCTTGTAGTTGGACTTGGTCTGTCAAAAGTAAAGTAAGTAGAAGAAATTTGTACGTACAGGTCTGTCTGTTTTAAAGGTTCCGGTCTGTCAGCCCTGGTTTCGGTGATCCTCTTGTGTGTTTGTGTGTGTGTGTGTGTATGTGTGTGTGTATTGTTGTTGTTGTTACTGGCCCTTTAAGACATGGACCATACTGCATTGATCTTACTGGTAGATCAATGAGCAGAGTGATCTTGACTACGTGAGCCACATATAGGGATAAGCCTGTCTAAGAGAAAGATGGTTTGTTTACTCTAATACAATCTAGCCTTTGAATGGTTTTTCTGGATTATACAATCTTGAAGTTGAAGTTGGTCTATCAGGGATAAAGTACATGAAAGAGATTCTGTGGGTACAGGCATTGATGCAGTTGCATAAGGAGTCTGAACTCTCAGGAACTAAGTTGAAGGTGCCAAAAGGTACTGCCTCTGGTGTGTGAGGACAGCAGGACACCAGAAGAAAGGCTTAAAAAGATTTAAATCTTCTAAACCCAGTGCTGGCATTCCCGGCACTGTTTCTCAGCTGGGCCCCAGGAAGCCACAGATCATCTCTCTGTAGGTCAAGGACACCAGTCCTAAACTGGGGGGAAAATTTTTCCAGTAAAGCTTCCTGGGCTGTAGAAAAATGGCCACAGAGAACGTGGCCTCTGCTCTGCCTTTCAACCTCCTTTTGCCCCTGGTCGGGGGGTGGAGGCTGCTGGCCACAAAGAATGTGGTAGTAGGTTCTAGCACTGTCAGTTTATGACCTGGGGACAGGAATAGTCTCTCCTTTTAAGAGCTGACAGGATACCCCATTTGGCCAGGGAATATTCATCACTGGGGCAAAGCAGTTCTTGCTATAATAGTATCCCATCAAACTAAATGCCTGGGGAGACCAGCAGAATAAATAACTGCACCCAGGAAAAAAAAAAGGCAGAAACTAATGTCCACCTGTGTTTCATAGGCAGCTTCTACAAAGGGATCTTTAAAGAAGCCTAAAGAAAATGATGGAAAGAGCCTCTTCCATTGCATATCAATATGACTAGTATAAGAAAAGGCCCAAAAGGAGCCTCTGGGTACAATTGACAGTGGGGAACTCACTTAAAGTTGATGGCATTGTGATAATTATAATGGAGACTGGTCAGGCTCAAAAATATCCTGTGCTCCAACCCCTTGAATGCAACCTAGGGAAAAAAAGATTAAGGCACAATTTTTATATATGCTGGATTGTCCAACACTCTACTGGGATGAAATCTGTTCTGTAAATTAAATGCACAGATAATATTCTTAAGTTCTGTTTCAGAATATGAATTTTAAAAAGGGTCCAAAACTAGAAAAGATAAAATAAAATTATAGGTATAAAAATACATTTTAGTATGGAAAATTAGAAAGTAAAAGAAATGTTTCTGGATGAGAAAGTATTTTGTCTGGTAAAGTAATATTCTTATGCTAAAGTGCAAAATGAAAGAGGATAAGACTAAGGATGTAAAGAAATTTTGAGGGCTGGGATTGTGGCCCAGTGGTAGAGCACTTGCCTAGCGTGTGAAGCACTGGGTTTGATTCTCAACACTGTATATAAATAAATAAATAAATATCAACAACTAATAAAATATTTTTTAAAAAAAGAAATTTTGAATGTTTAAGTCACAGAAGATTTGTGGAAGGTAAATCTCAAAAACTTTGTGGTTAAATTGGCTATACTTAGCACAGTCAAAGTTATTTGAACTTTAATGTACTGATATGAAGCAAAATCTGAAAGACCTACTTTTCCTAAGATAATTTGCTTGAGGCTGGGGCTATAGCTCATTTGCCTTGTGTGCATGAGGCACTGGGTTCAGTCCTCAATACCACATAAAATAAATAAGGGTATTGTGTCCATCTAGGACTAAAAATTTTAAAAAAATATAATTTGTTGTATTTGATAGGTTTTGTTCTTGAGGAAACTAAGTCTTAAAGGAATTAGGGTTTGTATCTGTTTTAAAGTCTTAAATGATTACTTTGTAGCTGGTTAAACAACTGTTATTTAGGTTATAACAATATAGTTGACATCCTAAATATATGCGACTAGGTATATGTATGCATCTGAGAACTATATCTGTCTAAGCCTTGGCTAAGTGCTATCAGAAAGTTTGTAAAATGTAAGTTTATGTAAGTTTACTGGCAAGATAACCAGTAAGTGCTCTCTTTTATACATTGTATCTGACAGAGAAGGGCCACACTGTTATTTTAAGACCTGTCATATCTGTTTGCTTTGGCTAAGTCAATTTCTGATGATTAACACTGTTTGCTAAAAGTTATAAGAGATTTAAGACTATCCTTTGATTTTTGTTAACCCATTCAGACCTGTGATTATTGTTACCATACACTCTGGATTCTAAATTGTACTTTAAAAGTTAAGCTTGTTAAATGTAAAGCTTTGGAGAGCACTTTGCCAAGTTGGTGTTCTCCAAACTAAAATTAGGTGTAGCAAAAGTCTTAGGTTTGCATGGAAATAACAAATTTTGTTGGTATTTATTCTTTTTTAAAAATAACTTTATTTTTATTTATTAATTTGTATGTGGTGCTGAGGATAGAACCTAGTGCCTCGCCCGAGCTAGGTGAGTGCTCTACCACTGAGCCAGAACCCCAGCCCCTGGTATTTATTCTTTTTTTAAAAAAAAATATTTGTTTACTTTTTAGTTGTAGGTGGACAGAATATCTTTTATTTTATTTTTATGTGGTGCTGAGGATCGAACCCAGTGCCTCACGCGTGCTAGGTGGGCACGCTACCACTGCACCATAACCCCAGCCCCCTGGCATTTATTCTTGTATTTGATGTTTTATAGCTGGATAAAGTAACCTGTTGCCAATAAGTTATATATAAAACATTGTGTTACTCTTCACATTGGGATTGGAATTTAAATGTATTTTTGGAAGGTATTAAGGAGAGCCTGATCTGTCTAAAATTAACATGTTAAAATATAGAAATTAACATGTTAAAATATAGAAACATGTTGCCACATTTTCCACAAAAAGAAAGCTAGAAAGCTTGTGTAGCCTTTCTTTGATTCATGTCTCAGATGTAATGTTGTATCGTGTTATTTGTGAAGAGCCCTGTCTTACCTGAGATAAGGCTCTGCCTCCCACCTGACTCCATATCAAAATGGCTTCAAAATAGGCCAGACTTCAGCTCATTTAAAGTTAGGTTCAAAAGATTGATTTTGTTGTAAAGATTACTGTGATCTCAAACAGGGGATCTAATGTGTAACTAAGTAAAGGTTCAACATTATAAAAGTCATTTTTCGGGGCTGGGATTATAGCTCAGTGGTGGAGCATTTGCCTCACATGTATGAGGCACTGGGTTCGATCCTCAGCACCGCATATAAATAAATGAATAAAATAGGTCCATCAACAACTAAAAAAAATTTTTTTAAAAAGCCATTTTTCTTGGCTCATAGCTATTAAAAACTGAATGTTTTTTCTCTGTTAATTTTATTTTATATTTTCCTTATAAACTGTAACTGTTGCCTATTAGTGTTTTGCAGAGGTACTATTTCTAAAAAAGAAAAGAAAACAAAAACCTAACCTGGGTTAATTTGAGATAATAAGCCATCATCTATAGGGCAGATAATGTATAATGCTGACTTCCAGTACTAATACTAACCCAAATTAAATGAAAGGGGTATCTGTAAAATTGTAGATATTGAAGTTATAATCTGTTACTCCCACTTTAAGACTGGTAAAACTGGCTTGCTGGTTGTTTAAAACAAAAAACTTGGAGACCAAAGTCAAGAAAGTAAAAGGGCCAAGGGAAAAATAGCCAACATTTTGGCCCTTGCCCTCTAAGGTCAGCTGGGACCTGGAGGACAATAGGACCCCTCTTGGGACCCTGTAACTCTGAGTCACTCAATTAATGGATTAGGGAGATATCCCAGAGAACAGGAGGCCAACTAGTGCACATTCTGCAAAGAGGAGAGTCACTGGACACAGAAATGTCCCTGATGCTTCTAAGAGAAGCCATCTATAGTCAGCTAGACCCTGACCCATCCTTGCAAGTGGCACCACTGGTAGAGGAGAGCTAAAAGAGCCAGGAAGCTTCACACATGTCCCCAAGAGTGATATCTGAGGAATCTCAGCTGACTCTTAAGAATAGATAGGAGGGGCTGGG
>CM053400.1:95836569-95856985 GCA_028644305.1 Xerus rutilus | reverse complement strand
GGGCGCGGTGGCTCAAGCCTGTAATCCCAGCACTTAGGGAGGCTGAGACAGGAGAATCGCGAGTTCAAAGCCAGCCTCAGCAATGGCGAGGCGCTAAGCGACTCAGTGAGACCCTGTCTCTACATAAAACACAAAATAGGGCTGGGGATGTGGCTCAGTGGTTGAGTACCCCTGAGTTCAATCCCCAGTACCAAAAAAACAAACAAACAAACAAAAAAAAAATAATGACCATAAGAGTTGCAAATGTGTCCTGAGTTGATCTGATCTTGTAGCACTACAATTCTGCCTAACCTCTTATATTAATGATCTGTTTTTCATTGATAAGACTATGAGTTACTGTCCTCATGGTTTTCAGAGACTGGCTGAAACACTAATTGTTTTGTGCTGTTTACAGAAAAAGTAATGCTTTGCTGTCTTTATTGTTGTCTTAGCATGATCCCTGCCTTATATATGCCTTATCCAGTCACCTGCCATCTGCCACTATGGACCTCTGGACTGCTCTGATGCTGAATGCACTTAACTGTCCACGCCCCACCTGATAGAGAACAAGGACTGGGTTATTTCCCCCAACTTCACCCCCTTTTAACAGGAAGTAGCTTGGAGATGTCATCGTCCCCTTTCCATAGAAATGGAATGTAGAAATTGACTGTGGGGAATTATAACAGGGGTTCACTTGATGCTTTGACTATATCCCTTGTGGCTTTGAAACTTATATGTTTTTTTTTTTTCTTTTCCCCAGTCTTCTTTACCCTAAACTTCTCCTTCTTGATCTTCTTTTCCCTGATCTTCTCTTTCCTGATCTCTCCTCCCTAATCTCATTTTCTTTGAATCACCTCTATAAAAGCCCCTTGTTCCTGCAGAGAGGGAGAATCACAGCCTTTGGGACAGGAGTTCCCTGTGTTTCTGCTTTGCTAGCAAAGCAATAAACCGTCTTTTTCCCTTTTTTCAAAACCATGTCCTCATTATTGGATTGGCCGGGGGGCAAGGACCAAGCTTTTGGCAACACATGGATTTTTATTTTATTTATTTACATGTGGTGCTGAGAATTGAATCCAGTGCTTTACACATGTTAAGCAAGCTCTTTACCACTGAGCCACAACCCCAGTCCTAGATTCCATTTCTTCTTCTTTTTTTCTTTTTTCTTTTTTTTTTAGCTGTAGATGGATACCATACCTTTATTTTACTTATTTATTTTTATGTGGTGCTGAGGATTGAACCCAGTGCCTCATGCATGCGAGGCAAGCACTCTACCACTGAGCCACAATCCCAGCCCCTAGATTCCACTTCTTAACAGTTCCACCACGTCCCTAAAGTGCCAAGCTGGAGCCTTTGGGGAACATTTCAGATCTAACCTATAGCAATATTATTACTAATTCCCTTGACACCATTGGACAATTTCCTGTTTAAAGACATTGGTTACAACTACTGCAGAACATAGTGATTTATAATTTTTGTTTTATAACTGAGTTTCTTTTTTCTTCCTGTCAATTTAAAGGTACACAATTGAAGAACCATTTTCACAGATAAATAATTCATCTTATGTCTACTTCATATTTTAACTTATTTTCACGTTTATGAAATTAGAAGGAGTAGATGAGTTATGTTATAGACATTATAATGTTGGATTGTTATAAGTAATTTTCCTTGCCCCACATCCTTGAACTTCAAATAAGCAATAAGTGAGGTATTTGGTCACTGCCTATCTGATTTTTTAAAAAATATTTTCTTAGTTGTCAATGGACTTTATTTATTTATATGTGGTGCTGAGAATCAAACTCAGTGCCTCACACATGCTAGGCAAGTGCTCTACCACTAAGCCACAACCCCAGCCCTGCCTATCTGACTTTTGATAGGATTTTTGTGTTTTTATCCCTTGGGATATTTTGTGCAACATATACATATGTGCAAAAATGTGACCTAGACTAAACCTTTAACAGCTCTTAAATTTGAAAAAATGTGAATATGTAAAATTTTATTTATGTATTATTTTATTTTTTCCACCAGGGATTGAACCCAGAGGTACTTAACCACTAAGCCATATCCCCAGCCGCCCCCCCCCCCTTTTTTTTGGTACTGGGATTGAACTCAGAGGTACTTAACCACTAAGCCACATCTCCAGCCCTTTTTTTTGTATTTTATTTAGAGACAAGGTTTCTTTATTTAGAGACAAGCAAGACTGAGTTGCTTAGGGCCTCACTAAATTTCTAAGGCTGGCTTTGAATTTGCAATCCTCCTGCCTCAGCCTCCCAAACTGCTGGGATTACAGGTATATGCCACCACACCTGGCTATTCAGACCAATTTTTGTACACATTGTGTTAAATCACTGTATCTGAATTCTTGACTATGAGGAACTGGGTCTTAGTATCAGTTTTTATAATCCTTGCTGAGCTTAGGTACCTAAATTAGAGAATCTTAAGAATCCTGAGAGTTGGGGGCTGGGATTGTAGCTCAGCGGTAGAGCGCTTGCCGCCCATGCGTGAGGCCCTGGGTTCGATCCTCAGCACCACATACAGAGCAATAAAATAAAGACATGGTGTCCAGCTACAAAAAAAAAAAAAAAAAAAAAAAATTAAAAAAAAAAAAAAAGAATCCTGAGAGTTGGAAAGTGTTCAACCTTGGAACCTCAAAGGCCCCAGCATACTGTTTACAGAGCTGAATGAAGGAACTTGGAGAATTCAGCTGAGAGGTTGGAACATTTTAATGTTTGTATTCCTCAGTGGCAGCAGGCCAGGATAATATGGAGGGCTACCCCATGCCCACAAGCAGGAGGAAAATATAGGATAGGTAGCACGCCCACTGTGCAGATGGGTTTCTTCAGGTGTTTTATGAGTATATTCTTTTACTTTACAACCAAGATGGTTCTGCTTTGACCCCCACCTAAAGATTGGAGACAAGGAAAGTGGCCAGTTTCCCTTCTAAGTTTTCTTCATTATCACATTCCTTGGAGTCCTTATCTCACCTGCTTGGAACAAATCTTTCTAGGTACTGATTAGTGTTTACCCCAACAGAAGGAAACATAGAGACCAACTGGCCTGAAAAGTCCCTTTTCAACATTTCTTTTTTTTTTTTTTTTTTTTGTGGTATTGGGGATTGAACTCAGGGCACTCGACCACTGAGCCACATTCCCAGCCCTATTTTGTGTTTTATGTAGAGACAGGGTCTCACTGAGTTGCTTAGCACCTCGCCATTGCTGAGGCTGGCTTTGAACTCGCGATTCTCCTGTCTCAGCCTCCCTAAGTGCTGGGATTACAGGCTTGAGCCACCGCGCCCGGCTCCTTTTCAACATTTCTGACATAAGTCACCCATTATCTGCTTGACTATGTTCAAATGGGGTGAACTCACTAATTCACAAGAACCCTATTCTAGTTTTGAAGACCTTAAATTGTTGGAGATCTATTCCTTACTTTAGAGCCAAAACTGATCACCAATTTTTACATTTTTGCCTTAACCTCCTGAAAATTATATGGAATGGAATAAATCTAAAGGAACTTGAGGGAGTGAGGGGAGGAGTGCTGAGTATTGAACCCAAGGCCTCAAGCATAGACCATAGAAGCACATGCTCTACACTGGAGCTACAACCTCCATCCCAATACAGTATTCTTTGCATGACATGATTTCTATGTGAACTTACCTAAAGCATATCATTATGTCACTCTGAGCAATAATTACTACTTCAATGCGCTGGAATAGACTCAGCTTGTTAAAAATGGAGATTCTGGGACCTCACCTCAAAAGACATATAGAGCCAGGCATGGTGGCACACACTAGTAACCCCAGTGGCTCAGGAGGCTGAGGCAGGAGGATTATGAGTTCAAAGCCAGCCTCAGCAATTTAGTGAGACCCTAAGCAACTTAGTGAAACCCTGTCTCAAAATAAAATGTAAAAAGGACTGAGGATGTAGCTTAGTTTTTAAGCACCCCTGAGTTCAATCCCCCAAACCAAAGAAAGAAAGAAAGAAAGAAAAAAAAGACAATAGATGTGAGATGGGACTCAGGAAGCAATACTTTAAAGTGATACCACTGGTGATTCTAATGCAAAGGTTTCTGGACCTCCTTTTGAGAATTATTGTTTCAAAATAATAGTGATAACAGATCTCTGAATTCCTTACCTTAGGGCCTTAGCTGGGCAGGAAAGAGATGTATAAAGTGACCCTTACAAGGTGGAACAGGGTAATATGAGTGTCTGGGTACCATCAGCTAAAGAAGGCATGCTAATCTTCAGCTCAATGGAGGGGGACAGTTTTGAGAGTGTCTGTCCTGAGGTGGGGGACTGATTCTCTGGGTGGAAATGAATGTGAAGGGACAGATGGGGTGAAAATATATAGGGCCAACAAGTAGCTAAATGAATAACGGTAAGATAAAAGAACTTTTGTAAATAATTGTTGAATTAAAGGGTAAATAGAAATTGAAATTTAAGACAACACTAAAAACATTACAAAGCAAAACCTTTAAGTGTACAGAAGGTGGTATTTAAAAAAAATATAGCTTTAGAAATGCACTAGTGTTTCACTTACAAAAGAGAGATTGAAGCCGGGCGCGGTGGCGCAAGCCTGTAATCCCAGCATTTAAGGAGGCTGAGACAGGAGAATCACGAGTTCAAAGCCAGCCTCAGCAATGGCGAGGCGCTAAGCAACTCAGTGAGACCCTGTCTCTACATAAAACACAAAATAGGGCTGGGGATGTGGCTCAGTGGTCAAGTGCCCCGAGTTAAATCTCCAGTACCAAAAAAAAAAAAAGAGAGAGAGATTGAAAATCAATGAACCACACATTAAACTCAATTGTAGCGGCACCCCCTCCACACAATAAGCTAGACAAAGAATATCATCACCAATTCTCAAAAAACATTGAAAGATACAATCAAAAGAGATAAAATCAGAAATTAATGAGGTGGAAAGCAAACAATAAAAACTATTTGAGGGCTGGGGTTGTAGCTCAGTGGTACAGCATTTGCCTAACATGTGCGAGGCTCTGGGTTCAATTCTCAGGAATGCATATGAATAAATAAAATAAAGATCCATCAGCAAGCTAAAAAATTTTTTTTAAAAAGTGTATTTGAGCCAGGCATGCTGGCACATGCCTGTTATCCCAGAGACTGGGGAGGCTAAGGCAGGAGAATCAAGTTCAAGGTCAGCCTGGGCAACTTAGTAAGACCCTGTCTCAAAATAAAAAAAAATAAAAAAGGCCTGGGGATGTAGCTCAGTGGTAAATCTCCTTTGGGTTCAATCCCCCCAAAAGAGAAATAAGAAAGAAAAGGTGAACTTGATTAATATATTTAAAAATTGATGCTTTGTAACTGTCAAATACATAAAACTTTGGCAGGTCTGATGCAAAAAGAAAGATGGAGAGGGAGAAAAAATATAAAAAACATGAAAAAAGGGGAAATACAGAAATAGGGAACAATTTGAAAGCATTAGTTATTATTTAAGGGCAATAAATTAAAAATTTAGGTGAAACAAATTTCTGCGATAATAGAAACCAAGTTGACTCAAAAAGAGGTAAAGAACAAATAAGCCAATTACTATAGAAACAATTTAAAGTGTAGTAAAAATTATTTAAGAGGAAAATAAGTCCAACAATATGAATATAATTAACATTACTTAACTATACACTTAAAAATGGTTAAGGGAGTTGTGCGTGCAGCTCACAGTAGAGTGCTTGAGATCTTTGGTTCAGTTCCCACCACCCAAAGGGAGGGAAATTAAGATGGTAAATTTTATGTGTTTTACAACAATTTTAAAAAATCAATTTAAATCACAATTTAAATATTTTTTAATTTAAAGAAAGAAAAGAAGAACTCCCAGGTCTAGGTGGTTTTATGAGTTATAGAAAACCTCTAAGAAAAAAAATTATCAGTTATTTTCATATTCCTAGAGCATAGAAAATAGTGGAACACTTGCAAGATATTTTTATTTCTTTCTTTCTTTTTATTGGTACCAAGAATTGAACCAAGCCGGGCGTGGTGGCTCACGCTTGTAATCCCAGCACTTTGGGAGGCTGAGACAGGAGAATCGCGAGTTCAAAGCCAGCCTCAGCAACGGCGAGGCGCTAAGCAACTCAGTGAGACCCTGTCTCTACATAAAACACAAAATAGGGCTGGGGATGTGGCTCAGTTGTCGAGTGCCCCTGAGTTCAATTCCCGGTACCAAAAAAAAAAAAAAAAAAAAAAAAAAAAGATAATTGTTTAAAATACTGAAAAAAAGCTTGATAAAATTTAATTCCCACTCTTAATAAAAGCTATTATAAGTAGACAAAGGACATTTCCTTAATATAATGAAGGCTATCCATTAAAAAACTTAATTAAACATTATACTTTATTATGAAACATTAGAAGCTTTTTAATGAATAAGACAAGAATGCCTGTTTTAACTGCTGCTATTCAACAGTGTTTCAGAAGTCTTAGCCAATGTAAAAGAAAATAAAGGCAGGTTAAAGGGCTAGAGATGTAGCTCAGTGGTACAGTGTTTGCTTAGCATGTGTAAAGCCCTGGGTACTCTGGGTAATCCCCAGTACTCTGCCAAAAAAAAAAAAAAGAGAGAAAAATAATGTTCAAAATTATATATTCTACATTATACTCAGAGTATTTAATTTTTAAAATTAGCAAATATTCATATATTTTCATTCATTTTTAATTTAAAGAATTAAAATACATGATAAGGTATAGTCTGCTAAGTTAGATACTTTTGTTTTTGATACTGGGGATTGAATTCAGGGGCACTCAACCACTGAGACACATCCCCAGCCCTATTTTGTATTTTATTTAGAGACAGGGTCTCGCTGAGTTGCTTAGCACCTCGCTTTTGCTGAGGCTGGCTTTGAGCTCACGATTCTCCTGTCTCAAGCCTCCCCAGCGGCTGGGATCACATGTGTGCGCTATTGCACTTGGCCTAAGTTAGATACTTACTATCCAACTTCAAAAATTTTGTTGTTTATTTATCTTCTTTGTTCTTGGAGACGTATGTATTTATTGCCAAAGGGTACTTTTGCTAGCTCTTGTTTCTCATATATGCTTGAAAATAGCCATAGGTAAAGAACATACCTTACTTAAAAATTAATAACTGTTTTTGTCTGTAGGATAAAGATAAGCAGAATAGCAACTTATTATTTTTAAAGGCCTGGATAACTTTGTTATCCAGGGTTTAACAGAGTTTATGTTGCCTACATATAAATCTTACCAGATGAATAATTCAATTCTAAAATTGAACTAAAGACATGCATGACCTCCAATTACTGAATTTTGTATGTGCTGTTAATGTTAATAAATTGGGACAAGTTTTTTTTTTCATTAAGTAAGATGAATCAATGATTTTAATCAATATGGAAATCACCTGAAAGCTTTTCTTTTCTGTTCTTTTTGGTACTAAGGATTGAACCCAATGGCACTTTACCACTGAACTTCATGCCCAGCCCTTTTTATTTTTTCATTTTGATATACATGTTTTCATTTTTAATTTTCATGTACAGTCTCACTAATTGCTTAGGGACTCACTAAATTGCTGAGGCTGCCCCCAAACTTGAGATCCTCTTGCCTCAGCTGCCTGAGTCATGAGCTAGTAATCCCAGTCTGAAAGTTTATCTGAATTTCATACTGGTTTTTTTTCTGGATTCAACAGTTTGTGGACCATTCTATTAAAACAGTTTTTAAAACATTCACTATAGCCATGCACAGTGGCTCATGTGTGTAATCCCCAGAGCTTGGGAGGCTGAGGCAGGAGGATTGTGAGTTCAAAGCCAGCCTCAGCAACTGGTTGGTTCAAAGCCAACCTATGCAACTTAAAGAGACTCTGTCTCTAAATAAAATATAAAAAAGGTCTGGGGATGTGGCCCAGTAATTAAGTGCCCCTGGGTTCAATCCCTAGTACCTCCCCACTAAAATTTATTATATCTTAATTTATCATCATAAAAATATCAGGAATGGGAAAATGATTGGTTACATAATGATGGCTTCACTTCTTGTGTCACCAGATAGAGGTTTGAGGAGGTCCTTCCAAGTGGGTAGTGAGACCTCAACTCAGCCTGGTACGGTTCTTGATTTATGCTGCTCAAAAGAATTTTAGGATGCATTGGAAGCAAAGCACAAGCAAAGACTGGTTAAAAGACAGCAAAGACATACACACTCCAAAGGCAGGGTGCAGATACCCCTCACCTCTCAGAGAAGATGATTTCCTGGGAAGAAATGTGCAGGTTCTCAATAAAGCTCTTTTGAAAATCAAATCTCATTTCAATTATTTGATATTTGGGGTTCAGACTATTTCTTCTTGGTTAAGTGATCTAGCTATAAATCACTCGTGGGCACATTGTGTAGGTCTTTGAATCTGGTGACAATTAAATTGATTATGTTTCTGTTCTAGTTGATCTGGAGGTTTTGTTCATCTAATTAAAGATGAGTATTGCTGGTCATGCTCATAATTCTGGGTCTTCATCTAGTAAGGGTCTCTTTCTTCTTGAGAGCCTGATTATCTCATTTGGAATGTCGAACAATCAAAATAAACGATGAAGACCATGTGGTAACATGCTATAGTTTCATAACAGAACAATATATGAGCAAACAGCAGACAAAGATATGTCATGAGGAAGTAGGATGATGTCATGAAAAGACTGACTTTGAACCTGAAGCAACCAGAATCCCAGTCTCAGCTTTATTCCCTCACCAGCTATGTGACTTGACTCACTGGGCCCCAGTGTTTCCAACCGTCCAATGGAAGATATAATTAACTATTCTGCAGGTTCATTGTGCAAATGAGAAGTCCTTTCCTAGCACTGTCTTTGGCACACAGTTGTAACATTAATTGAGTACTTATTATTATTGCAACCATAAGAAAGATATAAATTTATTTAGGTACCAGGGATTGAAGCCAGAGGCACTTTATGATTGAGCCACATCCCCAGCCCTTTTTATTTATATTTTATTTGGAGACAGGATCTCGATAAGTTGCTTAGGACCTCGCTAAATTGCTGAAGCTGGCCTTGAACTTCCAATATTCCTGCCTTTTCCTCCTGAGTCACTGGGGTTACAGGCGTGCACCACCATGGTCATCTAAGAAATGTACATTTAAAAGGAGGCAGTAGAAACATAACATTTGGTAATCTGCATAACCAGGATAGGGATTGGCATATTACTTTTTTTTTTAATTTATTTTTAATTTTTAATTTTTTCTTCTAAATTATTTTTAGTTATTGATGGACTTTTATTTTATTCATTTGTTTATATGCGGTGCTGAGACTTGAACCCAGTGCCTCACACATGCTAGGCAAGCGCTCTACCACTGAACCACAATCGTAGCCCATTACTTTTCTTTTTTTCTAAAGACTACAACCCAGGAAGCTGACAGTTCCATGTTAGAAGATAATAGATGTTCTAAGTGTCACTATATTTTTTGGGGGTACCCATACAACCCAAACCTGTACTCTGTGTTCCCCTTCTATCCCTTAGACTCAGGCCTTAGGCCTCAGGATATCTTTCTTTCCTCCTGCTAAGCCCACTCATTCCTTGGGCTCAATCTTTCCCAAGCCTTGCCCTCAACTGGAATATTGTATCCCCAATTTATCACTCATTAGAAGAAAATTTAAGAACAGAGAAACAGTCAAGTGTTGATCTTTATGAATAAAACTTCTAAAATTAATTTTGCAATAAACCATATAGTACTCTAAAACATAGACATTTTTTAAATGCCCATAAGTAAGCATAAAATAAAAAGCTGTAATGTCCAAAATATGCTATTTTGGACAAGCCAAAACCCACACAGATATTCATATTTTTTGTTTAATCTAATGGCATAACACCCTCCCCCCAAATAGTAAAAACTCAAGCACTTTTATTTGAGCATTGGAAAACAATTTCTAGATTATTCTGACAGAGTCCTATTCTGTTAAAAGCCAGAGGGATGAGCTGCTTCAAATGCGTTCGCAGAAATGATTTCTTTTTTTAAAAGTAGCTCTGTCAGCTGGGAGCAGAAACAGAAAAAGAACAAACTTGCTGAATGAGGATGGGTTTGAGTAGGCCAGAACTCCTGTCATAATTCTGCAATTGGCATTCCTGATGCAGCTAAAAGAAGCCTGAGTGGAAAATCTATAGGGCTGCCCTCTATATCTAACTCAAAGTGCTTATGGGAGTAATTTTTATGTTCTAATTGTAAACATGGCACTGATTATGACCTTAATGGAAAACAATGGACACTAGAGGTTTTGTATTTATTATTATTGTATACTGCAACAAACTTTGGCTTACTTACATAATCTATGAATTGGTTCCAATACCTTGCAATTATGTCCTACAAACTTATTATCAGGGCCAAACTAAGTGTATGAAAGATGAGGAAGTAAAAATGCTAAATGAAAGAGGCTCATTAGCAATAATGATATGATTAGAGCCAGTTAGTATTGTGGTTTTAGAATTAAACTAGCCTGGACTTGAATTCTGGCTTTGTTGCTTATTGTCATATGCTTTTACATAAGCTTCTTTAACCTGTGTGACCCTCAGTTTTGTCTATTATAATACTTATAATACTGATCTAATGGGTTATTCTGAGGACTAATGAATATTGTAAAGTCAGCATAGATGATAGCTGCTGTTTTTATTAAAATTACAGTAGTAATTACATTAATGTTAATTTTATACCTTAATGATAGAGGTTACCAGAGACTAAAGATATTCCATATCTTACTCCTGTTATTTACCTCTGGCAAGTTCTTTGAGGTATAGAGACACTTAAGTAATCTTGGATGTCATTTAAGGATATAGCTAAGATTCTTATCTTCTACTTAGTTGTCTGAGCAACAGAGAAAAAAATGAGTTTGAAAGGCTGAGGGTCGGAAAATATTTTGTCCTCAATAGGACATATTTAAGAGAGGTATATTATTGTATAAGTAGACCTCTTCTTGGCAAAAGTTAAAAAATTGATAATACCAGTATCAGTAACTGCTCAAGGCGATGGGCTGCAGGAAGTATAAAGTAATAATGGTTTTATTATAAGGCAATTAAAGAATATGTTTAAAAGATTGGCCCTAAGCAACTTAGTGAGACTCTATCTCTAAATAAAAATATAAAAAAGGGTTGGGTATGTGGTTAAGCACCCCTGGGTTCAATCCCCAGTACAAAAATAAAAAATATTCTAACTTTGACCTAGCATTTCTACTTTTAGGAAAGTTCTCTAAGGAAAAGAGATGTAGAAAATATTTAAAGATATCTAAAGAAGATTTTTAAATGGATATTCTTCCCAGCATTATTTATAATAACAAGTTAGACAAGTGTCTAACAATAGAAATTGGTGTCTAACAAATTAAGTGTCTAACAATAGAAATTGGTTAAGAATGGTCTAGTCATAGAATGAAATTATATACAACTACTAAAAGTCATGTTTGAGGGTAAAATACCTCAAATGCCTTTAGATTTGTTTGCTGTTTAGACAATCGGACGTGGTAAGAATTGTGGTAAATGAGAGTTTATGCTCCACCTGAAGGCATTAAAATTCAAATGATAAAACACAATTCTGGCCAAGAAAAGGCAGAGCCTAAATTCTTCCTACAAACTTACCATTTGAAACATCAACTGTTGAAAAATATTAAAATGTGAGGATATTTATCATGTAATTTTAAGTGACCAAAGTAAATAAGACCTATGGACATATGTGAATACACTACAGTGAATCTCACCATTGTGTATATCTATAAGGCTGGGATCCTAATAAGAATAGACTATATTCCATGCTTGTATAAATATATAAAAGTAGATTCTACAGTCATGTATAAATAAAAAGAACTAAAAAAAAGTAAATAAGAAAAGTACTGATAGGGACCGGAGATTTAGTTCAGTGGTAAAACATCTACACTGGGTTTGATCCAGTTTGATCCAGCACTGCAAAATAAGAAAGAAAAATGTTTAGGTAAAGAATGATTCCAAGACGGGCGCGGTGGTGCAAGCCTGTAATGTCAGCACTTAGGGAGGCTGAGACAGGAGAATCGCGAGTTCAAAGCCAGCCTCAGCAACGGCCAGGCACTAAGCAACTCAGTGAGACCCTGTCTCTACATAAAACACAAAATAGGGCTGGGGATGTGGCTCAGTGGTTGAGTGCCCCTGAGTTCAATCTCCAGTACCAAAAAAAAAAAAAAAAAAAGAATGATTCCAGCCAGACATGGTGACGCACACCTATAATCCCAGCAGCTCCAGAGGCTGAGACAGAAGGATCATGAGTTCAAAGCCAGCCTCAGGAATGGTGAGGTGCAAGCAACTCAGTGAGACTCTGTCTCTACATGAAACACAAAATAGGGCTGGAGATGTGGCTCAGTCAGTGGTTGACTGCCCCTGAGTTCAATCCCCCCCAAAAAAGAATGATTTTAATATTTTTTAGAAGTATGTGTGGTTATCTGCCTGTTGGTCAATCTGCCTTGTCTATCTGGAAATATATTTCCCAAAATAATAATAGTAAACATTTAACATATACATTACTAAGGCCCACAGATTGTTTTAAGCACATATGTTAACTAATTTAATTTTTTGGTAATCATAGATACTAACACTAACCCCTACTTTACAGATGATAAAGCTGAAACAGAGAGGTTAAGTACCTTACCCAAGGTCAGACAGCTAAAAGTTGATAGAGGTGAGAATTCAAGCTCAGGCAATAGAGTCTGAGCTCTTAACTGCTATGCTGTATTAAAACCAAAATGTTATGATTTAGCTGAGATTTCTTGTGTGATTTTTATTTTCTTTGTGATTTTTGGTGTTTAATATTTTCCTGTAATAAACATGTATTTCATAATCAGAAAAAAAGCCCAATGTTTTATTAAAATGCACATTTATTGCCAAGGCATGTGCTGCTTTTGGCTTCTCCAATTAATGTTTTCTTTTAATGAGGATTAGTTTGTCTGATTTGCTGTCTGAAGCCTTAGGCCCTGAGGAAATAAAAAATAGGACAGGTAAATTTTAAGAAGGTGGAAAGGAGAGGAGCAGACCTAACAGGCGCTGTGGGACAGTTGAGAGCGTTGAGCCAGAAACAGCAAGAGTAGGTTAATGAGGAGCGCAATGAGGAGTACAAGGCAGGTGGCTGTCACTGGAGAAAAGCTTTGTTTAGGCCAGGCCCTGTGCCTCATATAAAATATGGTGGTACAGTGCTCTTTCAAGTTACTTAAAATTTTCTTTATTTTTGTACCAGGGATTGAATCCAGGGGCGCTTAACCACTGGGCTACATCCCCAGCCCTTTTTCATATTTTATTTAGAGACAAGGTCTCGCTGAGTTGCTGAGGCTGGCTTTGAACTGGCAATCCTCCTGCCTCAACCTCTGGAGTTGCTGGGATTACGGGCGTGCACCACCGCACCAGGCTTCACAAATATTCTTTAGATTCCTCCTTGCTAGGTACAATTAAGTATACTGTGAAAAATCATATAAGAAGCTAATAGTAAAGGAAATAAAGAATTCTATAATAATTCCTATAATATAAAATAACATTCCTTATAATACAATTCCTGATATTATAAGGAATATTATACATTACTTTTCGCTCCCCCCCCCCCCCACTCCCGAACTGTTAGGCTCTGTTCTGGTTGCTGGGAGATTAGCAGATGATGAGACAAACACAGTTCCTGCCTTCAGGGAGTTTACATTTCAACACTGGAGACAAAAGAAATAATTATTACTTAAACTATTGTAAAGACACAGAAAAGGGAACACTTCAGCTTAGTGTATACACTGATAAAGCCAACCAGAATATACAAACTGCACATATTAGCACCAGAAAAGAATATTATAAACCGGGCGCAGTGGTGCATGCCTGTAATCCCAGCACTTAGGGAGGCTGAGACAGGAAAATCGCCAGTTCAAAGCCAGCCTCAGCAACTGTGAGGTGCTAAGCAACTCAGTGAGACCCTGTCTCTACATAAAACACAAAATAGGGCTGGGGATGTGGCTCAGTGGTCAAGTACCCCTGAATTCAATCCCCCCCCCAAAAAAAAAGAAAGAAAGAAAGAAAAGAATATTATAGGCCATTCTTACTATGAACACAAGTGCAATGTCTTAAATATCGACAAATAAAACCAGCAGTGCATTAAAAGAAATGCATCATGACAAGTAGGATTCATTCCAGGTTCATAGGAATGGCTTAATATTAAATAATGAAAAAAATTCACTAGATACTTCAGAGGGGGTAAAGAAATATGATCATTTCAACAGATATATAAAAAGGATTTGATCAAATTCAACATCCATTCCTCAGTAAATAATAAAAAATCATAGCAGAAAAGGAATAGGGAGGTAATTTTTCAACTTGATGAAAGATTCTTAATGTAACTGGGGGCAGTGGCACATGCTTGTAATACCAGTCACTTGGGAGGCTGAGCCAGGAGGACTGCAAGTTTAAAGACCCTAAGCAACATAGCAAAACCCTGTCTCAAAATAATAAATAAAAAAGGCTAGGAATGTAGCTCAGTGGGAAAGCACCCCTGCGTTCAATTCCCAGTATATTAAAAAAAAGCTTTTAGCCGGGCGCGGTGGCGCAAGCCTGTAATCCCAGCACTTAGGGAGGCTGAGACAGGAGAATCGCGAGTTCAAAGCCAGCCTCAGCAATGGTGAGGCGCTAAGCAACTCAGTGAGACCCTGTCTCTACATAAAACACAAAATAGGGCTGGGGATGTGGCTCAGTGGCTGAGTGCCCCTGAGTTCAATCTCCAGTACCAAAAAAAAAAAAAAAAAAAAAAAAAAAGCTTAGAATTGGGCATATGGCACACACCTGTAATACCAGCACTTTGGGAAGCTGAGACAGGAGAATCACAAGTTCAAAGCCAGCCTTAGCAAGAGTGAAGTGCTAAGCAACTCAGTGAGACCCTGTCTCTACATTAAACACAAAATAGGGCTGGGGATGTGGCTCAGGCTGAGTATCCCTGAGTTCAATCCTTGGTACCAAAGGGAAAAAAAAGGAGTTCTTAATGTATATGAAGACATTATATATATACTTACATACTTATATGTAATATAATAGTTAAGTATATGTATTGTATATAGTTAATAGTGCAACTTTAAAAGAATTTCCAGACAAGAGAATTCATCACTACTGTTCAACATTTACTGAAAGTCAAATCAATGGGATAATGTAAGAACAATAAGAGGTGTACATACTGGAAAAGAAACTCGTCTTTATTTGAAGATGACATAATGATCTACATAGAAAAGAAAAGAAAATGAGCCAATTATTGGAGCCAATAAGAGCAGGCTAACATACAAAATAATGTTTTTCTATACCAGTAATAACCACTTTGAAAATGAAATAGAAAAAAATTTCCTTTCACATCAGAAATACAAGTATAACATAATAACCAAATCCAATAATCTGCATCTGTATAATTTAATAAGAAAAATGTACAATAACTGCATGAACCAAATTTTAAAACTATATTCAATGAAAAATAGAATGCATACATCAGCAATGATAATTATTCAAGGAGTGACAATTACAGATGTTGCAGACATTTGCTAGAACAGTGTCAGTGAACTGGTGGAAATGGAAGCCCAATTCAAGTGTTTTGAAGAGTAAATGGAATTTGAGGAAATAAAAGCAAGAGATTTGGTGTAGGTGTAAACTTTTGTTTGTTTGTTTGTTTTTCTTTTCAAGAGTAGGAAAAGTTTATTTTGGGCTCATGGCTTCAGAGCTTTAGTCCCTGGTTGGACGATTCCACAGCTCTGGATGACAGGTGAGGCAGAACATCATGGTGGAATGATGTGATGGAGGAAAGTTGCTCAGTGCATGACAGTCAGGAAGCAGAAAGAGAGATGAATTTGGCTTTTGTTTTGTGTATTTTAAAATGAAAGTGGGAGGGACGAATTTTATCTAGAAACTCATATAAGACTCAGATGGATTAGGCCACACATAGGTTTATAAATGTAGGACCAACGGTTAAAGAAATCCCTTCAAATATACATAAAGGGCTCAATTTTGTCTGTGAAGTAAGAGGTGAGGTCATCTTTTAAGAATGAGTAAGGTGATGGTTATAAAGAGAAGATGATGTGAAAGTTTGCAATAACCACCAAAGGATGTAGAGTGTTTTTAAACTTTAATTTGATATTTTAAATGATCTGTTGTTATCAGTCCACAGGGGTAATTTTCTCTAGCTATGCTTAGAATGTAGTGGGAGAAGAACCAGTTTGACTGATCGGGGATTAGGAGGAGTTCATGGGTTATATTTGTAAGGACAAGAGGAAGCCAATGCATCAACAGTTTGACTATGGGACTCAGGTTCCCCTGGAAGAAAGTGTTGCTAGAAGACATCTAGAATGTGAGATGGCTCAGATGCTAAAACACAAGAGTGAAGATTGTATGGAACATCTGGAGGAATAGGAGATCTTTACAGTTTGTAGAATATGGACTTTTAGATTTCAGAGATGACAATATGGTGTAATAAAACAAGCTTTGGAGAATCCATTGCAACTGCCTTGCTATATGATTTAGGGTGAGTTACATAAATCTTTGATCTTTGGTATATTCATATGAAAAATGAGAAGCCAGGAGAATGCTACCATCAAATTGCTTGTCCTGGGGACTATGGAGATTGAAAGAATGAACAACTTCTACTGAAAGCAGTTGCAAATGTGTTCTTAGAACTTGCATTGGGTTAAGCTGGGTGCAGTGGCGCAAGCCTGTAATCCCAGCATTTAGGGAGGCTGAGGCAGGAGAATCACGAGTTCAAAGCCAGCCTTAGCAACGGCGAGGCACTAAGCAACTCAGTGAGACCCTGTCTCTACATAAAACACAAAATAAGGCTGGAGATGTGGCTCAGTGGTCGAGTGTCCCTGAAACTTCTGGACTTTTTTTTTCCTTTTTTCTTTTTGGTATTGGGGTTTGAACCCAGGCTATACTCCTAGTCCTTTTTATTTTTATTTTGATACAAGGTCTCACTAAGTTGTTGAGGGTCTTGCTAAGTGGACAAGGTTAGCCTCAAACTTGCAATCCTCCTGCCTCAGCCTCCCTAGTCTCTGGGATTATAGGTGTGTGCCACTGTCTCCTGGACTCTTTAGTAAATTCATTCCTGATCGATTGGTAGTACAAATCTAAAACATCCTTAAACAATGGAGTCATAACTGAAGTTATTTATAATAGTTATTTGTTGAACATAAGTCTTGCAAGTATTGAGAATGACCCCACTTCAAACACAATTCAAATATAGATAGAATCCTTCCTTCCTCCCTTCCCTTCCCTTCCCTTCCCTTCCTTTCCCTTCCTTCTTTCCTCCCCGCTCCCTCCTTCCCTCCCTCCCTCTCTCTCTCTCTCTCTCTCTTTCTCTCTCTCTTTCTTTCTTTCTGTTTTTTGACATTAGGGATTGAACCCAGGGATGTATTACCACTGAGCGAAGATAAGGTCGTGGTGTTTTATAAAACTTCATTGATTGTAGAGAGCCATCCATAGGCTGCATGTGGACTGTTGGCATCGCAGCCAGTGAGGGGACAGATCTGGCATTGGGAACTTCCTGTGGCACCACCACAGGGATAGACCTTCTGATATGAGTGAACTTCCCCCTCAGCTCTGCCAAACATCCCATTCAGCACCCGAGATGGAGTGACCTGCTGTAGCCGCACAGCCCCTCTGAGATGGGTGTGACCTGCCAAGATGCCAATCAACCTGCTGACTGCAAGACTGCAAGACTGCCTGACTCTGCCCTTGAAACCTTATCCCTGCCTTTGATGTATCCACTTCAATAAACCACTGGAGCCATTTTCTTGTTGTCTAGCTCCAGCTCCCATGTGGACTGGACCTATCAGGGGCTCCAACTTTTGAAACTATCTTTCTGACTTTGTCTTTTATTCTTTGCTAATTATTCTAGACTATAATTTCTCAGGTGGCTTACATTCTCCTCGGCAGGAAGAACCCTTCAAGAAGACACTGGCCGTCTCCCCATAATTGATCATTCGGTTAAAAGAAGAGCCACTGAGAAGATTAAGTTAGAAAATCATCACTAGTCCTTTAGTTTTCCATATGCCTGGCATCCAGCATACTCTAAAATGGTAGCTGATATTATTTCTATATATTGAGGCATCCATTCTCAACTATCTCTATTTATGTCTTTATGATTCTTATTACAAATCTTAGGATAAACTCCTAAAAGATTAACAATAATTTCTTCCATTCTTGAGAAGAACACTAAAGGTAGTATAGAGATTAGTACCTTTTACCCTCCTTCATCAAGCCATCTGTTCCTAGGCTTTATCACCTTGTGCTCAAATCCTTTATCCTCTTTATTGTTCTCTTCCTATTTAAGATAGTGTCCCCTCATAAGCCTGTGAGATCCTTTATTCCCCAGAGTACAGAGGCAATAATCAGGGACACAGTCCTGCCAAAAAAACAGTCGCCTTGGCATTTTCTGCACTGTTCTAATTCTTAACAACAAAAACATAGTTGTTTCTACTTGAATAGTATTACAGTTAATAATCTAAAATAGATGATAAGTTCTTAGAAAAGCTAAGCAGGGACTAGATTTAACTTGTGGAATGAAATACTTATTCCATTGACTTATGAAAGTAAGTGCTTATAAAGTGTTTCTGTTAATGTGCCAAGAAGTGGTGCACCACTAGAAATAATTGTCTTTTATGTTCCTAGCACTGACCACATCTGATATGTCAAAATGAGGAAGGAAATGTGATTGCTCTCAGATAAAGTGGTTAAATTGTCATCACTCATATGTATAGGAGGAAGGAAGAAGTATTGAAGTCACTCTATCGGGTTTCTATATCTCTAAATTTTTTAAAATTCACAAATAATTGTATATATTTATGGGGTATACTGTGATTTTTTAAATATATGTTTACATTGTAGAAAGATTAAATTAAGCTGATCATCATATCCATCAGCTCACCTATTTGTTGTTTTTTATGGTGAGAATGTTTAATATTTATTCTTTCAGCAATTTTGAAATATATACTAAATTATTATTAACTATGGTCACCATACTGTGCACTAGTTCTCTAAAACTTAGTCCTCTTGTCTAACTGAAACTTTGTACCCTTTGACCAACACCTCCTACTATTCTACTTTCCATTTTTATGAATTTGACTTTTTTAGATTCTTCATATATCACACAGTGTTTATTTTCCTGTGCTTGACTTATTTCACTTAGCATAATGTCCTCCAGGTTCATTGATGTTGTTTCAAGTGATAGAATTTCTTTGTTTAAAAGACTGTATAGGGCTAGGTGTGTAGATCAGTGGTGGAGCACTCACCTAGCATGTGTGAGGCCCTCTGTTCCAACCCTGCACTGTGGAAGAAAGAAGACAAAGAAAGAAGAAAGAAAGAAAGAAAGAAAGAAAGAAAGAAAGAAAGAAAGAAAGAAAGAAAGAAAGAAAGAAAGAAAGAAAGGAAGAAAGAAAGGAAGAAAGAAAGAAAGCCTGTACAGATTTCCATTATGCATATATACCATATATATATATTTTAATTTTAGTTGCAGATGGACACAATACCTTTGTTTTATTTATTTATGTGGTGCTGAGGATCAAACTCCGTGTCCCATGCATGCAAGGCAAGCGCTCTACCACTGAGCCACAGTCCCAGCCCCCATATATACCATATTTTTTAAAAGTCCACTCACTCATTGATGGACACTTAGTTTGCTTCCATATCTTGGCTATTATGAAGATTGCTAAAATAAACATGGCAGCTCAGGTATCTCTTTGACATACTAATTTCATTTCTTTTGGATATATGTATATATATATTCAGTAGTGGGATTGCTGATTATATGCTAATTCTACTTTTAGTTTTTTGAGAAACCTGCATATTATTTTCCAAAGTGATTCTATTAATTTACATTCCCTATAGTGAACCAGGCTTACTTTTCTTACTTTTCTTTTTCTCCACATCCTCACCGGTGCTTATCTTTCACGTTTTTGATGATAGTGGTTCTGAGTGTTCTAGGGACTAAGATTCCATACTTTTGCCTTAGTGCACTTGAAGTTAGTTCTTCCTGATTCTGCTTTCAAAACATATACTAGGTAAGAGGAATTTCTTGTCTTTTCTAGTACCCAAATCTGTTTCCAGCTATCAATTAATTGTGACAAACTTTTTAACTCAATGGTGGTAGATAATACCTTGGTGGATGCTAATGTTGTTTGTTTGCTCCTGGTGCTGCTGCTGAATAAAAAGACTCCCTGAGCTCTTGAGGATTACTTGAGTGCAGAAGATCTATGCTGGCCTAGGCAATATAGTGAGACACCTCTCCAAAACAAACCCTTCAAGAAAAACAAAAAATAAGCCGGGCGCGGTGGCTCACGCCTGTAATCCCAGCACTTAGGGAGGCTGAGACAGGAGGATCGCGAGTTCAAAGCCAGCCTCAGCAACAGCGAGGTGCTAAGTGACTCAGTGAGACCCTGTCTCTACATAAAAACACAAAATAGGGCTGGGGATGTGGCTCAGTGGTCGAGTGCCCCTGAGTTCAGTCCCTGGTGC
>CM053400.1:95806700-95826436 GCA_028644305.1 Xerus rutilus | reverse complement strand
TGGTACTGGGGATTGAACTCAGGGGCACTCCACCACTGAGCCCCAGCCCCAGCCCTATTTTGTGTTTTATGTAGAGACAGCGTCTCACTGAGTTGCTTAGCACCTCGCTGTTGCTGAGGCTGGCTTTGAACTCGCGATTCTCCTGTCTCAGCCTCCCTAAGTGCTGGGATTACAAGCGTGAGCCACCGCGCCCGGCTAAGTTTTATGTGTTTTACTAAATTGTAAGATCTTTGATGTCTGGAATTGTGCTTTGCTGATTTTTACATCCACAGTATCACTGAGCACATTGCATTGCACATAGTAGGAATTCAATAAATATTTTTGTTGAATTATGCTGTAATGTTAAAGCCATCACAAGCACAGAGTGAGACACAACTTTTATTAATTGTGCTAACAGTCTAAGGCAGATGTGTCAACAGGGTATCATTGTTATGCAAGTAAATATTAAGTGTTTACAGAGAAGGGTGTGTTCACTTCAAGAGTACAGGAACAGGAAAATGCATAACTGAGTGAAGGCTGTTCTGGAAGAAGCGCTGTTAATTTTCCCTGTCAGTCCAGAATGATTGTGTAGAGTAACCAGTATTTCACTTTTTTTTTTTCCTACAGTATTTCCCTCTCTCTCACCTTTCTAGAACTATCCCGCCCCTTTCTGTTTGTTCCCAAATTGCTGGAGCTAGTTCATTCTACCCCTGTACTCCTCTAGTTCCTATTCAAGAACTCTTTGGTCCAGGGGTTTGAGGAACGCAAGCCAGGAAAGCAAAGGGTCACTCGCAGGGCAAACGCCAAACTAGCCGCAGCCCTGGGAGCGGCGCTGAAGGCGGGGCTGCTACTGGGCGGGGCGGGGCGGGGCGGGAGGAGGCCCGGGGGCGGCTTGGGTGTCACCACCAACCCGCTCCGGCCGGAAACTGGCGCTTGTTTCCGGCCGGACGGCCGAAAGCCACCGATCCTGAACCAGCCGCCGCAGTCGGAGTGGCGGCCGGTTGTGGAGCAGGCAAAAAACCCCTGGGAGAGGCCAGTCTCGATCAGTCCCGTCTGGCTTCGGCTCCAGATCCTGTGCTGAGCACCAGCCGCGGTCGCAGTGTCCGCCACCGCCTCCGCCTCCATCGTCGTCGGGGGAGGGGCCGGTCGGACCCCAGGGTCACTGCCGAGGAATGAGGAGAGGCGGCCGGGCCCCGCGCTCCGCCCCGGCCTAGGGCCTTGCCCCGGGAGTCGCGAGGGTAACGGAGCCCCCAGCCTTGACACCCTCTCCCGTCTGCTCCCGCCCCTCCCGCCCCTTCAGAGTCCCAAACTCTGTCCTCTGATCTCCACTGTCCCGCTTCTCCTTTCTGATTATATTTCACCTGAAGCCGTCTCCCCTGACTGCACCTCGCTTCGTCCCCACCTTTGCGCCTTTACTCCTCTCTTTCACCTGCGCCCCGCGCTCCTAGTCCCCCTCCCCCGTTCCTGGTCTCCCTTCCTAAGCTGTGCTGGGCAGTTTGGACGATCCTCCCTTGTCAACTAGACATTCGGGGAGGGATGGTGGAGTTTTAGGGTGTTTAAGATGCAGGTTACTACCCTCGTAATAGGATAAAGTTCATTTTAAAACCTCCAGATAAAAGTAAAATGAAAAGAAAACAAACTTGTTCTCTTTATCGATAGCCAAACTGAGGTGCGATCAGTAATGGAGGAAGGGAGCGAAAAAAGATACGTGTGTGAGATTCTAGGGCAGGCTTATGAACTTTAGAAAAAAAGAAAAGTTGCCATGAGCCGATGGAAACTTTAGAAGCTGATGATGAGTAAGCCGGGGGCTGCGTGATCTCACTCTTCTCATAATTACTAGGTTAACGGTGTGGCTCCGGTCGGGATGGAATGGGATTTGTTTACTGGGCCGGCGTATTTTTAGCCTGTCGGCTCACAAGAACCAGCGCTCAGACTCTCCCACCTCGAGGTAGTATGTCTGTCTAACCTAGGTGGCTTCTCTGGGCGCAATACAGATGTAAAAATTTGAAAGTTGGAAGAAACTGGTGAAATTTTAAGTAAGAAGTTCTCCCAAAACTTTGCTGGGAGTTTTTCCTTTTATGAATGCAAAGCCAAGAATTAGCAGGATTTTGACTTATTGTCCCTATCTTTTTATAAGCTTTATATCAAATACTTTCTTTAGAAAATCAGAGGCTGGTATTTTTTCAGTCTTTGGCTTCTACTGTTTAGGAGAGCGTTGAGGAGACTGGATCCTTTTGCCTTTCAAAACTGATTTCAAAAGTGGGAAATATTGGTGTAGAGAGGAAAAGTAGTGGTGAGACTAGTTCAAAAGAGTAGTTAGTTAATCCTGAAGTATCTTAAAGACATTTTTTTTTTTTTTGGTACTGGAGATTGAACTCAGGGGCACTCAACCACTGAGCCACATCCCCAGCCCTATTTTGTGTTTTATGTAGAGACAGGGTCTCACTGAGTTGCTTAGCGCCTCCCCGTTGCTGAGGCTGGCTTTGATTCTCCTGTCTCAGCCTCCCTAAGTTCTGGGATTACAGGCGTGTGCCACCGCGCCCGGCTTTTAAAGACATTCTTATGATATATAACTTTAAAAACATTTAGAAAATTTCCTTCCTAATAAGTTAAGATTACATTCCTGATGGGGTGGAGAAATCTGCAGGGAATTAGGCTGGGTGGCCAGGGAGAATCAGACTCAGACTTATAGTTAAACATTTGCTGTGCATAATTTACAAATGAATACATTATAGGTAAACAATGAAGAATTAATTATATGCTTTGTCCTTGTTGTTTTTCAAGCAGGCTTTTAAAATTTAGTAACCAACCTGCTGTGTTAATCTATTGATATTTTGAAGGATGAACAGAACTGTAAAATAAATTAAATTGATGTTACTCATGTACAGGCTGAATAGCAGTCTGTTCTAATTTCCACTAGCAAACTGGCATGCCACAGAGCACCTCCTAGACTAAGTGGCTAGTTACTATGTACTTAGACATTACAAATGAATACAAATATTAGCTCATACTAAGAATAATTGAGAAGGTAAATATGCTGAAAACATATATTGCAAAACCGAAATAGATATAAAAAAAAACTTTCCCCCCCATTTTGGATTATCAGCACCTTTCTGCCAATAACTATCCATTAGCATGAATAATTTAGAATTGAACAGATACCTCTTTGGACATTACACATTCAAGCAAGAAGGAAAAATGAAAGTTTCCAAACTATTACTGATTTTTGTTGGTGTTGCCAGATTTGCTTTATCCCTTTCATTTAATACCAAAGTCTCCCTCAATAAATAAATAAACTTTGCCAAAGAAAGGGCTATGTGATAACTTATATAAGGCAGGATGACCAGTAATAAATGCTAATTAGTAGACTCTGGTGTTTTGTCACCAACACCTTCAAAGTGTTCTGAAACATTAATTGCTTAATATCTATCCCTGTCACCTTGTCCACTTAGTGAAAAAAAGATTTCATTTGGAGACTAAAATCTCATTTTTAAAAATCATTATACTCTCCCAGAGTCTTGCTTTATTCTCTGTGAATTGGTTGGTACCAATAGTAGTTCTAATACGTGTAGATTCTGTTTAAATCTGTATCTTGCAACTTCTCTTAGTTGAACTGCATATGTTAATCCATAGGATGGGGATTAAAAGTGTTGAATACATTTAGGAATAAGTGTAGAACAACCCACTGCTATTCCCAATTCTCAGAAGGCTTTGTTTGAAATTTTGAGATTCATTGTATGTAATCAAGTGAGTTATGATGGAATACTTCAGTATTTTTTTTGGTACTGGGCATTGAACTCAGGGATACTCAACCACTGAGTCACATCCCCAGTCCTATTTTGTGTTTTATGTAGAGACAGGGTCTCACTGAGTTGCTTAACCCCTCGCCATTGCTGAGGCTGACTTTGAACTCGTGATTCTCCGATCTCAGCCTTCCAAAGTGTGGGATTACAGGCGTGCGCTACCACGCCCAGCTGGAATACTTCAGTATTAAAAATAAGTTTTCACATTATTATGGGGACACTATGTACAGCTTGTTAAAATTTAAAAGCTCCTGAATATCTCAAGCATGCTAAAGGAAACTGGAAGAGGCCAATTGCAGTGAGTGTGTTTCTGTGTATGTATAGGGAAGTACGCCTCTCCTTACCCACTTATCCCATTGAAGGGAAAGATCTCTAATACTGCTTTGAAGTGTGACCTCAGTAGCATCCTTCTTATGGGAACTTAGAAGCTGTGGAATATCAGACTGGAATTTTCTCAGTAGCTCCTGATAAATTCAGATACTTAAAAATTTGCATAACTGGGGCCAGGCACCTACCTGTAATCCCAGCAACTTGGGAGACTGAGACAGGATGATCACAAGTTGAAGGCCAGCCTCAGCAACTTGGTGAGACCCTGTCTCAAAATAAAAAAATACAAAGGACTGGGGATGTAGCTCAGTGGTGAAGCACTTCTGGGTTTAACACCCCTACCCAACTCTCCCCAAACTTGTATAACTAAAAGGAAGATGCAGGGCTGTTTTTCCACAAATTCTTGGATTCTGTTGTTCCATATTTTTTCAATATAGAAAGGACTTCTTTTTAAATTAAGCTATTATAAGCTTTAACATTTAGGAAACAACATACCAACAAAACCAAGTTTAATGTGCTACAAGTATAGTATGTAAGGGCTGACAAAACTTGAAGTAACAATTAGATAAACCAGGGGAGATTACTGAATCAGTAAATTTTGAAATGGACTTGGGAGGCTATGGGTTAGTTATAAAGAGGTACAGACTATGGAATCAGATGAACATTGGTTCAAATCTTTGTTTGATTTTTTTTTTTTTACAGTGTGACCTTGGACAGGTTTCTTCTCTATCCTTATCTATAAGTACGAACATTCAAAGAAATGAAAGAGTTTTTTGGTGTTAGGAAGAAAAGATCTTCCAAACAAAGTAGAACATACAGTGTGTGATGATGGTATGAATGACTAAATTGTGTGTGGGGAGACATGAGAATGAGAATATGGGTTGGTCAAGTCATGGGTAGAACAGGCAAGAGGGTGGAAGGACTCAGAGGCCAGACTGTTGGATGTTGATAGAAGGGTCAATAGAGTCATTGTAGGTCCTTGAACAAAGGATGAATTTAATGAGAAGCATTGAGCCCTTTGGTCCAGGAACTCAGGGACAAGGAGTCAGGCGGGCACCAGTACATCGTGACTCTTCTGCTTCTCCTCTGTACCATTTTGGCCTGAAGGGATGCAGGCAGGAGATAGGAGATTCCTTGTAGAAGTTTTTGAATTTATATACCTTACTCTGCTGAGTTCTGTTTGTGCCCATCACACAGTGTGCTGACTTGTGGGGAGATCTTAAGGCTATGGCTGGGTTCTCAAGAGCTTATGGTAAGGAGGGCATTATATTTCAAAATACATTTGACTCTTAATTATTGCTACTAACATAGGGAACACTGGTATAGAGATTCAGAATTTAAGAAATTTCTTGCTTTTGAAAATGCATTATATTTTAACCCAGATTTATTTTAGGATTTTAGGGCTCATAGTGAAGTTAAAATGAGATTTACTTTTATAAAACAGTTTTACCTGATGGTAAGAATACACTGATGGCAAAGAGCCGATAATCTTGACTTAAAGATTTGGCCTTAGAAATCCACATGATGGATAATTGATTTGTGAATACTTAAGACTGGACTGTCCTGTGGGGCAAGGTGGCAAATGCCTGTAATCCCAGTGGCTTGGGAGGCTGAGGCAGGAGGATTGCAAGTTCAGAGGCACTATGCAACTCAGTGAGACCCTGTCTCTAAATAAAATACAAAAAAGGGCTGGGGATGTGGCTCAGTGGTTGAGTGCCCCTGAGTTCAATCCCTGGTACTCCCCTCCCCCCGCCCAAACAAAGACTAGACTAGACTATCCTGAATATATTAATGTAAACTGATTTCTTTTCAAAATTTGAGTGGGTCCAGTGTGGCCTCCCAGGCTGTCTGCCTTATGTGTAAGAATGATTGGTAGATGATGTTCCAGCCTGAATGAGCCTTCACTCACAAAATCTGGAGGAGTGATTAAGATGGCTTTCTCAAAGGTCTTGGGATCTGTAGAGGCTCCTCCAGATAGCAGGTTTACTGAAAATCTGTTAGATTTTTCCTCCTGAGGAAAAATTTGAAAATATGGCCAATGGGTGGGAGGGGGATAGGAAGCATATACTTTTAAGAAGTAAAAAAATAAAAAACACACACTGCTGTTCTTTCAGTTGACTTGCTTTTCTTTATCCCAGCCACCCCACCCCCTTGTATTTCATTACAAAACTATGTGTTTGTGATGTCATGAGTACAGGTTAGTACCTCCTGAATCAGGAGATTGTAGCAATTCTGAGTTGGAAATTAGAGGTGGAATAATACAGATGTCTTATTGTGCATAGCTAGATTGGGATTATTTTTCAATTGCATATTTTAAAGATTATGTCTTATCCCTTTATTTCCTCTCAAATAGTTTTGGATAGAGGGAATTACTAAACTGTTATTTCTAATGACCGACTGTGAGTTCAGTTCTATACTAAGTGTATGGAGGATTAGAAAAAAATGACAAGTTTGTACACTTGAGTTTACAGTCTAGTTGGAAGTAAGGGGAATAGGAAGGAATGAATACCTATTGATCTTCGATTAATATGCTCAACATCTTTTAAATGTGGAAATATGTTATCAATTGCATAGGGCAGACCTAGGTATTTTGGTAGAAGAGTTCTAATGTAGTTATCAATGATGTCACAGATGAACTTTAGCTTATTTCAGATCTTAAAATCAAACTATATTAGGTACTAGGAATGAAGAGAATAACAGATCATTTTGTTTTGAAGCTGAAAGGAACCATGCAAAATCCTGGAAACAGGACCATATCTAAGATGTTGGAGCAGGGATAAGACTGACATACATAGCAGTGAAATGTGGGTTGGTTGGTTTGGAGCTATATTATGTGGGGTCTTAAAAATCAGCTTTTAAGTTTATATTTTAAGTGATAGAGAAGCACTGAGGATATTTAATTAGGATAGCAATATGGTAACAGTAAGACACAGGTTGGCTTACAGGGAAGGGAGATTGACACCAGGAGTTTGTGGAGCAACAAGGCCTGAGTTAAGGTCTATGGAGGCTGGAATAAGAAGAGTGGAAAAAAGACTGAAAGAAAACTGAAATTAGCGAAGGCTTGGATATTGAAGACATGAGAGAGTGACAAGTCAGGTATGACTATGACAAAATAAGCCTGGGTGTCTGAGACATTAATAAAGAAGTTAGGAAGGTTTCCTCATTTTTAGGAGAATATGATTAGTTCAGTTTGGTACATACTGAATTTAAAGTGGCATGAAATGTCCAAATGAAAGTTGTTCTGTTTGTGAGAGTTAGGAGCCTATAGCTGGGATACAGGTGGGGGTTAACAAGCCTGGAAATGTAGTTTTGCAGTTCATCGGTATAGATGTAGTGGTAGCTGTAGCCAAGAGAATTACGTTCTCTGAGAACTAGAATATAGGGAAAGAGGAAGGGCAAAGATAGTGGTACTGATAAACCTCAACACTAACATTCCCCACTCCCCAGGCCATCTGAATTGGTTCATCCTTTTCCTTTTCTGTTTCCTGTTTGTTTTCCTCTATTCCATCCAGTATCTGCTGGATATCTCCTATTTTAAAGTACTGTCCTAGGCACTGAAGAGATAGAAATGGGTCAGAGTATATACAAGGGATGTAAGTGGGATGAGACAGGTGTGTAATTATATGGAGGGAATGAAGTGTGATAGATACTGCAGTAGAAATATAAAGTGGGGGGAATATGGGGCCCAGCGGTCAATTCTGCCTTGGGCATGCAGAGATTGGAAACAGCCTCTTGGAAGATGACGTTTGCAGCTGAATTTTGAAAGACAAGCACATGCTCTTCAGAAGACTGGGAGAAGTCACTCCAGGCTAAGAAAATAGCTTGAACAAAAGTTTAAAGGAACGAAACAACCTTTTTAGTAATTATTATGGCTGGGGGACGAGGATCACCTGGGACATGGACAGTACTGTTATCTGTTTTGTGTATATGTGGTGCTAGGGATTGAACCCAGGGCATGCTAGGCATGCCCAGTAATTGGTGAGCCATTTAAGGATTTTTTTTTGAGTGACAAGTTTCATGTCAAGAAAGATTATGTCAGTGGTGTGTAGAGTGGATTGGAGCAGGACAAAGCAGAAGTTTTTTAGTAACTTCTTTATGCTTAACCATGTGAACATGTTTATAGAATCATGGAATCAAAGAACTGTAGGGACTATTATGCTTTCTTAGTCTTCCTCATTCATTTTCAAATAGGATACCTGAGGTTTACTCAGGATCACAGAAATAGTTCAGTAATGGCTTGATCTAGAATTTAATCTTCAGTGTGTGGTATGTGGTAGGTGGTTAATAAATGTGTTCTTTCCCATGTCCCATTCCAGTGTTTTATTCTGCCACTTTACATTGTGTTGGAAGACAGAAGGACTCTGTCCATTCTGTTGTCCTTTTTAACCAGTCCAAAGTGAACTCTGGCCTCTTCATAGGTTCTTGAATGAGGAAGACCTACCCTGAGAGTACCTCTGGGAAGAGAGACTGGCTTAAGGCAGATGGTTTCCCTGGAGTGGGATGAATAGTGTATTAGGATTCTTCAGCTATAATAATTCAAATGTAAAAGAATGTCAAGGTATCTGTTTTATTGAGTATCTGTGTCTCCTGCTGAGTTCCCTTCAAGTTGTTTTCTTTCTTTTTGTGATACTGAGGATTCAACCCAGGAGTGCTTTACCACTGAGCTACATCGCCAGCCCTTTTCATTTCATTTTGAGACAGAATCTCTCCAAGTTGCCCAGGCTAGTCTTGAACTTGCGATCCTCCTGCCTCAGCTTTCCCAGTAGCTGGGATTACAAACCTGTGCCACTGTGTCCAGCTGAAGTTTTCTTTTAAGCTTAGTTTTGAGTTGTGCCAATGAAACTTTTTGAAAAGATACATAGGCTATGATAAATTAGATAATGACACATAGTACATTTTTCCCCCCAAACAAGGTTTGTCATTATACTCACATTCTTTCTTCTCTGCATTTTAAATTTTAATGGATTTTCTTGAAGTGAAATTGGTTTTAAAGTGGGAGTTTGGAGTTTGGTTTTGGTCATTTTGGGGTGTGTGGGGAGGGACAGAATAGAGTATATCTTAGAATGTCTTAGATTCTCCTGGAGGAAGTTGGGACTCAGGGACTATAGAAGAATGGATACCTTCCATTGATGGCCTTCCTCAAAACTTGACTGAACTGTGATTTCCTTATTCTTTTTTCTGAGTTTTGTCAACATCTTCCCCAGAGAAGGGCCTTGGTTTGGAAGCTGTCCACTTTAGTAGAGCTGCCAATTCTTAATTCTTTCTCAAGTGGGCAAGGGTACATTTTGTTTTTGTTTGTGAATGTTTGGGGCAAGGGAGGGGAGAGAGGAGGCACAAAAAAGCTCCTCACAGTGAGTTTTTGTCTGAATTCCTATGTGGCTGGAAGTTTCCTTGGCTTTGTTTTGGGAGAGATGACTTGGTTACGCTGGCATTCAAGTTATGTGGAAGATGGTTCTCACTCCCCTCAGCTATCTGATTTGAGATGGCAATAAAAACTTCCTTCTTATCCAATATGGTCAGCCCCCTCTCCACACTTTTAAATGCCTTGCTTCTTGTGCACACTGTGTGAGGGATATTAGAGCCCCTCTCAGGCCTAAAACTAAACAAGTCAAGTTATTCTAAAGTTTAGAGGGAATATATGCTCCTGACTATTGTTTTTGTGTTAATGATGCCTCTATTCTTCCAGTTATCTGATCCTTTCTTGATTTAAACATTTTACATAATGTGATATTTCAAACATTTAGAAAATTTTAGGGAAAAAACCCAAACATAAATTTGAGCTCACAAGTCAAATTCGATGGACAACAACATTTTATAATATTTGTTTTAGACCTAAAAAAATATAAAGTGTTATAGATTAGCTAAAGTTCCACCCTCCCTTCTTCTTTGTTAGCAAGTGATTACTGGTCTGAATTTGTGTGCATCATTTTATGTTTTATATATTTTTTCACATATATTCATAAACAACATATAATTTTGTTTTGAAATCTTACATAAATGGAATACTATCTTTTTTCTCTAAACATTGTTTCTCAGATGTATCTATATGTAGATCTAGTTTATTCACCTCATCTTTAAACTTATACTCTATTGCCTTGTTAAAAAAAAAAAAAATTCCTACCTTCCTTACAGTCTCAGTGTAAACTATCTCTTCCATGAAAACTTTTCTGATTTTTTTTTTTTCTCTAACAGGGTGTGATCTTTCCCACTGCTGAATCCTATCATTTTGTTGGTACTTGTCATGTGGTATTTGTATATTCTTGTTTTTTGGCTTGTTTGTGCTGTTGGCATGCCTCTTCTACCACACTATAATCTCCTTGAAAACAGATAAGTATACTGTTTTATCTTTATATCCCTTGTGGGGTTTGCCACAGTAACTTACATATCACTTAATTTAGTCATATTGACTAAATGGGTAGATTAATGAATAAGAAATTAAAGACCATCCTTTGTGTTAGTTTATTGTTAGTTTAATTTTGAATATTGGGGTGACCCCCATAAAAAAGAAGCTTGTAAAGAAACATTCAGCACTGGAAATTATATTAAAATGCACATAAGTGGTGAGAGCAGTCAAGATTAATTTCCTTGACTGGAAGGTGAGAGCAAACATTCCTTGGAAAATGAAACGGGAATTGATAGGTGATATCATCCCAATGGGGAAACTCCTGGGAATTGATCCTGGTGGCTTTTGAGGCTGTGTGTTCCTGTGGCCAGACTCATTTCACTAGCTATCAAATTCTGCTTTTGTCATCAAGGTCTTGACATCTTTACTGGAGATGGGCATTTAAAAAAAGCAGCCTATCTGTTTACTTACTAAACACTGCTGAGGACCAGGAAGTCTTTGGCCCCTAAAGAAGAAAAGCCTGATACACAACATTCATACATACATATGTACATACACTTTTAACCACACTTTCCTTTTTTATTGATGAGGCTAAGTTGTTTTAAAAGCTTCAAATACAGGTTTTAAAATTCTTTTAATTCTTTATTGTATAGTCCCAGTATAACATTGTTTTGGCCTCATAGTAACTCTCTCCATCCTCATTAAATATTAAGGTGATCTACATGAAATTCCACTTTGTAGGTAAAAAGCAGTCAAATATTGATAATGTTGTATGTTTAAACTGAATACATCATCTTAATTTCTTTTTGGGGTTCTTTTTTTTTTTTTTTTTTTGGTACTGGAGAGTGAACTCGGGTACTGGACCACTGAGCCACGTCTCCAGCCCTGTTTTGTGTAGAGACAGGGTCTCACTGAGTTGCTTAGCGCCTTGCTGTTGCTGAGGCTGGCTTTGAACTCGCGATTCTCCTGTCTCAGCCTCCCTAAGTGCTGGGATTACAAGCGTGAGCCACCACGCCCGGCTTCTTTTTGGGATTCTTGAAGGATGGTGTTATGGACATTTTTGAAGTAGATAATCCTAAACCCATTTATACTTCTAAAATACATTTCTGAATTTTAATTTGCAACCAGCTTTCTTTTTGCAATTATCTTTAGCTCAAATTTTTGATAGAATGTTTTTATTTCTGAGTACACATTTGGTGTATTTGAGAAGGTTGTGAGAATTGTAAGCCAGAGTAGGCTTACAATTAATAATAAGCCTGAAATGAAAACTTGAGTTGTGAATACCTACATGTAATTCATTGAGTTGGCTTTAATAAGTTTACATTTCCTATAAGTAAATAAGTTTTTTTCCTCCTTTCCTGTCATCCCGATGTCTCCTTCCTAGCCTTCATAAGGAAGATTTGGTGACAGGGAAAATCATGGAAGATAAAATTGCCTGTGGCCCTTTATTTTTATTGAGGACATAACAGAGAAGGCAGAGGTTAAGAATCCTGCTCCTAGTGCCAGAATATTACAATGTTGTTCCCAAAACAATTCTTAGGGAGGGGAAGCAAGATGTTAAAGTCAGGGAAAGGAACAGAAATAGTAAATAGCAGGAATTAGTAGATATTATAGAATGGGATTCAGGAACAGGAGCAGATGAAAGGAGATCAATGTAAAACATTTGAAGAGGTTCTGTTTCTTCTCATCCTTCAAAACCTGGCTTAGGATTCTTTATAAGCCTTATACCTTAACTATATTAAACTTGTATCTAGACAACCTTCTACAGATATCACCTGGGAAATATCTTATATGGACTTTAGTTTTGGAAATAACCGGTTTTGGATTCTAAAATGGGTTATTTAAATAAGTTGGTCTACTACTGGCATTGGAATCATTAATAGCTGATGTCAAAGGAAAAGGAGATTTCTCTGAGGATTTAGTGTTACTACATTGAGGGCTGGGACTGTAGCTCAGGGGTAGAGTACTTGCCTAGCATGCATGAGGTCCTAGGTTGATCCCAGCACCACAGGGGGAAAACAAAAAGAATAATAACAAAAAACCTGATATTTTACATGAAAATAGTGTAGCATGAGTACTTGAGGCAAGACAATTGCAAAATAAAATGGTGCTAACAAAAATATGTTTTAGATAGCAAGTTCTCAACTCACCTGCTCTTATGTGTTCCTTTGTGAACATTTGCTTTTGTCTCCTTGGAACCGACTGCTCACCTGAGTTTTAAACCATTCATTTCCTAAAAATTTCCATCAATGGTAAGGGACAAGATTCTTTGACATGAAAGATACTTGGTCTTTGTTGTTTACTGACCAGGGTTAGAGACTTCCCATACTTCTTAGAACTCTGAAAATAGAATTTGAGAGTTAGAGTTGCTACATCCTAGCTTCTTTGGTTGCCTAAAATAAATTCCTGGCAATTTGACACAAGGTAGCCTCTCATTTTAACAACATTAAATTAATTCTCTATCACATCATCTTTGTATATTTTTTGTAACATACTAGTTGATCATGAAAATTAAGGTTATACAAATGTTCCTTGATGCTTGCTTCCTGGTTGAGACTGTAAATTCCTTTCTACTGCATATCTGTTATGTACTAGAATCTGGGCAAGATGTACTAAGTAGATGTCAATAAGATGTTAACCCAGTAAATAAACAAATAGTAGGAGAATTGGTCTCTTGGGAATCAACATTCTGGGTTAAATAAGACATAGTTGCAGGTAAGTAAATGCGTATATAGAAAAAAAGAAACAAATACAGGTTATTTAGCAGTATGTGTGTGTCATCCTCATCATATAGCATTTAGAACTGAAGGGTAATTTGCATTTTGTCTTCATTTTTTGTGAGGAAAATGAGGGCCAGAAAATTTAAATGACTTGTCCAAGATAATAGTTACTATCAACAACAAACATTTTATTAGATATTTGCTCTCTAAAAAGTTACGCCTCAGGTATAGAGTTA
Source organism: Xerus rutilus (assembly GCA_028644305.1). Classification (NCBI taxonomy): domain Eukaryota; kingdom Metazoa; phylum Chordata; class Mammalia; order Rodentia; family Sciuridae; genus Xerus; species Xerus rutilus. The sequence continues at coordinate 95,813,028 of CM053400.1, read as the reverse complement.
TAAGTCATCAAGAACTTAATAATTAGTTGTGAGTACTGAATATTTGCATAAGAGATAAATAGTAATACAAAAAGTCATGGGTACTAAATACCAATACAGTTATGTAGAATTATATACAAGTTTAGAGAGTGTAGGTGAAAATTTTGCCTAATGAAGAAAGGGAGAGAGATTTGAAAAGAAATAGATTTTGATAATTGATTATTATGGGAAAGGGATAGATAAGAATAATATACACATTTTCAAATGGATTATAGCTATAGGGGGACTGAAATTACTTGGTTTCTGATACATCTCTCCAAAGGGGTACTTTGGTGGGAATCTTTCTTTGTACAGCACGAAATCTAATCCAGCTTTTTTAGTTAGTCTGAATTCAGAGAGTTTAACTAACTAGTTTATGTTTGCACACTTAGTGGTAGAACTTAGTGTAGAGCCCATTCTTTTTTACTATTTCTTATTGCTTAAGAGGACATGGGTCAAGTGGTTAAAAACACAGTGCAGGTGCCTGGGAAATGAAATGGGAAGTTGAAGACCACATTATGATGAGGTTTAACCACAAGTTGTTTCAGTTCTGTATAGGCTTTCCTTATATTTAGACACTGAATGTGCATACTTGTGTTTATAATGCTCATAATGCAACAGTGGTCTGGGTTTCTTAGAACTGTCTTCTGAGCTTTAGTTCTTTGTATTCAGGGGAAAGATTCTTCCAGTTTGGGATTTCAGTACATATTCTCTTTGACTTCTAATTTTTGAAACAGTTTTCGCCTTTGCAGGTAGGTAGGCCATTGGGTTAACAATCTGTGGGTGAAGTCTTTCTGGATCATTGGCCTTTTTTGGAGTAAAGAGAGGAAAGACAGTTTTGGACTCATCTTTCAGGCTTATTTACCTGTTAATAGTTACGAACAATTTACTTAAAATAGATTTTATTACCTGAAAAGGAGAGTAAGTATTGTGAACCAAGTGTGAACCTATTTTTGTTAATAGGATATTTTTAGAGGGTTGAATACCCTTCTAAAAATCCTTTGTAATATGTAGTTAGTTTAAATATGTAGTTACTACTTCTTCTCATCTCTCTTTTCTTTTTGGTCAGAGCTTTATCTGCTAACAGATACTTGAGGATTCCAAATAGCATTTTCTGAATCAACTATCATTTATTATGCGCCTATCCTAAGGGCCTGTCACTGTTTCATCTGCGAAGACTAAATATTGCTGAATTTTAAGATTAGGTCTCTAGTAATAAACATATTCCAATGCTTGGCTCCTGTAACCCTTATCCCATCTTATTCTTTGCCATGGCTGTTTCTGTTACTTCTGACCTGGAGTAAAAGGAAGAAAACTTTACTATTTAATTGCAGGACCCAACCCTGAGTTATACTGTGTGCTTTATATAGAACCTCATTTAAGCCCTTATCACAATTCCATAAGATATTGTTATATCCACTTACAGATTAGTTCATTCAAAATATTTACTACTGCGGTTCACTGCTATCACATTCACAGGATATCACAGTGAATGTCAGATGAGTTTTCTACTAAGGCATAGAGAAGTTAAAGAACAGCCAAGGTTACAAGCAAAAAAGTGATAGAGCTAGGTTTTAGATATGGCTCTGATGGATTCCGAAGGGCATGTCTGCAACCATTATTACACTATGCTTTCATTTACATATAGCACATGTTCTCTGTAAACATAAAAATAAGTCATAAAAATAGGTAGAACCCATGATAATTCTTAATTTATAAAGTTCTTGATGAATGCAAGAAACCTCTGGCTTGGTGTGGACAAGCATACCTACCCATTAATACTTTTCCTCTCCCACTTTTTCCGCCCATTCCCTCTCTACCTCCTCGTACCTGGGTATAAACTGGGCAGTGTGACCTGCTTGGCATTTGGATGAGTTTGTGTTTTGAGGACTATGTGTTTCCTTGATTTCCTGTAAGTTCCTTGCCCACTCACAAGTTCCTTCTTGTAGCACAATGGTGAGTAACCTGTTGTTAACATTGTAATGTGGTCATGCCAGTTGGATTTTTTTTTCTTTTTCTAAGTTCTTTTTGATGAGTATATAAATGGGAACACTTGGGTAAAACTTGGCTTCTGAGTTCATTCACAGCAAAACTTTGTTTTCAGAATTCTAGAAAAGAAGTTTTGTTTTTTGTTTGTGTGGTTCTGGAGATTGAACCTAGGGTTCTCTACTACTGAGTTACATATCCAGCCCTTTTTTGGGGGGTATGGGGGTGTACCGGGGATTGAACTCAGGGGCACTTGATTGCTGCACCACATCTCCAGCTCTTTTTTGTATTTTATTTAGAGACAGGGTCTCACTGAGTTGCTTAGTGCCTCGCTTTTGCTGAGGCTGGCTTTGAACTCACAATCCTCCTGCCTTACCCTCCCAAGCTGCTGGGATTACATGCATGCGCCATCCTGCCTGGCTATCTAGCCCTTTTTATGTTTTATTTTGAGACAGGATCTCACAAAGTTGCTGAGGCTGGCCTTGAACTTGTGATCCTCCTGCCTCAGCATATGGAGTTGCTGGCATTCCAGGCATGTACTACCACTACTGGCTAGAAAAGAGTTGAAATTTGGAAGAATATACAAACTTAATGTCTTCTGCCTAGCTGAAATTAGTTTTGTTATCATTCTAAGTTTATTCTTTATCCTGTGTTATTAAAGAGAGTGCTTACTTATTTAAGATTATGGCCATTATGACCACATGCCATACCTGAGATGGGTGGTATTGTATTCTGGAGTTAGCAGTTAAAAACGGGCAGAAGGATTTCTTTGGAGCATTACCTCAAAGACAAAATTCTTAAGACACTAAGAGGGAGGAGCTGAGTTCCAATAGGAATTGAATTTCAATTGAGTTCTGGAGATTAATTAGGTGGGATAAAAATTGTAAGTATTAGAACTGTTTGGTACTGGGGATCCAATCAGTTTAGTATTGGGGATCCAGGAATATTGGGGGCATAGCTCATGAGATTATTGAGATGATTTATGTATATGTGTCTAACCTATAAGTAATGTGTGATACTTGATAGGTACACAGTAAGTGTTGGTTAAATCTTGGTACTTGAGTGCTAAATGATGTCAGTTTGTCTTCCTAGGACAGCTTGCTCATAGTTAAATCCTTTTTTTTTTTTTTTTTTTTGGTACTGGAGATTGAACTCAGGGGTACTCGACCACTGAGCCACATCCCCAGCCCTATTTTGTGTTTTATGTAGAGACGGGGTCTCATTGAGTTGCTTAGCACCTCGCCATTGCTGAGGCTGGCTTTAAACTCGCGGTTCTCCTGTCTCAGCCTCCCTAAGTGCTGTGATTACAGGCTTGCGCCACCACGCCCAGCTTTAAATCCTTTTTTTGAGAAGAGCGTCTCACTGTGTTGCCCATACTGGTGTGTCCAACTCCTGGGCTAAAACTACCCTCCTGTCTAAGCCTCCTAAGTAGCTGGGACTGCAGGTGTGGTCCACCCTGCCCAGCTAAGTATTTCTTCTTTGGAAGGCCATTTATTAAGTATTTAGCAAAACGATTGTATAACAAAGATTTTTAAAATTAGATTTTTGTAGAGATTATGATACTAACATTTACAAATTGAATCAATTAGACATATCATTTACATGCGTGATTTAAGGGTACATTTGTGGCTTTGATAGAGTCAGTCATACGATTTTTTGACAGAAGTATCTTCTTGACCCTTTGGTAAAATTGAAAATCTTGCTTTTTCAGTTCCAGTTAAGCTGGGTTTGATTTTTGATGCTTGAGATAGTTGCCTATGATATTTCCTTTTATCCCCTCTCCATTTTTTTTTCAGTGAATGAGCTAATATATTTGAAAGTATTTTGTGAATTGCAAAGCAAACAGTTGCTGTCACTACTACCACCACTGAAAATAATAATGAGATACAACTCATTCTTAGAAGGGTTGTTTTCTTGGATTAATTTCAAGGAGAAAGACTCAGAGGGCAATGAAATATTTGCCAGATGACTAATGTATTAATTGATACTTTTGCATTTTTCGTGGAAGGGAAAAGGAAAAGCAAAGACCTGTCATTCTAAAAACTTGTCCTAGTGCTATGTTATTGTGAAGGGTTACTTATACTACTTTGACCCAGTCTGTGTAGTGTAAGAAAGTTTAACAGGATTTATCATTTTTGACTTTTGAGGCTTATAGTTCATTCTACTGGAAGCATCTGTCAACATAGGAAATAATTCCTCCTAATTTCCGGTAAGATCAACCACATTCCTATAATTCTTCCCAATTTCTGGGTAAGATCAACCACATTCCTATAATATGGATCTTTTATAATAGATAATAAAAAATATGTTAGTCCAAATCAGTATCTGCATGGCCTCTGCTTTGGTAAGATTAAGGAAACAGTGCCTTTGACTGAAATATTTGCCTGGGTATTGCCATCAGAAGATTTTACAAGCCAGGTGTGGTGAAACTTGCCTGTAATCCCAGCAACTCGGGAAGTTAAGGCAGGAAGATTACAAGTTCCAGCAGGCCAGTCTCAGCAATTTAGGGAGATCCTGATTCAAAATAAAGATTAAAAAAGAAGAGGAGACTAGGGGTATAGTTCAGTAGTAGAGCACCCAGTACCAAAAAGAAAAAAAAAGTTTACAGTCAAGCTGGGCATGGTGGCACGTGCCTATACTCCCAGTTACTTGGGAGGCTGCATCTGGAGAGTCACAAATTCGAAGCCAGCCATGGCAACTTTGCAAGATTCTGTCTCAAATTAAAATTAAAAAGGGCTGGGGGATATAGCTCAGTGGTAGAACATTCTTGGGTTCAATCCCCAGCATTGCCAAAAACAAAACAAAACACTTTACTGTCAATGTCTTGATTTGTTTTTGATACCAAGGATTGAGCTAGAGGTGCTTAACCACTGAGCTACATCCCCAACCCTTTTATTTAGAAACAGGGTCTCACTGAATTGCTTAGGGCCTCACTAAGTGGCTTTCAACTCATGATCCTCCTGTCTTAGCCTCCCTTCTGAGATGCTGGGATTACAGGAGTGCATCACTGTGCCTGGCCTTACTGTCATCTTTTGATGATTAGCATTCTTGGTGAGGAACGTGTGATTTTAATAATCAAAAAAAGTAGAGATGTTTAGTAAATTTTGAAAAGACCTTTTACCTTGTACAATTTCTTCATTTATTTCTGTCTCTGGTTCCTGGTACTCGGTATATTTTTGTTGAAGAAAGGAAGTTAGCTGATATCTATCTTGATTTTCTCTGTAACCAGCTCACTAGATGAACTTCTAGAAAGCAGGGATGATGGGTCCTTAATAAGTGCTTATTGAACAATTATGTTAGGAAGTTAAGTTTTCATCTAGGATGGCAGTGACCTGGGTCCCACTATGCTAATGGTAGCCCTTCCTGAAAGGAAGAGGAATACTGCTTTTTCGCAGATAAACTTGAATAAATGTGAATGTAGGAAAAATTAATTGCTTTCATGCTTTTTGGTTTTATAATTTTAGGTAAGAAAAGTTATATGTTAAAAATTGCTACTTTATTCCTCTTGGTTTTATTTTATGTTCAAATTTTAGCAATAGCTATGATTTTTGAATAATGTATGATATGTATATTGTAGCTTTGCACTATCAATATAAAAAAAATAAAAATTATCCCTATGTGAAACATAATTGTCTCACTCCCTTGCTGTGAAACTTCAGACTTTAGGGATATAATGTTATAGAGTACTTCTAAATCCAGTTTATATCTATAGTAGTGATGAGCATAAAAAAGATGACAATTTGATTTTGGCATCCTTTCATGATTTTCTTTATAGATAATTTTCTTTCCTGAATATGTTTTGCTCAAATGATTGAATTTCCTAAGTACACATCATTTCCTTTGGTACACATTTGCAGAAGTAAAGAGATTTAGCTGGGTGGCAGGGAGAAAGGCAGTTTTCATGGATAAATCTACAAAATGGATTATGTGTGGAAAATTGAGAGCTGGTGATAGAGGTGCAGTCAAATAAATGGAATGGAAGTCACCAACTTTATTTTCTATACCTAGTTTTACCACTCGTTAGCTCTGCAACTTTGGACAACTCTGTCTCACTTCCCTGGCTGTATGTTCTTGTCATCTGTAACTTGAGGGCATGGAATGAAATGCTCTCATGTTCTACTTCTGAAAGTATGATTCCAAAGTGCCACACAGGGAAATCAGACTGAGTTTTCTATACCTTCCCTCCAAGTTTGTTCCACATAATACTTGAATGTGAAATGTTAAATATGTAAATAATAGAAGTGTATATTGTATATTCCTGGGTAGGCTGGAATTGCCAGATGGTATGAATGCTCATAACTAATTTTATGTGTAGAAAGATAAG